>RWGZ01001050.1:23146-346720 GCA_009725065.1 Utricularia reniformis | reverse complement strand
GAACATTTATTGAGTGGAGGCGTGAAATTGCTGGCATGGTGAGGAATACGGATGTGCTCACGACTGCAGCACAAAACTTTTACCGTCGGGCAAAGAGAAAAGCTGACCACCACACCATACAAATGTGGGACAGTGATGGCTCGTAGCCGAAATTGAGATGGAAAGCGGAATAAGTAGTGCCTCATACATACACACTGTTGACTTGCAAAGACAGACATGCACATGTTCGAAATAACACACTTATATGGTTCCTTGCTCACATGCGATTAGAGCTGCCAAAAGAATTCGTTGTGAACCTGATAATATGTTCATACGCAACTCGACCCTTGATGTTCTTAGAGCTACGTATGAGCATGCGCTCATAAACTCTGTACGGCCAGAGTACGAGTGGACTTACCCTGGATGGATTCTATAGCATGGCCAGAATACGAGTGGACTAATAATGTGCTCATCTATGTCACTCACTTCATTCACCTAAATATACAGACAAATTAGTATGTAAATTACCTATAAAATGAAATAACATTGTGACGTTTACCACGTGAGTCATTGGTTCAGCGAAGCCTCCTCTCCACCTGTTGGTTTCATCCGACTTGACCGCCAGATGCATCACCCCGTGTGATGTGTACCACGCAAAGTATGTATCTTCGTTGACCCCTTCTAATTCACCGCACAAGTGGTCTTCGAAGTTCTCCCACATAGAGATCCAATGTGCGTGAATTGTAAACCAATCCTGCCCTCTCTCGCTCGCGAATGAATGCAAACGGTGAAGTATATCTGCAGGTTCTGGTGCACGGGGAATCCAAAGCGGGAGTCCCATCTGGCGAGATACGCGATCTGGGTGGTGTGGTTCCACGCTACCGAAGTATATAAGTGGTCCCTTGTACATCCACAACATGGTGGTTACCTCGTCGGTCTGGTCGTAGTTTGCACGTTCGTACGGCCTCCATATAAACTACAAAACAACGATTAACAAACAAAAAACAAGAACATTAAAAAAACATTGCACCTCTCTACGGCCTAGGAGATCTAGCGACTCTCTACATAACCGTATCGAATTGTTCCCAGTATCGTGGTGGTCCAAATTACCACCGAAAACACTGCAACAAATGAAATCGGCACGATAAATGAACGTTTAGTTACAAGTTAACAAAAATATTACACGTATTGTACCTCCAGCCAAAAATTGAAAACATCGAGCGTCAAAACCATCACGGTTAAATCGCCTCGTAAACGTAGGGGTGATCGATGGTATACGAGATCATGCTCAAATCTACATTTGTGAAGCCATTAAATTTCATTTAGGAGACGAATGACAAATGTGATTTTTACAAAATTACCTGAACAAGCCGAAATGCTCCACCCAGCGTCACTCCGCCCAACACCCTTCTGCATAACTCGCGGTACAAGTTTGCGAGTACAGCGTACCCCCAACTTAAATAAGTGAACTCATTAACATCACCAAAAAGATCTATCAATGATAACTTAGCTCGATCACCGTTAGTATCATGTAACATAACGGTTACTACGAGCAACAGAGATATAGCACGGGCTAGCTGAATGAACTCCTCATCGAATTCTAAATCCGCAGTCACCCGAGCAATAACAAACTCTCCCAATTGTCGTATTTTGAAATACGGCTCATCAAACACTTTGGTACTAGGAGACCAACCAAAAGTATGTATGCAAAAGTGAATCCAATCATGATCATTTCTACTTGTTCGTATACCGGTAATACAAGTACCCGTAATAGGTAACCCCCAAATCATTGACACATCCTCAAGTGTAATGGTAGCCTCACCATACGATAGAAAAAATGTATGTGTTTCTGGCCTCCAGCGCTCAACAAGTGCAGTCATAAGATGAGTATCTAATTTCAGGTGTACGATCTTAAGTACACTATAGAATCCCCACTAAATCAACAGTCCGATAACTCTATCATCTACATCGCCCATGTTGTTAAGGTAATACTCTCCGTGCATGAATTGGGCCAAGGTACCTGGTTCACCTCGCATAATATCCCCACTAATATGCTGCTTCTGGCGATACAATAATGACGACGCTGCAGGTACACGAGCACGACGACGACGATCCATATCTGCGTAAAATATATTACTCGAAATATTAAACAACTAAATTTCTAAACAAAATATGTCTATTAAACAACTAAACATCATATAAATATTAAAATCATAAACAACATATCTCTAAACATACTAACCAACAATATTAACAACTAAACATCATATAAATATTAAAATCATAAACAACGTATGTCTATTAACAACTATACATCATATAAATACTAAAATCATAAACAAAATATGTCTATTAAACAACTAAATAAAATATAAATATTAAAGTCCTAAAAAACATATCTCTAAGCATACTAACCAACAATATTAACAACTAAACATTAATTAGATATTAAATTCCTAAACAAAATATGTCTATTAACAACTAAACATCATATAAATATTAAAATTCTAAACAACATATCTCTAAACATACTAACCAACAAAATTAACAACTAAACATCATATAAATATTAAAATCCTAAACAACATATCTCTAAACATACAAACCAACAATATTAACAACTAAACATCATATAAATATTAAATTCCAAAACAAAATATTTCTAAACAACAATTCAAATACTACAAAACAAAAATTTATAAATAATACAAAAATAAATTATACCTTTAACAATTGAAAAGAAGAGAGAATGAAGTGGAAAATATTGAAGAGGTGTAGAAAAAATTGGATGGATGTAAGAGTATTTATAGGAGTGGAGGGAGGAAAAAATTAATTTTTTTTAAACGAAACGCGGCAGCGTAAAAAACTAAAAATAAAAAAATAAAAAATTGAATTGCGGCCAACACCACGAAAGCGGCCGCGATACGTTTCCGCGTATGACATTAAAAAAAAACTTTTTTTTCAGCATTATTTCACTGAAAAATCACAAATAATTCAATTTGACTTTGCAAAAATAGGGAATCTTTCCATATTTGGTTAGACTTCAACACAACTACGAGTCCTTCGTAGGCCATAGCATAATCATATTGTCAAAAGAGGATTTTATGGGCATCATATTGATTATTGAATGACGCAATTCATTGTCTTGAAATTTATTTTTCAAATTATTCATTCCGATTTCGATAGAATAAAAATGCAATTCACAAAAGAAAATGGATACACATTTCTCAAATTTCTATAATAAGTATACTTCATATGATCTAATATGTTGGATTTATTGTATGTATTTTTCCTATTTTTTAAAAGTATTCATATGGTGTTGAAAAAAATCAATTTATCTAACATTGAAAAATTAAAATGAATTGAATGGATTTATAATTATAATATGTATTGATAATTGAATCAATTTAATTCTTTTGGGGTTTTCTCACTCATTTTTAACTTTGTATGCAAAATCATGGATTATCGATAAAAGAAAAAAATGTAACAAAATGGTGACTTGTTAATTTTATTCATAGTATATTGTTATTACACTCCCGGAAGATTTAAATTTCTTTCTTGACTCATGAAAGCTTTATGATTGAAATTGGAACTGTTTGATTTTGATTAGTACATAAGTTTGGAAATTCATTATGACAAGTAAAGATTTCTCTTTACAACTAGAATTCAGAGTACAACGGAGTGCAAGTGCATCATCTATGATATACTATACGACTGACCATCGTACATGTCGTAGATTTATTTAGTTGAATTCGGAAGGGTTTTTTTAAGGTCTCGGAGTAGATGGAGATGGAGATGGAGATGGAATAGGAAAACCACGCGTTAACGGGGAAAATCGGGAGGATGGGGAATGCATGGAGGCGCAGGGCAAGATATAGCATTGACGACCAACAAGGCCAAAAGGATTGCAACAACTTCGCATATGATCACCCTCATATTCATTGATTGTGTTGTGGTATATTGCAATAACATACCATCTATTTATACAAAAACTCCTTACGTTTTTTTCTCGAATAAGGCTGCAATTTCGTTATTTCAATCCTAGCCTAATTCATAGTGTTTGATTTTCTAACAAAATATATTCAATAGCATTAACACACACAATATTACACGGATCAATGTAAATTATAGTTAGATTTTGTTGTTTTATTTATTCTTTCCCAAATAAAACCCTACAAATGCTTATCTTTGAAACAAGAATGAAAACATAGAACCTTTTAACTTGATCATTAGGCAAACAATAATTGATCCTCTTGCGATCAAACTAATAGTAATAGTGGATTCAATATTACTTTCTGTAGATTATACCTAACTGCCTCAATAATCAATATTTAATGGTTAAGGAAAAATATTAACGAAAATTGATTAATTGAGCAATTTATGACCGACAAACCGATCATTTTATCATCCATATGAATCCAAAAAAATTGTTTATATTTTGAAGGACAGGGCCCAAAAAACTGGAATCCGACCCTACAACCCAATATCGGGGTAACAACAAAATACCGGTGCCTCCATATATTTCACGTACCAAACAGTATGAAATCGTTGGTTATGTTTGATCATCGTTTAAGGTTTAGAATCATAATTATCGTTGAATTCAAATTTTGAGTACTACTAAAGACATTATGTACAAAATTTGTGGGACTAAATGCACCTTTATTATAGATGATGGATTTCAATTCACAGAATTGAAATATATAGATGTTGCTAAATATGGAAAATATGAAATTGATTTTGCCAAACTCAAACCTATACTATAGAGATCATAATTTGGCACAATTTGAAAACTTTGAGAAACAAATTTATAAAAATAGGAAGGGAATCAAATTTATGTGTTGTCCATAAACTTTAAAGCACATCAATCTCAAATAGCTTATTTTAGTTTTCATTTTGTAATCTCCAGTAATTTAATTGTAAAAGTAAAAGTAAAAGTAAAAGTAAAATTAAATGTTGATTTTATTTTAAGATGGATACGATCCTATTCACAAATCATTCAAATTGACTTTGCAAAAATAGGGATTCTTTCCACATTTGGTTAGACTTCAACACACCTCCGAGTCCTTCATAGGCCATAGCATAATCATATTGTCAAAAGACGATTTTATGGGCATCATATTGATTACAATTCATTGTCTTGAAATTTAATTTTCAAATTATTCATTCCAATTTCGATAGAATAAATATACAAGTCACAAAAGAAAAGGGATACACATTCCTCAAATACATGTGATAAGCTATATTGCAAGAGTGAGAATTTCAAGCACCAGATGCGTGGGTGCGTGTATTCACACACCTACATACATATTTTTTTTAAAAATATAGGATTAATTAGAGTGAGATAAGAAGGTGTGTAGAAGCTCATGTGTGTGGGGAAAAGAATTGCACATATGGCTAGAAAGCGATGAGAACAAGAAGCTAACAAAGTTCATATTCTCTTATGCCTTTATTTTGCCTTTGTTGAACACCATCCCAAGTCTTTGTTCCACGATTTAAGAATTTCACACTTCATTTGTAAATTGTTTTAAAACTCATTATTTTATTTCAAGTTTGTGTATTTTAAAAATTTTAAAAATTTATATTCTTTTTTTTATTATCTTGAATTTGACGCACTCTAATCAGATACTTCTAAAATAGCTGCACCCCACACCTTGCACCCGTATCCTCGTACCCGTGCAACGCATGTGATGTAACAGGGTTTGTAGGTAGCAAACCATGTAGGAACACTTAATATGATCTAATATGTTTGATTTATTTTATGTACTTTCCTATTTTTTAAACGTATTCATAGCGTGTTGAAGAAAATCAATTTAGCTATCATTGAAAAATTAAAATGAATTGAATTGATTTATAATTATAATATGTATTGATAGTTGAATCAATTTGGGGTTTTCCCACTACTTATTTTTAACTTTGTACTCAAAATCATGGATTATTGATAAAGAAAAAAAGGTAACAAAATGGTGACTTGTAATAATTCTATTCATAGTATTTTGTTGATTATACTCCCGCAAGGTTTACGTTTCTTTCTTGACTCGTGAACGTTTGAACCTTTTATGATTTAAATTGGAGCTGTTTGATTTTGATTATTACATAAGTTTGGAAATTCATTATGACAAGTAAAGATTTCTCTTTACAATTATAATTCAGAGTACAACAGAGTGCAAGTGCATCATCTATGATATACTATACGACCGACCATCATACCAGCCTTAGATTTATTTAGTTGAATTCGGATGGAGGAGGTGGAGATGGAATAGGAAAACCACACGTTAACGGGGGAAAATCGGGAGGAAGAGGAATGCATGGAGGCCAAAGGCACGATCTAGCATTGACGACCAACAAGGCCAAAAGGATTGCAACAACTTCGCATATGATCACCCTCATATTCATTGATTGTGGTGTGGTATATTGCAATCAAATACCATCAATTTATACAAAAACTCCTTACATTTTTTTCTCGAATAGGGCTGCAATTTCGTTACTTCAATCCTAGCATATTTCATAGTGTTTGATTTTCTAACAAAATATATTCAACAACATTAACACATACGATATTATCGGATCAATTTAATTTATAGTTAGATTTTGGTGTTTTATTTCAAATATAACCCTAAAAATGCTTATCTTTGAAAAAAAAATGAAAACACAGAACCTTTTAACTTGATCATTAGGCAAACAATAATTGATCATCTTGCAATCAAACTAATAGTAATAGTGGATTCAATATTACTCTCTGTAGATTATACCTAATTTAGGTGACATCCAAACCCAACTGCCTTAATAATCAATATGTGACTTTGAGTTGGCAACCACATTGAGAAGATTGCATAATTAGCTCATTAACTTACGAGCTGTGTAAATCATATCCCTCAACTTATGAAATTGCAGGAATAACATCTAAAATTATCAATATCGTTTGTTTTTTACTCTTGACATTTTAGCAACCGATTTTCCGTAAGTTGAAAACTGTTTAAAAACCTCTCACAAAGTACGTAAATAAAACATGTTTGAAAAATTATACAAAATTGACCCTTGATGTTCGAGAATTGTACATAAAATATTAAATATTAATGAGTTCACTAAAGTGCTAATGATGAACGGTATTGAAAACTTGAGGTGTCTTATGTGCCCTTAATTGAAGTTTGATGGCTACAAATATATATTTTTGCTAAAAGTGTGAATCATATTTGCAATTTCATAACTTGAGGACATGTCCTTTACACAGCTCATAGATTGGAGAGTCGTAGGCAAACATCACCCCTATTTTATTACATTATAGACAGTAGATGATTGTCCGACCTCATGCAAATCGTTTTTAAAACGCCATAAAAACCCCCCCCCCGGATCAAATATGCATGCACTCTCGCTTTAAATAGTCTCAACTTGCTCAAATAATAATTTCTGTATTTGAACTACATTACTGAACTCGATCTCCTCTTAAAATCTCACTACTAATGTGATGGTTCTTAATTCTAACTCAATTCACGTTAAAAGTGAGTAAATCAATTATAAGTGAAGAAATTTACAAATTACGTCATTAAATGTTTTGATGTTTATCCAATTCCTAACTATTCAATTTTGCACACTTCCTTCACAAATCATAAACTTATAAAACGCCACAATATTTAGATTTAAAATTTAGGGGTATTTTCGTCACAAGATTCTGAAAATAGTGGAAATCGAATAGGGGAAAGTGGTGGAGATGCACAAAATTTAGAAATTACATCAACATGTCCTTAAGATTTTTGCGATATTTTGGTTGTCGGAAATTCAAAAGTATATTGATTGGTGAGTTCCTCCACATGCAAGTGGAGCCGTATTAAAGAAAATTAAAAAGAAGAAAGTCTAATAAACATGCGCTATACATTTTGACTAAAGTATGAGGTTGGTGACAAACCTCAAAATCCAACGCCTATATAGAGAGATCATCTTGCATATTCAGAATCATCACATCATCAGAATTGGGAAGAAATGTTTTCTTCTCTAATCGTGTTTCCGGAAAATTTTCGGAAGAGTGTGTAATGTTTATGAATATTTTCTAAATATTAGGGGAGTCTCAAAATAGTTGAACGGTAGGGGTGTGCATCAAAATCCGGTGATCCGAAAAACCGAGGTAACCGAACCGTAATCGAACCGATTTTTCGGTTATCTGAACCGCAAATACTTAATCGGATCGGATGCAGTTTCGTGTCGGATACGGTTTTTCAAAATTCATATCAGATCCGATATTTTTATTATATTATATTCTTTTTTCTAATTTTGTAAAGTTAAAACGTTATATATGGTAATACATTTTTCCTTATTATAAATATTTGTTTTTCCTTTAATATTAATGTTTTTATATTTTAAGATTATTTTACATAAATAACCAATATGGAATAACATCAAGTAATCAATATCGGATATTGATTTTTGAAATTCATATATTCTAGTAAGTTAAATAATTCTTCGGATATTTTATATTATCATTTAAAATGTAATTAATTTTACAATTTATTTTATTTTTATAGGTTGTGATTACGAATATCTAAGAATTCTTCCTATATTCACTTATATTTTTATAAGTGAATTATGTTTATTTTTTACAGATTCCTGCACATAGAAGAAAAAAATAATTCATTATTTACATGTATTTGTTTTAATTAAATTTTTGTATTGAATTCAAGTTTTAATTTATGGATATTTGAAAATTCCGAATATNCTATTGAATTGGAACCAGTGATTGGATCATGAGGTTTTCTCCAGGTTCTCCAGTTTCCTCGTAAAGTTGTTGGGTTCTTGACCTGAAAAAAACTCAAAAGCAAAACTAAAGATTCAATAGACAAAAAGAATAGGGAGTGATTTCTTTGAATCAGAACTTTAAACTGTATTTCTTCTACCTTAACAAAGTGGTGGCCCATGCAAGTCCCCGGATCTGCGAAAGGAGAAAAACAGGAAGAATCAGATCCAGAAGTCAAAGGGGAAACTAAAGACTCAAAGGGAAAGAAGAAACCAGTACTGCCCTTTGAATTATTGGATATGGGGAGTGAACCATACTCAATTGTCAGATTAACATCTTCAAACTTTCCTGAATGGAAAAATAGGATGAAAGATCTTCTTTACAGCCGTAATCTCTATGATCCTGTTGAATTTGGAAGCCATACCCTCCGAATATACAGAAGGAACGTGGAAACAAAAGCATCGATAAACCTTGGGGTTTGTTCGACAGTGGATTGACACAACACAGTATCACCATGTTGGAGAGGAAACTGATGCTAAAGAATTATGGGGAAAACTAACTAGAATGTTTGAACTAAAGACAACTCAAAGTCAGGGATTCCTACTACATCGACTTTTAGGACTCAGATACAAAGAATGAGTCTAAATGGTTGAATACATATCAAAGTGGATAGAGATAACCAACCTACTATCTAAGGCTGGTCTAGTTCTTGAAGAAAAATTAGTATGTTTACTAATCCTCTACTCGCTACATGAGTCATGGTCACCATTAGTAATGATGCTACACAACATAGCACCACAAGAATGCCAGAAAATGGAAACCATAAAAAACTATCTCATTAATGAAGGGATAAGAAGGAAAGACTTGAAGGGAAATGATTCATAAAAGGAAATAGTGGCAGTGATAGAAAAACGAAATCAGAACAGAAAATATAATCACAAAAGAGGAAAGTCCATAGAAAAGTTTCAAGAGAGAGGAAAATCCCAAGATAGAAATGGAGGACATTAAAAGGAAACTCGTACATGTTTCTTTTGCAAGAAAGTAGACCACTTAAAGAAAGAATGTTACACTGGTTGAAGTGCAACAGGCAAAACACAACTGAAGCAAGCACCAGTAAAGAAACTGCTAACTCCACAGCAACAATGGAGGAAGTTCTGGTAGTTTTGGCCACAGAAGAAGAAAGCTATTGGAATTGGGAATCAAGAATAGATCATCGATTCAGCAGCCTTCTATCATGCTACCCCTCACATAGGAATGCTTCATACATTCAAGGTTGGAGACTATGGCAAAGTGAAAATGAGAAATGAGTCACTTGCAGATATTAAAGGCATCGGTGAAGTGCATGCCATAACAAACCTTGGAATTGAACTAGTTCTAAAGGAAGTCAGGTACATCTCAAATTTAAGAACGAAATTTTTATAAATCAATGTTTTTTATCTTGCAGTTTATTCAAGTACTTGTGCAAATGGAATGTGGAAGCTATCCAAAGGCTCTCTGGTTATTGCTAAAGGGAATCTAAGCAGCACCCTATACCGAATAAAGCTGAGGGTTCATCCTAAATGCATACAAGCAGTTACAAATATGGAAAGCCTAGAACTGTGGCACAAGCGCTTGGGTCACCTATCAGAAAAAGGGATGGAACACTTAAAAAGGAAGAACCTAATTAAGCCAGATGTAATGAACTTGAACGAAACATGAACTTGAACTTGTATTTTCTGACGTTTGTTCTTTGGATGTTGTGTCTCTACGGGTTAGGAAATATTTTCTATCCTTCATTGATGACTACATGAGGAAGAGCTGGGTATTTCCAATGAAAACCAAGGATGAGACATTTGAGAACTTTAGAAACTGGAAGAATTCCGTAGAAAGAGAAACTGATCAGAAGCTGATATGTCTAAGAACTGACAATGTGGGTGAATATACCTCCAAGGAATTTGAAAATTATTGTACTCAGTTGAGATAAGACATGAAATGACAATACCCAGGACTCTACAGCATAATGGAACAGCTAAGAGACTGAATATGACCCTAATGGATAAAGTAAGATGTCTTTTAAGAACATCCAAGTTTGACAAGAAGTTTTGGGCGGGAACTCTTCTAACAGAGTGCTACCTAACAAATCGGTCATCATCAACAGCTCTAAACAATGACATACCATACTGGAAGTGGACTGGGAAGTAACCTAAGTATGACCACCTAAGAACCTTTGACTGCAAAGTATTATTTATGGTACCTAAGGAAGATCGGAAGAAACTAGATGATTATGCTGAGGGAGGAATTTTCATAGGGTATGGGGATAAGAATTTTGGATTTAAAATCTGGAACCCCAAGACCTTGAAAATCACAAGATCCAGAGATATCACATTTTTAGAGACAAAGATCATAAAGGACTTATCAAATCTGGAGCAACCAGAGGAGAGACACAATACTCAATATATTGATAAGTTGAGAACAAATTTCTTACAAAAAAGCACTTCCCATGAGGATGAACTAGAATCACCAAACCAGGCCGTGGAACTGATCCAAAGGGACAACGGAACATCTGAAATAGAATTGTTGCAAGAACAGATACTCAGCCGGTCAGGATATCACAAAGACAACCTATACCTAGTTCAAGATATCCACAGACTGAATTTATAACTCTCACAGAAAATGGAGAGCCGAAAAATTTTCAAGAGGCAATGGAACATAAAGACTACATGTTGTGGTCGAATGCTATGGAAGAAGAAATGAGTGCCCTAAGAAGAACATACACTTTCAAATTAGTAAGTATGCCAGTTGGAAGAAAGTTACTCGAAAACAAATGGATATACAAGCTAAAGATAGAAGCTGATGGAAACTTTAGACACAAAACAATGATAGTAGTTAAAGACTTTACTCAAAAGAAAGGAGGGGACTTTGAAGAAATATTCTCTCCGATAGTTAAACTCACATCCATAAGAACTGTTCTAGTAATAACTGTCTATTTGAAACTGGAGCTTGAACAATTAGATGTGAAAACAACATTCCTAAATGGTGAACTTGAGGAAGACTTATACATGAAGTAGCCTGAAGACTGTGAAAAAGGGGAATGAGAATTTTGTGTGCAAACTAAACAACAACCTATATGGTTTGAAGCAAGCACCTCGGATGTGGAATAAGAAGTTTGACATATTTATGACCAAGGCAAACTTCAACAAATCAGCGCTAGACCCATGTGTATACTCAAAATTTGAAGAATATGAGACTTCACTATCCTACTACTCTATGCTGATGATATGCTCCTAGTCAATCCAAGCAGAGAAGCAATTAAGAGGTTGAAACATCAATTATCAGCAGATTTCGAAATGAAAGATCTAGGTGCAGCAAAAAGAATTCTAGGAATTGATATATGGATAGACAGAAGCTCAAAGATCATTCAACTGTCTCAAGAAAAATATGTCGAGCAAATACTCAAAAGATTCAACATGGAAAACTCAAAGACAATAAGCATGCCCAATACAAATCAAACACAACTAAGTAGGGAGCAGCCACAGGGAAACACTGAGATTGAAAATTCAGCAGTGGGAAGTCTTATGTACCTTGTGGTCTGCACCAGACTAGACATTGCCTACGCAACGTCAGTAGTAAGAAGGTTCCTTGTCAACCCGGGAAGAATGCACTGGGAAGCTCTAAAAATGATAATAAGATATCTTGCAAGTACAAAAGAAACAAAGCTATGCTATGGGAGATAGAAAGACTTGGAGTTGAGAGTATATTCCCACTCTGATATGAGAGGGGACCTGGACACAAGAATGTCAACCTCCGGCTTCATCTCTCTACTTAACGGAGGAGGCATCTCCTGGCAGTCAAAACTCCAGAAAAGTGTAGCACTATCATTTACCGATCCCGAATACTGGCACTCACAGAGGTAGGAAAGGAAGTTATATGGTTAAAGAGATTCCTAGAAGAACTGAACTTCAAGGAAATAACACATACACTTCTATTCGACAGCCAAAGTGCCATAGAACTGAGCAAAAACTCTACGTTTCATGCCAGATCCAAACACATCGACGTAAGACTACATTGGATAAGGGAAGCGGTAAATAGTAAAGAAGTTACCTTAGCTAAGGTAGATACTAAAGAGAACAGTAACAACCCCAAAACATCAACTCTGCTCTTGCCTGGCAGGGATGAATTTTGAAGAGAAGCAGTTTGAAGAGAGACAGTGAGAACAGTAAAACCCTTACGCATTTGACTAGAAGGGGCATTTGTTAAGAATTGGACATGGGCCTTGTCCAAGTCTTATTATCCAATCCCATACATAAGGGGCATAGAAAAAGTGGGCTACCAAATTGGCCCATGTACAAGATAGCCCATATAAGTAAGATGGCAGTTATAAGAACTGACTGATATAACTGGAGCAGTTGATGATCAAAGGGGTATAAACTCAGACGTCTACAACTGCGGTTGGATGATTGAATAGTGTGAACCCTGTGATCAGAAGACACAAAGGGATTAAAAGAGTAAAAGTGTACACAACAAGAAGATATCGAAGTACCAGAGAAGGATTGATTCATATCTGATTAAGCGTTGTGTTCTTGGATGTAGAATTGTATTAGTAACATTCATTTTTCTACTGAATTGGATCCAGAGGTTTTTCTCCGGGTTCTCCAATTTCCTCATTAAAGTCCTTGCGTTCTTGACCTGAAACAACAACAACAGTAATAACAAAACTCGCAGAAGACTAAATTCATAATAAAGAACATGAAGCACTTCTTGAATTTTACAGTTTACTTATCTCATTCTTCAAGTAATTTTTCTTCCTTGACTTAACAACGGTATCCCATAGACGTTTAGCATGATGTTTTACAAAAGAGAAATTAAACGTTTTACTTGATTTTTTAACAATTCATCAAATGGAAAAATCCAGTAGTTATCAAAGAACGATTAGCGTTCATAAAAAGCTTTATAAAATGATTGGCATTAATTACAACATAATTTTATTGATATAATATTAATGATTGGTACCATTTGGTATAACATTAGCCCCGTCTAAATCTCAAACATATATTTAACTATAAAAATTGTAGAAGTTAAAGGAGTGTCAGATCTATCCCTAGAGAATATCACTACCAATACATATTAAATGGATAATAATCAACTTAAAGAAATGTCAAGCTAGGTTGTTGAGATTGGATAATTCTTTGAAGCGGAAACGTTGAAGTGGAAAAATGAAATGAATCGGTTTTATGAAGCAACGGTTAATAAGTATGTTATAAATATGTCTAAACCAAACTAACTTTGTTCAATTCCAATTCAACATTCATAACGTTATTTTCTAATGTTGGTTCATTAATCAAAGATTGACAAACTGAAGCAACCCTAACTATATTAGTCATGGAGTCGTGGTAATCCCCAACTATATCCCAGAACTTACAATCATTGTCTTCGTATTCTAAGGACTTCCTAGAGAATAATCGAAGACTTGTATGAATAAATACAAGATCTTTAGTACGTACAAGAGCTAATTTATTCTTCTTAGCATAATGTATGAATGCATAAGTGCTGCAATTTCTTTCGCAACACGACGTGGAAGAAACCTATACAAATAAAATTGTAGACAAACACAACCGTATTTATAGTAGTTTAAGATAAAATGAAACTCTAACGAAATAAAAATTTTTTTGAAGCAAGTGCATCCATGTTTTGTGGATGTGGAGCTAGTGTCATATGCATTATTCACCAAACTAATGTTATATTGCGGTTCTCTTCACTTTAGAGCCATCATCATTAAAATGACCTAAAAATACAAGAATGTTGCAAACTCGTTATTTACCACTAGTTTTAGTTTATCATATGAATAAAGATGTTTTATGCATTTTCTCCTAAAATGATATACCTTCGGATCAGATTCAAGAGGATGCATAGCTGAATTTTGTTGCTACCATTGATGAGTTGTCATCTAACAATATATTGATGACTATACATATTATAAATCTAGTCAAAAGAGAAATTTAATATGTCACATAATAAATTTCAAATCTTACTTGAGATTCAAAGAGTATGCTAAAGCATGTAATTGTATTATGTACATCACTCTTATCTTCTCTAATATGTAATGGACATAATCCCAATCCAAATCTCCAACAATAGATGGTAGAGATATGAGAGAGTTCAATTCATTCCAAATTCTCTTAAGTATTGTATAGTATACAACAAAGGAAGCGGTTCCCTAAGTTAGCCATTGCAATTCATCTTATAGTTTAAAATTTTGTGGTTCTATAGAGGCACCAAAACGATGATTAATCTCAACCCATAGGTCACGAGCAATGGATGCATATACAAACGCTTCTAATAAATATTTTTCCATGGAATTCAAAATGAGATACATCACCATGTAGTCTTTGTTCTACCATTCACGGTAAGAGTTTTGGGCAATCTTTGCTTCCTCGGTATCCCTTATAGTTTGAGAGAAATGATTGGATCATCTATCTATCAATCAATGTGACTGAGACAATCATGTCCTCCCAACTATATCTAAATTATCTTCGACTAAACAATAAGTGTGGTCATTCAAACGGCTAGAACACAAGGGGTGAAAATCAAAAGGAAACAAAATCATTTAAAAACTTGATTAATAGATAAGGAAATCTATAGATCAACCTTGGGATATTGTGCAAAATAGGGTGGATTTTGAACTGATTATGTTTTTTGTGGTGAATCGCGTTCGAGAAACGCGAGCGTTGAATATGGCGTCGACTCGCGTTTCCCAAACGCGAGCCATTAATTTTTGCAATTCGTTTGGTAATCAAATTTCACAATATCGATTTCTTTTTCATTAAGCGCTCGAGTTTGCAAATGTTGAGTACAGGGATGTTCGACTTTGGCAAAATCGATTGCAAGCGATTTAGGTTAACGTGACTCGCTTCTTTTCTCTTCTCTTCCCATCTCCTTTCCTCCCTCCTTTGTTGCCGCAGCTGTCCACTTCCTCTGTGACATTTTTTTGCCTCGGAGCTTGATTTTCGGCGATTATTTGTGGGTTTCTTTATCGGTAATGTTTGGTTTCGAATATTTACCGTTTATTTCACGTTTTCGGTTTGTTACGTATGTTTTCGGATTGTTTACGTATCTTTGAATCGTAACGTTTTAACTTTAGATAAACTTATAATTTGAGGTACAATAATTGATAAAGTGTTAGTTTTACATATTGTTTTAGACTAAGTGATAGATTTAGAATAAATTATGTATATATTTGATTAGATTTTAGTTGAAAGTGATGAATGTTAGTGTATGCTTGTGAATATAGATTTGTTAATTAAAGAAGTGAATTTATATTTAAAATTCAATAACGTACATTTATGTTACTTTTAAATATTAATATCCCGACTTGCGCCTCTTCACATTCAATTATTCAGAAGGCGTGATGAGTGTGTTTATACTGCAACCCCCTGTGATAATATCACGTGGCAGCTCACAATTGGTCGGGAGATTACTATTTAAATCAGGGTTTTGGATACTGTTTCTCCTCATCGTCATTTCGCGAAGGAAGAAATCGCCCAAATAGTGCTCTCTGCGCCCTTGTTCTGTATCGGGTTCAAACCTATTTCCTACCGATCTTTATTAAGGTATAAATCATGGCTCCTGACAAAATGAGATACACAGCCATGTCTGAGTTGGATATTGAAGAGTTTAGGTCTAGGTTTTCGATTACGGCTCATTATTCTACCTGGAAGGGACGGGAAGATGTTCCTTGTTTCCTTCCGGCGGAAATGAATGTGCCAACCGCTACTATTCCGGTTAGTTACGCTTCCTTACAGTGCGGGCTACGTTTTCCGCTGTATCCCTTTGTAGCAGCCGTACTTAGGGAAATTCATTGCCCGACTTTTGCGTTATTTCCGGGTAGCTATGTGTATATAGTGGTGTTTATCTTCTATTGCCACCAACAGAACATGGACCCGACCTTGGAACATTTTTTCAACTTGTTCTTAGTAGGGTCCCGAAGGGGTAAGGGTCTATTAGGATGTCGCAAATTATATTATATAGCGGTGCGCACCAAGGAGTGCGCTATAGTTGATAAGGAAGAGTCTCTCCATGCGTGGGAATCTTGTTATGTGTGGATAACAGTCCTAAAAGAGGAAATGTTAAAGGTGTGACCACTTATAACTCACCCACGCATAGGCCAGTTGGACTAAACTAGGTTCAACCCCTCCAGTCAGGACACCGCAAACACACTTGCGATGTTCCCTCCTCCCGAAGCACGCCTTAAACGAACAGAAATGCTTCGGAAGAAAAGGTTGATAGAAATAGCTATCGCGGGTAGGACCGGAGCCCCAGCCCCGAAGGGGATGTTTTCTTGTTCAGATCCATCAGAAGGATCGGGTATGAAGTAATATTTTCATTCCGTCCTTTCCTGATCTTTATACATTTATTTTGCAGACTCAACTGAAACAATGCCTAGCTCAAGGTTCAAGCGTATGGCTGCTGCTTCGGTCCGTCCTTTTGAAGGACAACGTGAAGCAACGGGTAGTGAGGAGGAGAGTGAATCGGCAACGGGGGGTATGCTGGTTCCATCGGGGTCAGGGAACCCCCCGATCCAAACCACTAGCGCAGACACATTAACCCTGCGTTGCACAGGGCAGCCTTCAACGGAAGAGGGGCCTGCGTTTATGGTATTTAGAGTGGTAGAGGAGGTGATAATGGCTTGGATTCATTCTTTGAGCTTATCCAGCCTCTACCAGATCGGAAATAATTCCTTCATTAGTGCTGATACAATTACTTTATTGCTGCAGGGAGCCGTTCCCGTGGAAAAAGTTCTCCCCGGTCCCAACCTTAAGGCAAAGGGAAGAGGGCGACCGAAGCAGACTCCCCGAAGGAATTTAAAAGACTGAAGAGAGGGGAGAATGCTTCGGTCCCCACTAAGGGGATTGTTTTGAAGGAACTAGCCTAGGGCCCTAAGACCAACTCCAATTCGGGTGTTGCCTTAGGCCTGCTGGATAGGTTTAGTAAAGGGAGGAAATTGACCTCCTGGAGAAGTGCCTTCATAAAGGACTTCCGCCTCTACGGGGAGCAAAACCCAGACAATGTTCAACCATACATGTCTGGGGAAGAAATTATTGAGGGCTTCCTCGACCTCACAACTAAGGTAATCTCCTTCTACATTAAGGCCCGAGGCTTTATGTTATGACATTATTGTCCTATGTAGATGCTGAGGAAGGCTTTCACAACTGCCATCACCGTGGAGAAAAACTAGGGTGGCAACGTTGTGTCCCAACAAGTCCAGGATCAGCTTGACCTTGCGAAAAGGCAAGTTGAGATTAAACATGGTGAGTTGGTCGCGGTACGAGAGGACCGAGACTGATTGGATAATGAATTGCTAAGAGCTGGGACGGAAGTTTCGCTCTTAGCAGACAAAGTCTCTGAGCTAGAGAAGACAGAAAAAACAGCTCAGGGCTGAATTTCTGACCTGGAGGCCAAGCTGCAGGCCAAGGAAGATGAAGTTAACCAAGTTCAAGGTTGAGCCCATGAGAAGAGGAATAAGCTCAACGAGCTTATCCTTCATGCCCAAGAAGAGAAGACGAACTTGGAAGAAGAATTAACCAGAACCCACACTTCGGCTGAAGTTCGGTCCGGGAGGCAGTCCTAAGCTTCACTCGGTCCCCTTTGTTGTTCGCTTTGGCGGATAACATATATGGGATGTATATTGTTAAGTACCTGGATAACATGCGAGATCAGGTTACTAAACAATTCGGGCTTTCCCCTTCGGACGAAAGATGGATGGCGATCGAGCCACTTGAGAAAGATGGAAACTTTCAGGTAATTCCATCCATGGAAGAACCTGTCTTAGAAGATGACCCTTTCTTCTATCTCTTTGAGGAGATGGAGAAAGCGATCAACCAGAAGGTGGCCGATCAAGAAGAAGAGTTGAGACAGCTCGCACCGCCCTGACCGAACCGCAGGAGTAGAGAATGGAAGATAAGGAAGATGGGCAGGGTAGTTAGATTCAAACTATATTTTGTCTGTGCTTTGTTTCTTATTTTCAATATAAGATTTTTTCCCTCTCAGCTCTTATCTTTTTAATCGTCAGAATAAAGTATTGTAACTGAAATTTTAAGTGAACTAGTATGTTTCGTATTAACGAGAGTGTTTTAATCACCAAGTGTAAGATCGGGGATGCTTATAGGGTGCCAACCCATCGGTCCCGAATATTATGTTTGGCTCACTCAGGTCAATTTTGACTGGATCGGTCGTTTTACATTGTATGCGGATCACTCTTATTCCGTCATTGGGATCACAACTGAATTGGAAAGGTGCGGTCCAGGTTCAATATGAGTCCATACAAGCTTCGGCCAAGCCTTGGTTCTACTGAAGTCCCGTAGGTTACATTGGCCAAGCTTTTGTTCATCATATGTCCCATGATAGGACCGAGCTTGTGTTTCGATATGTTGACTCCCTCATTCCTCTTTTCGTGGCCGATTTCGTAAGTACAAGGGCCGTTTCCCAAGAATGAATGCCGTTGAAGGGGGTGTCTTAGTTCGTAATGAGTTCTGGGAGAATTACAAATCATCCATGGGACTAGGCAAGTGCAGGAGCATCTGACTCGTCAGAGTGATCACTACAACTTGGGAGCCTTGCGGACAAGAAGCTTCGGTCACCAGTCCAGATTCGTCATAAGTTATCCAACTTCAATTAGAAACAGTTTGTTTTGTACTTACTTATTTTCTGCTTACGTTTAAAGGAATATACATTTATTGAGTCAAACATATTAATCGAAGGTTCACAAGAAATACCGCCTTAAATTCATGACATTCCAAGTTCGGGGGACCTCTACACCATCCAATGTTTCAAGTTTATACACACCTGATTCCAGTTTCTTTGATATTCGATACGGTCCTTCCCAATTTATGTCCAGCTTTCCAACATTCCTCTGCACCTTTATACTTCTGAGGACGAGGTCGCCTTCAAAGAATTCCATTGGGAGGACTCGCTTGTTATGGGCCCGTTCCATAGTTCGCTGATAAGCGCACATCCGCGCGTAAATCACATCTCTCTTTTCTTCGATCATCTCGAGATCTAATAATCTCCTTTCACTGTTCATATGCTCATCATACTGAGATATCCGGGGTGATCGGATGGTAATCGCCACCGGGCTAACAGCTTCGGACCCATACACCAATGAGAAAGGTGATTCCTGGGTTGTTGAACGAGGTGTAGTTCGGTATGCCCATAAGACCTCATAGATGTGTTTAGGCCATTTCCCTCCAAAATCTTCTAACTTGGCCTTCAATCCTTTCAGGATAACCTTGTTAGATACCTCCGTAAGTCCAATAGTTTGGGGATGGGCAACTGATGAGAAATGCTGGGCGATGCCCAACTTGATGAATAAATCCCGTATGCTTTTTCCACTGAACTGGGTCCCATTATCTGATATGAGTGCTCGGGGAACCCCGAAGCGCCTCACAATATTTCTCCATAAGAAGTGTTTGACGACCTTCTCCGAGATGGCTATTGCTTCTACTTCAATCAACTTCGAATAATACTCCACCGCAACAATACAAAATTTCCTTTGCCCTATTGATCGAGGAAAAGGTCCAAGGATATCAATCCCCCATTTGTCAAACAGACAAGGCAATGGGATGACCGATAAGGGAGCCCCAGGCGGCTGTGGAATCGGAGCATGGTACTGACATATGGCACAACATTTAGTGTATTTCTTGGCATCTCTAAGCAACGTCGGCCAAAAATATCCAGTTCTGATGATGCGGTGATATAAAGATCGAGCCCCTGAATGAATGCCGCATATCCCTTCATGAACATAAATCATGGCGGCATCAGCCTCAATAGGGGATAAGCAACGCAGAAGCGGGCCCTCAAAACTCTTTTTAAACAATCGTCCGTCAACCAGGATAAACCTCTTAGCCCGGACTTCTATTCTTCTGTCTTTTGACTTGTCTTCAGGAAGATAGTCGTTTGTAAGATATTTAATAAAGGGGTCTATCCAATTGGGTTCCCTATGAGATTCAGTAGCGTTAATATTCAAGCTCTGGAGTTCATGGCATAGAACCCCAATTTCTTCAACTGACTGTTCGGTCACTGATATCTCGATCGAAAGTCGGTCTTGGATATGGAAAGAAATAGTGCTCGGCTCTATGTCAGGTATGCTCGCGGCAAATCTGGCAAGTGCGTCAGCAATCTTATTATGTTCTAGTGGCACAATATAATTTCATCATATTTACTGAACTTTTGTTCTAGTGGCACGTGGTCAAGAGAAAATTCACTGAACTTTTTGGATAATTCCAGGACTTTGGCACAATATAATTTCATCATAGGATCATGAGTTTCAAATTTCCCTACGAACTGTTCCACTACTAACTTTGAGTCTGAAAACATTCGCACTCTGCTAACTCCCATCTTTCGAGCTAGGGTCATTCCCGATAATACAGCCTCGTATTCTACCACATTATTTGTTCCAGCAAAGGAAAATTTAACTGCGGAATGAATAAGGTCACCTTGTACCGTTGTTAGGGTAATGTCCACTCCTCTTCTTCCGAAGGTTGACCCACCTACGTGGACCGTCCAACGATCATCCTCTTGGTTTAGATATATGGCCGATCGGGTCATTTCAACCACAAAATCTGCTAGAACCTGAGCCTTGATCGCCCTTCGGGGCAGGAATTCCAGATACATAGCGTTGAGTTAGATAGCCCATTTTGCTAACCTCTCATTTAAATCCTATTGTTTAAGGACCACTTTCAGAGGTTGATCCGTATAGACATAAACCGTTCGGCCTTCAAAATAATGCTTCAACTTGGATACAACTTTCTTTAAAGCCAGCATGAATTTTTCCAGGGTGGAGTATCTGCTTTCAGCAGACACCAGAGAATGACTTACATAATAAACGGGTTTGTGAACGTCATCTCGGATTGTCACCAGAGCTGCGCTGATGGCAATTTCTGATACAGCAAGATACAACCACAAAGGTTCATCACAGGTTGGACTCACCATCACCGGGGGAGTGCTTAAATAAGTCTTTAGCTCAAACAAGGCACAATTGCATTCTTCGGTCCAGTTTAGATGTCTTGTTTTCTTAGCACTCTGAAAAAAGGCAGTGTCCGGTCTGTGGATTTTGAAATAAATCTACTTAGCATAGCGAGCCGGCCAGTAAGCCTATGAAATTCTCTTTTGTTTCTTGGAGGTTGCGTATCAATTATAGCCTGCACTTTTTCAGGATTAACCTCTATGCCTTTCTCTGAAACGTAATATCCTAAAAATATTCCACTTCGGATCCCGAAGCAGCATTTGTTTGGATTTAGTTTGAGCTTATATTTGCGACATACTTCGAAACAACGAGACAAATAAGAAATATGATCTTCATCATTCATAGATTTAACAATCATATCATCAACATATACTTCCATCATATGGCCGATCAGTTCTCTAAAGATTTTGTTGACTAACATTTGATATGTTGCTCCAGCATTCTTTAGACCGAAAGGCATAACCACATAACAATAAACGCCATCTTCGGTCATGAATGATGACTTCTTCTTATCTTCCTCAGCCAGGAAGATTTGATGGTATCCGGAGTAAGCATCCATGGTACTCATCATTGTGCTGCCAGACACAGCATCTACCAGTCGGTCAATGTGCGGTAGGGGGAAGGGATCCGACTCACAGCTTTTGTTAACATCGGTGAAATCGATGCACATCCGCCTTTTCCCATCTGGCTTGGAGACCACTACCGGGTTTGCAACCTATTCAGTATAGTGGATTTCTCTGATGAATCCTGATCGTAGCAGTTTGTTCACCTCAGCCCGGATGATCTCATTTTCGGGAGTTGATCCGATGTTGATCCGATGTTCATCTACTCTTCTGCCTAACAGGCTTCGTTCCAGGCTCGGTGTTGATCCGATGCTCACTATAGGATCGGTCAATCCCCGGAACATCGTCTGTGGTCCAGGCGAATATATCCACATGGCTTCTCAGCAGGTGGATCAACTCCTTTTCAAAAGAAGGGCTAAGTGTTCCCCGATGGGAGTAGTTTTGGTTGAGTCATCCTCAACCAGATTAATCAACTTGAACCCCACGGGTTCCATTGCTTGCCTCGGGTGTGGCGGCTCTTCTAGCAAACCCACCCGGGCCCTCTTAACGGGGGCCAATGTTCGGCACGAGCTCATGTAGCATTGTCTAGCTACTTTTTGATCACCCTTTACAGAAATAACTCCGTGAATGGAGGGGAATTTGAGCATCATATGATAAGTAGAAGGGACCGCCTCGAACTTACTGAGGCCGGTCCGTCCGATAATGGCATTGTAAGCCAAGTCGACTTCAATGACAATAAATTCCAAATCCTACGATTGATTCCTGGATGGTTCTCCAAGGGTAACTGGGAATAAAATCTTCCCACATGGAATGACGTTTGTCTGGTCGAATGACCAGAGAGTTATATTAGCGATCGGGAGGTCATGAGCAGCAGCTCCCAACATTTCAGCAACTTCGCGCTTCATCAAATTGCAAGAAGCTCCGGTGTCCACCAAGATTCTGTGGACCCGACGTTTCCCAATGATTCCAGTAATGGTAAGGGGATCATCGCATGGATCGATAATCCCTTCCCGATCGGCCATAGTGAAAGTGATGTCTTCCCCGAAGGGAGGGGACTGCTCAACTGGATCACACTTGACCAGCGCCACAGATTCGGAGCTCTCAGCAGAGTCTCCGCGCGCTGTCCTCTTTTGGTTCCGGATCGATTCATTTATTTTCAAACCACCGGAGATAACATAAATATCTTCAGCTACTTCCCTGGGTGCCGCCTCATTTTGAGGAGGATGGGCACCCGTTTCAGCGGGTAGAGGAGCAACCTGCTCCTGTCTTCCACCCTCGTTTTGCGGGGCTCTGCCGCCACGGCCCCGCCATCTTCTTCTTCGGCCCTGGCCACAGTTCTCTTGATCATGCTGGCCTCTATCTTGTTCTGGAGGGGAAGATTGTCGGTCCTCCGTTCGGTCATTATAGTTTCTGGGTTGCCCCCGATTATCCTTTCCCCGCGACCTGTGACGATCGTCACCTTGATGGCACTTCGGGGGGACTCAACTCGCTTTCCCTTCTGACCATTCAGGTCGGGCCTCTCTTTATTCATCGCCGCTACTATCTCATTCAACAGCGGGCACTTCAAGATCGGGTGATCGCGATTATGATGTAATTTTCAATACACCCGATTGTCCTCCTGCTTCGGGGGGACCTCTTTTTCAGCTACGGACACTACTTCTCGCGGCTGCTTCTTAGGGTAGAAAATCCTATGATCACCTGCGGGTTTAGAATCCTAAGCCAAAATAAATGCGCCATACGACTATATGGATCGGGCCGGTAAATTTTTGAACCAAGTTCGGGCGTCGCCTTGTAATCCTGCCGCAAAGATGCGGCACTTCAGTGAATCTAAGGCCCGAACCATTCCCATGCGTAACTCAAAATCAACAACGTGATCGATTGGATCACCGTCACCGCGAAACGTCGGCCACCCTTCGGGATTGCGATAATGCCGATCTGGGACTGTCGCCCAGATCTCTTCGAAAAAGGGGAGCATCAAATCTCACAAGGCGGCGGACACCCCTTCATATTGTTGGGATGACTCCTGGACCGCATGCATATTATGCCACCAGTCATCATCCTTATTTCGCCTGATTGGGGCCTCCATAGCCCTGTTGAATTAACCAGGATTGCTCCCCAGATTGGGTTCGCAATCCTTCAATGCACGCATGCTCTCCAACTCGTTAGTGAGCTCGTCGATTCGTCGCTGCATCTGCTCCTGGTCATTCCTAGCAGAGGGAGTTAGAGCCCTGGCCGGGGGAGGAGGAGTGGATCGATACCTCGGCCTCCTTGTAGTTACACCGCGCCTGATGATTTCCTCATCATCAGTGCTACGCTCATCAGGGTCGCTCTCTTACTTTCTACTTCTTAGAATAGGGCTTAAAACAACCGGTGGTTCTGTTCCACTTCTCTCCGACGTATTTTCCAGTACCACCTTCCTAACGACAACTTCCAGATCCTGTAAAGTAAATGTTGGTGCTGGGAGACTGTCGGGAAGCACGTCACTGTCGCTCGTCGAAGTTCCAGTTGCCATGCCTTTGATTATCCTATCCCTGGTAGAAACCTCAAATGGGATTAGAGAATCGTCCCCACGGACGGCGTTAAACTATTATGGTCCCTTTTTAGGGGGTACCAAGAGTCATCCGGTTCGTTAAGAAACGAACTCGGTTATGATTTGTTTTTTATGGGAAGACGATTTAAAAATGTAAACAACAGCGAGGCAAGGAAATTTATAGTAGAAACCTTAGGAAATGGGGAAAAAACCGCTTGACTAAGAGCGAGATAAGCTCTTAGCTTGTTCACTAATTGGATCATTCATTACAGAATACATCAAATGCTTTTAGAAGATAACAAGGTATAAGAAAGCAATAAGAACTCCGGCAGGGTAACGGCCTATTCTTATGCATCCAAAAGGTCCTGCTTTTTCCGTCGTTGTGCTCTATATTTATAGAGTTGAGGGCGTGTGTAATCCACGCTCTGTAACTGCCTCTGAAAGGTTTGTTAGAGGTTGTTGTCGCGCGATGTAAAATGTGGCCGGGACCGAAGCGTGGTCTGCGTGATCTGGCCCGAGGCGTTGTAAACGTGTGGAGGCCCGAAGCGTGGAACGCGTGGGTTTGTAACCGTTTGGACCATACCATGGGGCCAGCTGTCAGAAACTGTTTTATTTCGCCAAGGTTATCTTCGGTCCCATCGCGGAACATCAGGCCATTTTATCTTAAGTATGCTACTGGGCTGCACAAATTTGCTTTTACCGCATGGATCGATCCAATCATTATTGGGTCTTATTCATTGCAGGGTACCTGGTCCTAGAGTTCTCATCACCGCCATTGTAGTCTACGGTGTTCTTTTCCCAGAAACACACATCGATCGTGCTAGGTTGGTATTTCTGTATCTATTCGCGGACGATGAAGAAATGAAGAGGTTTAGTTGGGAGTCAGCAGTTCTAGCCTGCTTGTATCGAATTTTGTGCAAGGCTGCCATTGGACGTCGGGCTCTTGGTGGTCCGATGCGTTTGCTGATGGTAAACACTATATTGTAATACTTGTTTAATATGATTAACATTTTTTACTTCAATAGATTTGGGCATATAGCCGGTTGCCTACAATTTGTCCTGAGTTAGAAGACCACTTTCCTCAGGATGAGTGTGATCCCGCATGCCATATTGTATTTAGTTGGAGGTATCTATATATTTATTTATTTACTTTAAGTTAATTTAGGGTTTAATTGATGGTGGTTATGGCAATTATGTTAGGTGCATGGTTCGCACTGTAGTTGCTAACCATTGGTTGAGTATCTGTCGGGATTCGTTGGATTTACTTCATCGATCAGGGGTACATCTACATTTTAAGTTTAATTTCATGTTTATGTTTGTATGTTATTACATATTTTGTTATTTTTAGTTCATTTGGATGCCTTACACACAGTTCATTTTGCGAACGTTCGTGAACCCTCCGAATCTCTTTGGAGGTACTCGAGGCAAATGTTTTTTTCTGTATAGTTGAGCCTCATAACATTGAGGCAGTTAGGCCTTCTAGTATGCATACCACCATCTATTCGGCATAATTACGATGAGAGCCATGTGCATTGGGTGGAAACATGGTAAAAATGGGAGGTTTTACATTCCGATACTTTATGTTTGTGGGCCTCAAGGTTGGAACATCCATATGAGCTAGATAATGATGCTATTGATGAGGAAGCTTATTACACCTGGTACCACAATATCGTTGTTCTATTACTCGGAAACAAGAACCCTAGAGAGCAGAGTTGGCATGGGGGTGTGGCACAACGCATTATGTATGAGGTAATTTCAAATTACGTTGTCTATTTCCTTCAAATTATTTAATTATATTTGTTTTAACGGTGTACATGCAGAACCTCTACGGAGTATGTCTTAGGTTGTTGTTCAAAAACCACATGTGGTTGCCCAGCAGATGACATATGACTCCAACGCTTTGTACGAGGGAGTTCCTAGTCAGAGTACTCATACGGATCCACCTGGAGTTCCTAGCAGCCAATTCGACGCTAGTGGCCCATTGGTTCGTCCTTCAGGTACCACATCCGATTAGATGTCTATGCTTTGGGCCTGGTATGAGTATATACACTGTACTCCAGAGCCTGGCAACCAAACTGGCGTATCCCAGTTTAGATCTTCATCGCATCTTGTTCCGGACTTTACATGTACGCAGCCTGTAACATTTATTTGTGTATGTTTGTGTATAATATTGTGTTATTTTGGTGTATGTGGTATTTAGTTGAAAGTTATGTATTTTTTGTATATTGGTGAATAATTGTTTGATTACATTGATTTGCAATTGTGCTATTTTGGCATATTTGATTTTAGTTAAAAGTAATGGATTTAGTATATGTGGCTATTGCAATGTTGCAGGTATTCCGCCTATTGGCCAGACATTGAATTCTATGGCGACCTCAATAGGATCTGTTGACAGTGAATCCATTACACGCTTGGTGGCTGAGGATGAAGAAGAGCCCACCGAACAGCCACATCAAAATCAACGGCGTAAGCGAGATCGTGTACCAAGGCGATGTGGTACATGTGGACATCTCAGTGATCATTGACTTGATATGTACTCATTTATTTTGAGTTTGGTGTTACATTTACTACTATGTCGATTTTAGTACATAAGAAACTACAACATCACCAAAAATGTCTAGAAGAGACTAATTAAATTAAAATAGGAATGAGAACTCAATTACCGTGCGTGTCCATTTCGTTGGGGATACGGGTTGTGCGGCGACGACCATCAGTGCCTGATGGCTTCAAAAGTGTTTGATCCGAATGAAGGCGCCACTCCGGAACATGCTACTCGCTCTCTGGGCCTAATGGTATCGACTCTAGATTCATGTACTGAGTACGGAGGATTTCCAAAGTCCGTCGACCTATAATGAGTTCATTTCCAGCAATATGATTCATCTTTGCACACCGTAGAGCATGACCACATGGTAAAAGATGAACAATCCACCGACCACACGAGCAAGTTTGCCGTACCAAGTCAACAGTTCTGCGAGAACGCAGACCCTTCCCCTTCTAACACGTTGCACCTCATCGACTTGTCGATCAAGATTCCAATACCTCATCTCATTCGAATTTTCTTTCGACCTTTGTTTCTCGTACCACCTTTGAGTCGCTATAGTGAATGTCTGCATCATAACATTATGCTTACGTAAATATGACAATGTGATAGTAAAACCAAATGTACCTCCATGTTTTGGGTCATATCCAAAAGCTCCTTGCGGCGCATAATAAACATGTTCTGTGCTCGATAAAATGTGGAATCTACAATACTAGATATCAAATAACGTCGAACCTCTTTCATTAACCCATTGACACATTCCACCTGGTTGGTTGTTAGTATGCCATTGCGTTTCCCCTCATCGAATGCGAGTGCCTACTTGTGTCCATTTCTTTCTACTTCTGGTTTGGTTAACCAAGAATAGGCCATTCTGTCTTTAGTCCTTATCAACTGCATCAAATTCCACCATTTTGATTCTAGGGGAGTCGCTCCAACCATATAAGCTAGCATCCAGACCTCCTTATTCTTGACATTTGTATTCAGATTAGATGTAAAATGTTGTAGACACCATCTATGGTCTAACCGTCCCGAGAGAAAGACGTCCATTGACTCAACTGCTCCTGTTATGCCAGCATGTCTATCAGATACGATGCATGTCTTATTCCATCGAATAACGTATGTATCCAATTGCTCAATGAACCAAGCGTACGATTGTATATTCTCCTCGTCAACAAGCGCATAGGTAAGGGGAATAACATGACCACAAACATCTCTACAAACTGCAATCAATAGTTTGTGATCATACCTATACGCAAAGTCATATGTTAAAGGCAGTCATGTAACTTTTAAAAAACCTTAAATAATATAAAAAGTACATATCGTGCGCAAAGATGTGTGGCGTCTATGGAAATAACAGGTACACAATGGTTATATGTTTCTGCGCATGGTTTGAAAACTTAGAAAACTTACCATATAACTTTATCTAGAGGTCTAGTGTCGGTGTCAAAACATTGATATTCAACCTTAGTACTAGGATTTACTATTCATCAAGGATTTTAGATTCTGAGTTGTAAAATACATTATATCGACTCGTCTCGAAGTCTAGAACTCATTCGTACACATTTTTTAGAAAACCATGAGTAATGCCGAAATCTTATCGCGGACACTAAGGGTATTAGATTCTGAGATCGAACGAGAATCTCACGACTTTTCAACTCGGGGGGTCTGTTCCTATAAATATCGTTGTTTACTTTGCGTACCGATGCACCCTGAAATTTTGCTGTGCCTCTTCGATTTGTCAATTCTATGAAATTGAGTTTAAAAAAAATTGGAATTGGTTAGCTTGAAATATCACGATGGTTTCAAGCTCCGCATGAAGTTCTGACTTCTCTACTAGATGAAAATCTAGCTTTTCACGACCTGGAGGTTCGTCTGACTCCTCAACTTCGCAATTCAATCTAATTCCCACATTGATTGTTACTCTACAATCTCAAGCTTATATGTCTTTTTCCTACCTAAGATATCCCCACATCCGAGTTAGAACATCACTTTCTCACATCCGCCATGAGGTTATTAGTTATTCTTTTGTTATTCTCATTACTTCGGGGCAATTAACTTACGCTTACAGTCGATCATATGCATATTTTATCTGTAGCTCAATTACTGGCTACCTACAAATACTCTTGTCTGCATGGCATGCTTGGTTTCTTAGTAAGAAGCTACCGAAATAAAGAAGGCCGGGTGCTGAACTTTAAGATTAATGTGGGACTTTGAGGTCCAGTCCCCAACTTTGAGGCGAAATGA
Source organism: Utricularia reniformis (assembly GCA_009725065.1). Classification (NCBI taxonomy): domain Eukaryota; kingdom Viridiplantae; phylum Streptophyta; class Magnoliopsida; order Lamiales; family Lentibulariaceae; genus Utricularia; species Utricularia reniformis. The sequence continues at coordinate 317,146 of RWGZ01001050.1, read as the reverse complement.
TGAATTATTATCTCTTTAAGAAATGATCTCATCAAACATAAATGGTCTCTAGCAGACTTTTAAGTATAGAAAGGAGGGAAAAACTGAATTATTGCTCTGTCGGTCATCGAATATTATGTAGATGACGTGCCGATTGAGGTAGGGTCATTACCTTACAACTATTCGTGCTTCCCATATATATTATCTGAGAATTAAGATTATATCCGGAAGTAAATCTTTATTGCGGGGGAAGCTTCTTCCTGGCAGATGTTAGCTAAACTCTACGAGTTAGAAGATAAGAACACCGAGAACCCCGACTGAGAATCATATAGGAAACAACATAAAGCTATGGCAAGAACGCAAAATTGCCTCATAATAAAGTCCAGAACTGTTACATTTTCATCTATTAAATATTGATTCCTCCTTTGTTTCCATTGATAAAGTAAGTCCCAAGTAACTTTGAAACAGCTTCGCTTTACTTGCTAATTTAAGATTTGTCTTTACTTCGTTCCTTTGATAAAGTAAGTTAGATCGTTGTTGCTATATTTTGATTATTTATGATAAGAAAATATATGTCATCTATAAAACGACTTTATGGGATCTCCGATGGTAAATAAGACAGTTTATGTCATGCAGACAATAATTCTCTGGAACTTACGGTCATAAAGAATGACATACATATTATATGACATTGTGTTGATCCTTCCAATAATAAATAATGAACCCAAGGTATCCATAAAATACTTATGGTCATTTTACCATATGTCAAAGGAGTATAGGCCTTTCGGAGATAATTACTTGATCACTTTCATACGGATCCTAGGTAGGAATCTCTAATCGTAAATGAGATTGTAACATAGGTTTCCTTACTATAAATAAGGGAATTACACTTGACTGCCGCAACCGCGTTTAAGGCAGCAATTCTAATACTTCCGGGCCAGTTTATTGGTTCTTTCAATTGCAAATAAAAACTACAAGATACTCGTGAGAAAATTACTGGATACGCCGATCATACGAGATAAAAATACGGATTCATCCACTTAATAAAGATTCAGCATATTCATCGCTGACATAGCCAAGTGCCCAACCATAACTTGCTTCTATCTCTATAAAACATCCAATTGACCTCTAGAGAATGGGCGAGGGACACAACGTTGTTCGAGACAAAGATACCCCTTCGTGTTAGGTGGTTTTACCAACTTATTAAATGACTATTATATGTCATAAATGAGACAAATATCTTTCCTTACTTAGTGTCCAAAACGACTCCACTTCGTATGCCACTTTACAATCTTTCTCGAGAATTTTTGACTATCTATAAAGTTGCTTATTCACCAATTAGCAAACAATCGTGCATTTGATTAAGATATTATCAATAAGATTTCTTAATCATAAAATCGACAAATATCAATGCCATAAAATATCCTTATATAACGATCAAGATTCTCTGACAAAATATTCCTTATTGTCCGCCACACATTTGATTCTTTGATCATAACTGAGAGTCCTGAGACATAATAGAATTTAGTGATATTCGTACCATAATGCGAATATTTGGCCATTTTAATCGCTTATCTGAATGAAATCCATTAATATGATTCATTGGTCATTCATAGATAAATAATTAAGTCATGCAATAAATTCTCAGACAATAATCCCTTTGATGGGGAGATTAATTTAAAAATTAGATAATAACTGTGAATACTCTATCATAAATAACGTGAATCGATGTCATAAGATCATCACTTGGTCACTTTGATCGCACATGAGAACACCCGATTATAAATAGTGAAAACCATACCATAAAACCATTACATGGTCGCTTTGATCAAAAATAGAATTTCTCAAATCTTGGTATTGGACCGAAACAAGCGCCCAACACCACTTAGATCGACATGTCCCACTCTCCTCCAAAATATAAGCGTAGGAGGCCTTCACAGTCCAGGTGAAAGTAGCGTCAGGTTCATGGTACAATTTTTAGACTGACGTGAATTTATCACTCTCACCTGGATAGATCAGGTACCTCACGCCAGTGAGAGCCTTCACTGCCTATACAGAAGTAGCGTTAGGTTCAAGATACAATCCTTAGATTGACGTAAATTTTTCGCTCCCGCATAGGAAGATCCAGTACCTTGGCTTAGTTAGTCTTTCGAGGACATTGGAGGAGGCGGATGTTTTTTCGCGGATCTCAAAGACCATCCGACACATCTTCCACTTCTGGGTCTGAACAAGCACTCACTAGTTCAGGGCCTCACCAAGCACCCTCACTAATCACATCTTCTGGGTCTTAACAAGCACACGCGGGCCTCACGTAGCGCCCTAACTCATCTTGCATGCTCGAGTCTGAACAAGCACCTGTGGGCCTCGAGTAGCGCCCATCATGATTTCTTTCTGCGTATAAACTTCATCCATAATCGTCCCATCCTTTCAAGGCCTTACATTTCCCGTTCTCCTATGCAAATGTAAGTAAACATAGGAAACATTTACTGTCCGAATAGAAGTAGCGTTAGTTTCAAGGTATAATCCTATTCGGGTGGCACGGACCTCGCACCAGAGGACCTTCACTATCTAGACGAAAGTAGCATCAAGTTCATGGTACAATTCTTAGACTGACGTAAATATTTCACTCCCGCCTAGACAAATCCAATCTCCTGGACTAAAAGGTCCATGTGGGACAACGAAGGAGACGGATGTCTTTCTGTCTCACATACAATAACGAATCGCAACCGCTACATTCCATCTCATCTTGACCTTTCCCGTTCTCCTCCGCAAATGTAAGTAAACGTAGGAAACCTTCACTGTCCGAATAGAAGTAGCGTTAGTTTCAAGGTACAATCCTTAGACTGCCGTAAATATTTCACTCATACTCGAGTAGATCGGGATGCCTCACACCGGAGAGCCATCACCATATAGACGGAGATAGGGTTAGGTTTAGGGTACAATCCTTAGACTGACGTAAATATTTTACTTCCGCCTAGAAGAATCTAGTACCCCATACTAAAAGGTCCATGTGGGACAATGGATGAGACGGATGTCACTATGCTTTACACTTGCTAGCAAGCTACACCATCATCACCATATTTGGACCTTTCTCGCACTCTACCGAAAAGCGTTGGTGGCTCTCACTATCTAGTTGGAAGTAGCGTCAGGTTCATGGTACAATCCTTAGACTTACGTAAATATTTCACTTCCGCCTAGACGGATCGAGTCCCTCGTATTTAGAGGTTTTACCCACTTAACCATCGTGAGTTGCGGATGTCACTATGCTTTACACTTGCTAGCACGTTAAACCATCAACTCCATATCTGGACCTTTCCCGTACTCTACCAAAAAGCATTGGGGGATCTCACTATCTAGGTGGAAGTAGCATCAGGTTCAGGGTACAATCCTTAGACTAACATAAATATTTCACTGCCGCCTAGATGGATCGACTACCTCACATTAAGAGGTTTTACCTACTTAACCATCGTGAGAGGCGGATGTCACTATGCTTTACACTTGCTAGCACGTTAAACCATCATCCTCATATCTGGACCTTTCCCACACTCTACCGAAAAGCGTTGGGGGCTCTCACTCTTTAGGTGGAAGTAGCGTCAGGTTCAAGGTACAATCCTTAGACTGAAGTAAATATTTCACTTGCGCCTAGACGGATCGAGTCCCTCGAATTAAGAGGGTTTACCCACTTAACCATCGGGAGAGACGGATGTCACTATGCTTTACACTTGCTAGCATGCTCCTCCATAACCAATCGGACCTTTCCCGTTCTCCTCTGCAAGAGTAACTAAACGTAGGAAACCTTTGCTGTCCGAATAGAAGTAGCGCCAGGTTCAGGGTACAATCCTTAGACTAGCGTGTATAACCAGACTAACTTAATATGTTACTTACTAATTCTATGCCAAGACATCTGCTAGAAAGCATATATAGTCAAAATACTCGTTAGCTCGATAATGTCACATATGAATTAAGAAAGCATGCTCAATAGCCATATATTTCCGGATGCATATCATTCTGGGCGATCAATAAAATAACACCAATTTGACGTCTCTTTCGTTATCAACAATCGAACTCCAATAGACATAGTTTGATAGTAGTTGATATTTCTGAATGCCCAACAACCATAAGTCTATGATCTAGTTAAATATCTCAAGTATAAAACCCTGATAGCCTTATAGAGGCATTTGAAAAGATGGACAAATCACCATTGGTAGACACGATGATATGATCCCGAGAAAGTTCAGCCCATCATTGACATGCAACCTCCGAGAAATAAAAGGGAATTCCAAAGGCTGATTGACCGCCTAGCTGCATTAAGCAGGTTTATTTCTAGATCTACGGATCGGGCATTGCCCTTCTTCAGAGAATTAAGGATAGCAACTCATTTGGACTGGACCGAAGATTGCGTTCGAGCTTTCTCAGAGTTAAAGACTTATTTGAGCACTCCCCCTGATATTACCTGGGGGTATTTTAGTAATTCGCATACCCGGGAACCTTTTGGCACATTCCCCAATGTATTCATTATATTTCAGTTCTAAGGGACATCGGGGGTATTTTCATAATTTTGTCATCCTGAGCGCGATCGACACGCCCACTATGGTATTTTCGGTAATCTGATGTTATTTCGGGTTGAAATGGTGTCGGGGTATTTTCGTAATTTTGTCATCCCGAGCGCGATCAACACGCCCACTATGGTATTTTCGGTAATCTGATGTTATTTCGGGTTGAAATGGCTTCGGGGGTATTTTTGTAATTTTGTCATCCCGGGCGCGATCGACACGCCCACTATGGTATTTTCGGTATTCTGATGTAATTTCGGGTTGAAATGGCGTCGAGGGTATTTTCATAATTTTGTCATCCCGGGCGTGATCGACGTGCCCACTATGGTATTTTCGGTATTCTGATGTAATTTCGGGTTGTAATGGCGTTGGGGGTATTTTCGTAATTTGGACACTCCCGGGTGCAATCAGTACGCCCATTGTGTTATTTTCTGTAATCTAATGTATTATTATTGGCTTTGCGCATCTGGAGGCCGCATGGAAAGTTTCCGGTGGAGACAATTATTTTCGGATAATTACGAGTCGGAGTGACCCCAAGGGTCAAGGGTCGATCGAGAAGCGCCTCAGACGATCGGAGATATTATGATTTATATCCGGGGTGAGATCGGGTCTCTTTGTAGAGGCTGGGTCAAATCAGGGCAAATTGGAAAAGATTGGGTTTTCTGCCCTTAGATAAGTTGATGGGCTAAATCTCCTATAAATATAGGTCTCAAGTAATTTGGAAGAGGATATGAATCAAAGTCAAAGAAAAACTCGGAATCTGAAATCTTAAAACCTTCCAAGTCTCAGAATCCGCGATAATATTACTAAGGAGCTGAAATTCACGATAATATTACTAAGGAGCTGAAATTCACGATAATATTACTAATGAGCTCAAATTCGCGATAATTTTGTTCATGAAATCATATCCGCGACAATTTCCTTAAGAGCTTCAAATACGCGACAATTTGTTATTGAGTTCGAAATCCGCGATAATATTGCTCAGGAAATCAAATTCGCGACAAATTGCTAAGGAACATCAAAATCCACGATAATTTTGCATACAAAAGGCGATTTCCGCGATAATATTTCAAGTGAATAGTGATTTCTGCACTTTTGTGCCGGTTTCCAATATCGAGCTCATTTCTCGTCCCAACTCGAGACTACGTTATTTATCTTGATCGGGGAGACTATATATTTTGTATTTGTGAACTTTTTATCATAGTGAAACACCCAGGTAGAGCTTCGCTCTCCCGAGGACGTAAGCCCACACATTGTGGGCCCAACCTCGTAATTTCTCGTGTCTTAACAACAACAACAACAACAATAACAACAACAAATTCTGACTGATAAAAAATACACCAAAAATATTTTAAGACTAGATCACCCCTTGTGATGGTGAGTCCTTTATCAAATATCTTACTAACGGTCATCTCCCTGATAACACATCAAAATTCAGAAAGATCGAGTTCAGAGCCAAAAGATATGTCTCGAATGATGGGCGATTATTCAAAAAGAGTTTCGAGGGACTGCTCTTGCGATGTCTATCTCTTATTGAGTCCGAAACTGTCATGATTTATGTTCATGAATGAATATGCGGCATTCATTCGAGGGCTCGATCCTTGTATCATCACATTATCAAAGCCGGATATTTTTGGCCAATATTGCTCGAAGATGCCAAGAAGTACACCAAACGATGCGCTGTCTGCCAATATCATGCTCATGTCCCGCGACAGCCACGAGATCCCCTATCGGTGACCCCGCTCCCCTGTCAATTTGACAGGTGGGGAATTGATATTCTAGGACCGATCCCTCGATTAGCGGGGAAACGGAAATTCTGCATTGTGACAATAGAATACTATACCAAGTGGATTGAAGTAGAAGCGCTGGCCATAATTTTAGAGAAAGTTGTAAAAAAAATTTATGGAGAAATATCGCAAGCCGCTTCGGGGTACCCCAAGTGTTGGTGTTAGATAACGGGCTCCAATTTCGCGGAAAGGCCATTCGGGATATCTGTATTTGATTGGGCATTATTCAATATTTTTCATTAGTGGCTCATCCCCAAACCAACGGACTTATAGAGGTATCCAACAAAGTTATCCTTAATGGATTGAAGGCTATGTTGGAGGATTTGGGAGAAAAGTACCCTTAACATATCTATAAAGTATTATAGGCTTACAGGACTACACCCCTCTACGACCTTGGAATCTCATTTCTCTTTGGTATATGAGTCCGAAGCAGTTAGTCCAGTAGAGGTTGCCATTCGATCGCCTCGACTAACCCAATATGACGAATATCTGAACGATGAAAGAAGATCCCTTGACCTTGAAATAATTGAAGAAAAAGGAACCCCATATATGCTCGTATGTGTTCTTATCAACGAACCATGGAGCGGGCCCATAATAAACACGTCTTACCCAAAGAATTTTCGAAAGACGATCTCATTCTCAGGAATGTAAGAGTTCAGAGGAACGTTGGCAAGCTAGATAGAAACTGAGAAGGGCTTTATCAAATTTTGAGAAAATTGGAAGCTGTAGCTTATAAGTTGGAAACATTAGATGGAACTTAGATCCCCCGAACCTGGAACATTATGAATTTACGGCGATATTTTTTGTAAAATCTTTGATATTTAATGACAGTTCTCAACCATATAAATGTTTCTCAAATTATGGAAAGAATACAATGAACGTAATATCAATTATTTCTAGTTAGGTGAATGACCGATCTTGAAATTGGATCTTTTAAACGAGTCTGGACTGGTGACCGTAGTGGTTCATCCATAAGGCGCCCAAGTAGTTGTAACCACTCTAATGAGTCAAATGCTCCCACTCTTGTCCAGTACTTAGATGGATCGCAAAACTCCCAGAACTCACTGCGAACTAAACCTCCCCTTTGACGACATTCACCATTCGGAAATAACCCTTGCGTCCTTGTACTCTGTCATAAGAAGAGATAACGGGGATAGAATTGGTCAATCAAAGTGCAAACACAAGCCTGTCCTGAGACTAATGTAGAAACGGGGCTCGGCCGAAGCCTGACGAGGGACTCATATTAGAACCGGGACTTCGCCGAAGCTTGCTATGAGACTCATAAAGATCCAGGGCTACGCCGCCAAAGTTATCATGATATGCATGGATGGAATAAAGAGTGATCGATTCATATGTTTAAGTTTCCCTAACTTATTAAGCCTAGCAGAATTCCAACTTAAGTTAAAGTGACCGAAGGGTCTAGACTTAAAGTCCGCCCCGAACTTATACTTAGAAGAAAATCAAATATATTGAAATGAAGAAGGTTTACAACAAAAAACAAAATACATAAGGGGGGACCTAAGAACTAAGATTTAATCTACTTGTCATTCCTCCATGTATGCGTCCCCAGACTTCTCCGCAATCCATGCATTTAGATCTTCCAACTTTCTCTCCTTCTCCTCAACCAATTCGTTGACTGATTTCTCCATCAAGTCAAACAAAGGAAAGTTGAGATCTTTTTCTAGTGGAGGCTCGTCAAGAGCTGGAATCTCTTTGAAATCTTCATCCTTAGTTAAGGGGTCAATTGACTCCCAAAGCTCATCTTCAAAGTCTAGGCCAAACTTCTTGGCAACCTGGCCCTTCATATTATCCATGTACTAAGAGACATTAGACCCATAGACGTTAGCTGCCAAGGCAAATAACAATGGTGACCGAGAGAAGCCAAAAAGGGCTTCTCGGACCGTTCCTCTATCACTTCATTGCCCCTAACCAATTCTTCCTTCAAGGCATCATTTTCTTCTTGGGATCGAATGAGAAGTTTGTTGCTTTCGTCAGACAGTTCTTGTGTCTAACGCTCTAACTCACAAACGCGGGCCATTGGGAATTTAGCAGCTTCTTGCGCATCCTTGAATTTGGCCTCTAACTCTGCTACCTGAGTTGTTAAGAGCGAGACTTGAGTGCCCGCTTCTAACAACTCTCCGTTCAAACGGTCCTGCTCTTCCAGGACCGATGTCAGTTCTTGTTGTTTTATATCAACTTGTCGTTGAGCTAAGGCAAGCTGGTCTTTAAATTCTTTAGAAGCCGAAGCAGAGCATCGACTCAGCTCGATTGTAGAGGCATGGTTCAAACCTCTTCTGCAAGCCTCCAAGAACAAACCAAAGTCAACCAAAGTTAGACTTAGATGGCCACAAGTAAGACTTACCAAGGCCTAGGATTCCAAATAGGCGGCCACAAGGACAGGGATCGGGCCATCCAGATCGGCTGGGTTTTTCCTTGCCATCAACCGATATTCCTCCAGAATGACGTCCTTCCATGACACTGGATTTCTTTTTGGCCCCCGAGCTTTCGAAACAGAAGCCACCATCTCTTGAATTGCCTCTCGAGAAGGCTCAGAGCTAGATGGTGTGGGAGACGACTCACCAATAGTGATCTCTTTCTTCGGGATCGGGGCTACAGGCTCTTCTCCCGCCTACTTCAGCCGTTTGTATTGTATCGGGGGCTCTCCTTCGACCGCCTACTTGCTATTATTCTGAGGCAGGGGATGCCTCGACACGTTCTCCCCAAAGCTCAAGGATGGGACAACATCCTCCATTCTAATCGATCCATGCAGCAACAATCGTACGATGTTAAGATCCATGGGGGAACTATTCCCGATCATATACATAGCTGGCAAGCTCAATGAGCGGATTTTTTATGAGATCACCTCTTCTACCTCTGCCATGGACTGACCGGGCCTCTAGCTACTTGAACCACCCACAGATCGTGAAGATCCCGTAGAGGTGGTTGATGCGGATTTAGATGATCGCAGCCAGACTTCCTTCCTAGAATATGCGGCAGCAGCCATGCGGTTTCCAGACATCGTATCTATAGAATCTGCAAGAAAAATGATAAGAATCAGGAGATATGAACTAAGATAAATTAAGTCTCTTACCTGATTCTTCAGACGAATCAGAACTAGAGAATATCCCCTTCGAGGCAGGAGCTCCAGTCCTACCCGCTTCCCCTATCTCTATGAGCTTCTTCTCCCGAAGTATGTCTATGCGTTTAAGGCGCTTTTCGGGAGGAGGAAGCATCACTAAGGTATCAACGATATCCTGATGGGAATGGTTGAATCGGGATCGGTCCAACCTCTCAATATCAGGGTGAGTGATTAGTGGAGACACTTTAAGTAAGTCTTGTCTTGGAACTGTTATCCAAAGGTAACAGGACTCCCATTCATGAAGGAAGTCCTTCTTATCAACTATAGCGCACTCTTTGGTGCAAATTGCTATATAGTATAACACAAGACATCCTAACAACATTTTTCCCCTTCGGGACCCGACCAAAAATAGGTTAAGAAACGCTCCAGGGTTGGTTCTATACCTTGTTTACGACAATAGAAAATAAATGCTACTATGTACACGTAGCTACCCATAAATAAAGCATAAGTAGGACAGTGAATTTCATGAAGTACGGCTGCTATGAAAGGATGTTGTGGGAATCTTAAGTCGCACTTCAAGGAGGCATAGCTAACGGGCAAAGTGCTAGCATGAACATTCATCTCAGAGGAAAGGAAGCAGAGTACATCTTCCTTCCTCCTCGAGATGGAATAATGGGTTGGGATGGAGAATTTGACCCGAAGTTCTTCGATGTCAATCTCAAAAACGTTAGGATATCTAGCCATATGGGGTGCCATGAATGATTACATTGAAGTTATTGAAGAATAAGGAGTTTGCAGTAGGAGAGGACGAAATTAAGGCTGTGAAGTTTTTCGTAAGATGGCAACGATGGCTGCACAGTACCAAAATCCCAGCTTTTATACTTTCCTATCAACCACTCACAAGTTGACACGCGTGTTGCTGTAGGCGGTCACAGTCTGACGACCTGTCCCTCTGTGGAATATGGAAAGGCGCAGGCTATTTTGAATATCAAAATTCGCTTTTGCTCACAGCCGTTATTGTCTTCAAATTTTAAACTAACAGTGAAATTCATTAAGTACATGATCGGTCTTAGGGATGCTGTCACGACTGGTTCGGGTACGGTCCTCCGTGCGTTTGAACGGTCATTTTTGCCTTTTGCGCTCTCAATCATATGATCGGACTCATATTACCACTACGATAGCGATAAAATCTGAGGGGCTAGTGATGAGAAATTTGGAACTGAATATCCCGAACTGGAGAAGGTCCAAGCCATTCTTGACTGGCCCAAGTGATGGAAGCCGAACCTAAATGCTCCAGATCCAACTTATAATAAGAATTCAGCCCAACAAAGATAGATGGGCCTGAAGGCCCACTTAGGCTAAGCCAAATAACCAATAATCAGGACCGAAGGTTGGCGCTACATAATGTCCATCACTTCGGGGACCGATCCATTGGATCAGTCCAGACGGTTACAGCAGGCCGCGGGCATACGCACGTTTATCACACTTCGGGCCCAATCACGCAGTCTGCACTTCGGGCCCACTCACGTTTTCCGCCATGGGAAAAGACCTTGTCAGAGGTGGTTACATACCGTGATTCACACGTTTTTTCTTCTCTATAAATACAGAGCTTGATGGCAAACTAAGGAGGACCTTTTTGACGCGCGAATCAGCTTACACTCTACTGGTTTTCCCCCTCGGGCTTTCTTATTTTTGCCTTAGTCATTTCATACGCCCTCAACGTTTGTAAGATGAACTGTTTTATTAATATATCGGTTAAGAGCATTTCCAACTCTTAGTCAAGTGGTTTTTCCCATTTTCTAGGGGTTTTTCCACGTTAAATTCGCTATGTTATTTGCTTCTTTCCTTTTATAATCGTTTTCCCCAATTTAAATAAATCAAAATCGAGTACGTTTTATTGCGAACCGGACGACTGTTGATACCTCTGGTCTCTTAACCACAACATCATACCTATAAAATTGGGAGTGAGATGAATGAATTGGTAGTGGAGTAGAAATAATGGGTAGGAATGGGTTATATTTATAGAGGAGGGAGGACGATCAACTTTGGCAAAGTTGAATGCCAATCAAGTTTGCCAAAATCGACCGTCCATTGAATCAATTTTGGCAAACTCGATTGGCCGCTGAATTAGAAAAATTAATCTCTCGAGTTTGGGAAACTCGAGTCAATGCGATTTTCAATGCTCCTTTTTCCCATACTTGAGCCACTACAAAATACAAGATGAATTCAAAATCCACCATATTTTGTACAATATCCCGATCAACCTTGCTCTTCATTCGATATAGAAATTCAAATAAAATTGAAAGAAAAAAATAAAAACTTATTGGTAAAAATGTTACTTATAGAGAGATTATTTTAACTATTATCATTTAATTAACACAGATATCATCCTAATAACATCACAATAGTCTCCGCCGCCCTATAGCACCACGGCAATCATCATCTATCCAATGGAAATCGATGAATCACACCATAATGAGTTTGTTTGGTTTAACTTTTTAAGATTGAGGTGTGGTGTAATATGATTACCGTGAATTTTTAAATATGTTTAGTAAATTATGATATTATGATCATGATTTACGTAAAAATACTAATATACCATTATATATAAAAAATAATAAATATAATCATATTATAATTAATATAAATAATGATAAGTTTGTCTTTTCTATTTGAGTTCCATACAAACTCATTACCTTAACAACACCCTGCACGAGGAGACCTTAATTCCTAAAATCGTCTTTGGTGAACAATCCTCTAGCCAAATGAACTTGAGGTTCGTATCGTGGCGATCAGCGAAGGTTTTATGAGGTGAATGGAGATGACGACAACAACGGCCGAGTTAGAGAAAGAAAGGAGATGGAGATAGTCTTGACCCACGTGATCGTCGTGTTGAAAGTTAAACTTGAAATTGGTAAAATAAAATAATAAAATAAGTGTAGATAATATAATAGTATAGTTGTTAGAAGTTAATGTTGGTTTATTTAGATAAAAGGTTGTGACTTTTATAAAAGTCATATCATTTAGGTAACAATTTCTTTAGATTAGTATTTCTATATATATATGTGTTGTTGTAATGTTTAAATTGAGAGATGAATATGATATGAATTAAGAAAAGTTTCATCTGTTCATTCTCTACCTTGATTCGAAGTTTTCGTCATATTGTTATTTTAAGAAGAGTTTTTAACAACATCCTCCAACAAATTGGTATCGGAGCTATACAATTCTTTGTACAATGTCGAGTGGCGTTAATGTTTGTGCTCCTATTCTTACGAAAGACACTTATGATCATTGGTGTCTTTGTATGAAAGCGAATTTCGGTGCATATGAATGTTGGGACGTTGGAATGATGGAGTTGTTGCTACCGACACAAGATCACAAACAAAGGATAAGAAAGCTTTGTCATTGATTTATCAAGGTCTCAATGAAAAGTTATTCTAGAAAGTGGCTACAGCAAAAACTTCAAAAGAAGCATGAGAGATGCTTCGAGTGTCATTTCAAGGTGTTGATCAGGTTAAGAAATTTCGTCTACAAACTTTGCGGCACGAACTTGAATCGTTGAAACAGAAACCTAGTGAAGAAATTTCATCATATATTATTCGTGTACAAAGTGTCACGAATCAGATGAAGCGATATGGTGAAAAGATTGAAGATGATAGAATTGTGGAAAAAGCATTTCAATATTTGGAACCGATGTTTGATTTTGTAATCGTTGCAATTGAGGAATCTTATGATATTGATGATATGTCTATCGAGGAATTGACGGGTTCTCTACAAGAGTACGAAGAGAGGCTTCGTCAACGTAACGAACCAGACACTCAATTATTGCAGGTTCAATCGGGTATCAACAAGAGTGAAACAAGAGGATGCAATTTCTGCGATCGTGTTTTATTGATGACCTATAAATAATAAATGTTGGTCGTGGTCGTGGAAGATATCAAAATGTCCAATCTTCAAGTGATGATGAAGGTTCATCGAACAAGTTTCAGCAATATCCGGGATGTGGTAATGCAAGAGGACAATGATGGAGTTCCTCTTATTTTCGGAAATTTGACAAGTTGAAAGTTGAATGTTATTCGTGTCATGAATTATGTCATTTTGCAAGGGAATGCAAGGGTGCTGCAAATGAGAAGAATTTATTTGTGGAAGATAAACAAGACGAAAAATATCATGTTTTATTGATGGTCTATAAAGATGATGTGAAATTCGATGATTCCGCTACTTGAATATCAAAGTTACGAAAAGCTCGAAGGATGATGAATTCAAGTTTAGGGGAGGATGTTGAAAGTTAAACTTGAAATTAGTAAATTAAAATAATAAAATATATTTAGATAATAGAATATTATACTTGTTAGAAGTTAATGTTGGTTTATTAGACGAAAGATTGTGACTTTTATGACAAGTCATGTCATTTAGGTAATAACTTCTTTAGATTAGTATTTCTATATATATAAGTTGTTGTAATGTTTAATTTGAGAGATGAATATGATATGAATTAAGAAAAGTTTTATTTGCTCATTCTCCGTCTTGATTCGAGATTTTCGTCATATTGTTATTTTAAGAAGAATTTAGAACAACATCCTCCAACACGTCGTCCGTTGGCAAGTGAGTTTCTCCTTGTTCGAAGGCGTAGGACGAATGTTGTAATGCCGCGTCCGTAACGCAGTTTTCCGGAAGAAGGGTTTCATTCAATCCATGTCCTTTTTTACTTCCAGTTTTGGAATTTGAAGATGAAAGATTCATTCTTTTTTTATTCTTACAAGTGACATTTGTCTTAAACATTTTACTTTCAATTGCTCTGAAATACTAAACTGCGAGCTCAATATCTTTCCATGGCAACGCTCCCTCATTTTTCATTCTTCAGATTGTGCAGGAAGATCTTCTTTGAACCAGGTATACGTCCCTCCTTCCAAATGGTACACATTCGCATATCCATTCAGAACAAGCAAGTAAGCTGCTATAAGTGATCTGCAGATCATATATCTTTAATTCAAACACCTTAAAACAAACAAATATTCATTCAAATCAAACCTTGATTGCTGCCCTTCTGGCAGATTTTGTGAAGGCCTCATTGTCCCTCCTGATGAACATGCCACTATTATCTTCGCATCCTTCGCTAGTTTCGACTCAACAACTGTGAATAACAAGCAGTAAGATGATCAAAACATGAACACTGGTTAAAGGGATTAGTGTACAAATTCAGGATTGAAATTAACCCGACCATAAGAGAAGTGAATTACATTGAAAATGTTTGGATCAAACCGATTACTTATGATATCATTAGTCTTATAAACTACTATTTTTGTATTTCCACAACGAATGTGTGATATATTTCAACACTCCCCCTCAAGTTAAGCTGATCTTGGTCCGATTCAGAATTGCTTCAATATGTTCGGTAGTGCTCAAATCATTTTTGTCGATCTATATATCGACAAAAATAGCACTATTTTTGTCAAAACCCAGACCAAACTTGAAATCCATAGAAAAACCCCTCAAGTCGAGCTGGCCTTAGTTGATCTATTTTTGTCGTCTAAGCCCGATGCGTTTTTCTACTAGAGTTTTTTCTTTTTTTTGTCTAAACCAATACGGATCAACCCGAAACCCACTCCGATACCATTTAGAAATTTAGAATTGAATGGGCTGGAAGAGTGTCTGTATCCAATACATAAAAGAAGTGAATCACATTGAAAATGTTAGGTCAAACCAATTACTTATAATATCATTCATCTTATAAATTATGATTTTTATATTTCCAATGTGGATATATTTCAACAATTAGAGTATATGATCATACTCTGTAGAAACTCAGGGTTCTCTTCAGTTCCTGAAAATATGCCAAAGAAAGCAAAAGCAGCCCTCCTTGCAATGTCCCAAGCCGTCCATTCCTTTATCAGTCTGTAGATTTGTACGTTGATAGCTCCCGCTGGATGACCCTAACATTTACTGGGATTTAGTAACCTTATAACGAATAAAATTGAGGAGTTTCTAGTTACTTGTTTGAACTCAGCCTCTGGTCTGACATCAAGAATCACGAACTTATTTTCATTCTGAAGCCTTAGTGCCTCCTTGACATCTACACTACGCACCTGAGAAAACACATTTTTCTCATTCCATTTTGGAATGCTTTTCTTTGACATAACTAACCTTTTTCTCAAGAAGAACCTGGCGCTTAATCTTCCATTCCTCTTCAGCTGATGATGAAAACAATTTCCTTTTGATTCAAAACAATTCCATTTGGAAAAATATGGATTAATAATGGAAACCTGGAGTTTTGGGGCGTTTTGTTGCGGTATTGTGGAGTGTGAGCGGTGAATATTTGGCTGATCTGTTTGTTCTAGTTTTGTAGAAGAATAGTTTCATCTCTTTGGTCGAGGGACGACAAGATTCAAGAGGCAAAGGAGCATGGAAATTGTGTGATCTGATTGGTGTAACCCCAGCCATCCTCTTCCTCTTCACTTTGAGCAGGCAGATTAAGAGACCAGATCAGTTTAGCTCAGCTGAGTCTGTAATTGAAAAGAAAAAATAAACAGTTTTTGGATATTTTTGGAAATCTGAACTTGTGGTGATGACGGGCTGAGCTTCTGACACGTCGGATTTCACAACATCATCAAGTTTCATGTTTTTTTTGTAAAATTGTATGAATTATTAGTGGTGAATATTCTGTACAAAGTAACAAACCATATTGAATTACTAAATATCAAATAATCAAAAAAATTAAATACTAATTCCAATCCAATATTTTTTGGTACGAAACCAAATTACCGAAATAATTTAAGTATTTTCTTATTGGTACAAAAATACCAAAATGAAAAACACATAGAAACAATAATCAAGAACATTTTATGCATATGTTAAATCCAGTAGATGGAAAACTTATATTGTCCGTATTGATCTTCTTCAATATCATCAATTTGAAGTCCACGAAGTCAATCTTGAGTGCATTTAAGTGTCTCCATACTTTCGAACTCAAAAAACTTTTATAAGAATCAATGACTCGTTCACTATCAAATTATCAAACAAATAGTCAAATATAAGTCGTACCACCAAAATAATTATTAAATAAAATACTTAAAATATCTACCGTTATAAATGCAGATTCATAATAAACTGTGAATATTTGTATGATGAGAATATCACGAGTCATTTGGGTAACTATGAGAAACAGCATACTAATGATTTTACAATATGTCAAGATACCGAATTTCGATATCAATAATTGAAGGACCATGACTCATTTAAAAATTTTAAAATATATATTAATATTCTATTAACTAATTTGGTATTCGATATATACCAAATTTTTATTCTTTTTATCGAATAACAAACCATATTTCATAATTTCATAAAATTAAATAACAAATCGAATACCAAGTATCGAATACCAAATACCGAAATAACAAAATTTCGGTATAGTATTCGGTATTCCAAACTTTTTGCTCACCCCTAGGAATTATTGGACATATTTTGGATCAAGAATCTTTTCATAATAATTAATATTTTTATCAGAGAAAAATGAGTGACTATTATTGTCATTTTTATCACTAAGACTAATTGTAACATTGTACACGCTCAAAATCATTTCTATCGTATATATCTCTCTATATATCATAATTCTCTTATATCTATATCATATTATCTTTCTACTTCTCAAATTTCTCATTCATCCACATTATTTTTTATTTCTATTTCATCAACATCATCTTCTCTATCCAAAGTTAATTTTATCTTTATATTTCATCAACTTTATCTATTTACTATTTAATTTATCATTAAATATTACATTTTAATTTTAATATTTTTTAAAAAAAACATGTCAAATTATCCATCAATAAAATATGCAAATAAATAAAGATTGATACTTGAGCTATATTTGTAAGTGATAAAATATAGTCTATGCAATAAGTAAATAATATTGTACAAGTAGCCAGAGATCCATTCCAAGACAAAGAGAGACAAATTATCAGCAAACAACTCATGAAAGTAAGCTAATTTTCCTTCTTAGCTTATCTTTTAAGAGATGTTCTCAGAACTAGCTCTGCTTATGAGAGAAAACGCCAATATACATATATCAGCACCCCTGTAACGCAGTGGTCTCAATCTATTATATTCTTATGTATGATTCAACCATTGTTATTCAATTATTCAAAGAAAAACAGTCGATAGCTGATAGCTGCATACATACCAGCAATAACCCACAATCCAAGGTTTATAGTATTCCCATCAACAACAACATTAGCACAGAAATTGTGAAATATAGTGGGAGCATAATCCTATTCATAAACAAACTTAAATCTAAGCGTTAAAACCCTAATTTGAATCAGATCTAAAATTAACAAAACTCTCTATTGAAAAATATTGCTTTTGTAGGAAATGAGCAAACATGTTTTACCCAGAGCTCTATCCTCAACACTTGTCACTCACGCCTCACTGCATTTTTTAAATCATTTGTCCAATCCTAATTTTAGACATTAGGGCGATTACATTGAGGCGGTGCAACAAAAAAAAACAAAATCATTAATTCATATTTCTACATACCAGAAACAATGAAAAAAATAAGCTTCTGCCGAATTTCACAACCAACAAAAGAAAGCTACAAGCAACCCATAAAACTCAAAAACATGAATCCCACCAGCCAAAAATAATTAACCAATACAAGATGAGTTCAAATTTACCGTAATCTACAAGCCGCGAACTGCGTACAAAGGTCCTAAAAATTTTAAAAGATTCAAAAAGAACAGTACGTTCCGTGGACAAGGGGTGTTCCACGGCTTCATCGACGCCCATGTAACCATTGGTGTAGAACTAGAGGACAGAGCGATGGACAAGGCTGCATTTCCATACAGCCTTGTCCGGCGTTAGACCATCTAATTCCATGGTCGTGGTTATACCCGTCAACATCAAATTTCTCTGCTGATATATTATCAATCTCACTCTTACATATCATTTTATCTCTCATCCACATCATAAGACTCCATTTCAGACTATTTTAAAAAATTCAGTCATTTTCAAATACCCTTTTCAAAACTACACTTAATTTAAAATTCTTTTCAAAACTACATTTTTTCATTTCTTTAATTATGACAAATTCATATATGTAATTAATCAAAGTTATGAGTTTTTTGTAAATTAAAAAAAACATCCCTTAAATCTAGGTTGGAATAAACCCCACTAAATTTGGACCCGCCCCATGAAGGTTGTGCCAACCTTATTCATGATGTTTTTTCTGGAACCCATTGATGAATATTTTTTGAAAAATCCCACTAAGAAAAATACAAGAGTGAATCTTTTTCAATTTTCGTTCATTTTCAGAGAAAATCTACAACCCAGTTTGATTACTCAGTTCATGATATACAAATAGAGAATCTGGTTTCAGACACTGAGAACTCTGGGGAGACACCAGTAGCCGCAATCGGAGTAAACCCTGTGTTTTTCAAAAATAGATAATCGATTATGTTATCTTCATCATCTAAACATCTAGCGACGCCGCGGTAATCCCACTTCTTTATAGGCTTAGTCTCTCTGTAACAGTTCTTCGTGTTATATATGATCGTCATCTGACGGGGATCGATAGGCAAAGGTGACACTTTTTAAATGGGTATAGCTTAGCTTCTTCAGTAACCTGGTTGATAAACTCGAAGCAATTGTCTTCTTGTTAGACTTACATAAGGGTTCCATTTGTGTTTTAATTTACAAAGAGACACATAACTTTGATTAATTACATATATGAATTTGTCATAATTAAAGAAATGAAAAAAATTAGTTTTGAAAAGAGTTTTAAAATAAGTGTAGTTTTGAAAAGGGTATTTGAAAATAAGTGTATTTTTGAAAAATCCCCGCTGCATTTCCATACGGTCTTGTCCGATATAAGACTTTCTGTAACGGCGGAAATAGCCGTATGGAAATACAGCCATTTCCGCAATTTTGGGCGCCACATCGGCACCCAACGATACTTGGGCGCCGATGCTGTTCCATGATTATACGTTCCGCGGACAGGGGTTTGGGCGCCCAAGCCCCNAAAGCCCCTATCCGCGGAAATAAATATTTAAAAAAAAAAAATTATTTTTTTTTAATGAATAATTGTTTATATATTATTTATAATATATAATTGTTTATAAATATTATATATATTTAGATTATTAATTTAGTTTAATAATTTAAATATATAATTTATTTTAAATTTTATAATTTTAAAATATAAAATAATAAAAACGAAATACGAACTAAAAAACGAAATACATCGAAGCAAATAAAACACACTGATACAAATTCATAACTAATGATTAATATCGAAATTATCTGAATCGTTACCATGTCCACTACTTCTCGGGTTACTAGCAGAATTTTGAGATCCGCCACTGCTATTAATCGAACTACGTGCGATAAACTTGTGAAGAGTATCCTCGAATAATAGCCTCTGTGCATGATTCAACTTATCAGGATCAGTATTCATTAGTCTTACACTTATGTCTAGCTCATATAGCTTGTTGAATTCGTCGAAACGTTTGTTGCTCTCATAAATCTTTCGATATTTCTCCGCCCTTGGTTCCGCTCTAGATGAAGAACACTCGCTCATCCTAGGTTCTTTCTGTTTTTGTGTTCTTTTAGCAGCATCTCTTACAATAGGTCGGATTTCCGGTGCTGGATTCGATAGAGGTATGTCGAAGTTTTCACTGGAGCGGTGAGAGCTGCTTCCTTGTTCTTGTTGCCATTTCGGCTCATTTCTCAAGATTCACCAAACATGTTCGTAAGCGAAATCTTTTCATTCCTTTGTTCGAAAAGCAACAAGTGCCTCCTTGAAATAGTCATGCTCGGTATATCCACTTGGATGTTGGGTAGATATACAATCGTAAACTCCACAAAATTCGGAGACGGCTTTGGTGATTTGGCCCATTTCTTCCGAATGACTTCTTGTCACGAGTTTTGCAACTTGGACCTCCATGTGTTGTGTAGAAGTCGGCTATTCTTCCCCAAAAAGAACTACTTTTCTGTGAGTCACCGATAATAGGATCTTTAGATGTGTGGAGCCATCCAGCAACTACAAGTTGCTCCTCATGCATTGTCCACCTTGTGTTCCTACTCTTCTCGGTGTTAGCGACAGGGTTGCCACTGTGTAAGTTATCTAGACCATCTTAAGATGAAAATCCATGCGATTCAACATTTGATCTACGAGACATATTGTTGAAGTTAAGTATGAAGAATGATGAATAAGAGTTGCTTATATAGTTGAGACACTATGTTTAGTCAAATCGAAATTCGAATCTCCGACACTCATGCCGGGATGTGACTAAATACAATTGTGTATTTCAATGACCTTCGATTTTCGCACTATGTTTAGTCAAATCGAAATTCGAATCTCCGACACCCATGCCGGGATGTGACTAAACACAATTGCGTATTTCAAGGGCCTTCGATTTTCGCACTATGTTTAGTCAAATCGAAATTCGAATCTCCGACACCCCTGCCGGGATGTGACTAAACACAATTGCGTGTTTCAAGGGCCTTCGATTTTCGCACTATGTTTTGTCAAATCGAAATTCGAATCTCCGACACCCCTGCCGGGATGTGACTAGTCATTGCTCGACTTTCTATGTGTATCGTTTTTTAGATCGATTTGATTAGTCATTGCACGACTTTCTACAACATCTCGAGACGCGACATCTTTGCTCTATAAATAACTTTGTTGAAATATTTGCATAACATAACAATTGAAGATGAATTCTACTAACAACGATCAATCTCGTTTGACAGATTCATTCATCTCCGAAATCCCGCAATTGTACAAACAACTACAGGCGTACATGAAATCTTCATCTTCGAGTAGTTCAGATGATTCCGAAGAATCACCCCCTCCGAGGCAAAAAAAGAAACATCATCGACGCCACATCGAAAGGGGACGTGAGTGGGGAAGCACAAGACTGATGGCAGATTACTTCTGTCAATACCCGGTGTATTCTGAAGACCAATTTCGCCGTCGATTCTGTATGCGACGTCCACTATTCGAGCGAATTATGACCGCACTCGCTGAATATGATCCTTTTTTCCAAAGAAGAACAGATGCCATTAGACGTACGTCCCTCACGGTTCATCAGAAATGCACCGCGGCTATACGATGTTTAGCATACGGTTGTGCCGCTGATCAAGTAGATGAATATGTTCGATTGGGAGAGAAGACCACATTAGACTGTTTGCGACATTTTGTAAGAGCAGTCCGAGGAGTGTTCGGGGATGAATATCTACGACGTCCGACTCCTGAAGATATTCAACGGCTGATTCACTTGGCGGAATATCGTGGTTTCCTTGGAATGTTTGGAAGTATAGATTGTAGGCATTGGGAATGGAGAAATTGTCCTGTGGCATGGAGAGGTCAATTCGTTCGTGGAGACAAGCATGTTCCGACATTGATGCTTGAAGCTGTTGCCTCTATGGATACATGGATTTGACATGTTTTTTTCGGTATGGCGGGTTCTAATAATGATTTGAATGTTCTTTGCAGATCACCATTACTACATGAATTGCAAAATGGAACATCCTCTCAAGTTGAATTCACAGTCAATGGACATTGGTACAATATGAGTTATTATCTAGATTGACATCTTTTTGTTAAATCTATTACGCTACCACAAACTCCACAAGATAAATTATTTGCTATTCACGAAGAAGGAGCAAGAAAAGATGTAGAAAGAACATTTGGGATATTGCAAGTTCGATGGGGAATTCTCACCCGACCTTCACGTCTTTGGGATCGAGCAACTCTTGGAGATATAATGTATTCATGTATTATATTACATAATATGATTATCAAAGATGAGAGAGACGACCACACCGCAATTTACAATGCACTTGGAGATTAGGATTAACCAGAAGACTCTTCTGAACCGGAATCGATGCAAAGAGGAATTGATCCAAGTTTTCATGCTTATCTTCGTCGTATGATCGATGCTCGTGATCGGAGAACTTGTCATCAATTAAAAAATGATCTTATTGAACATGTATGGAATTAATTTTCTTGATCAATTTTAGGTGTATTTGTAATATTTTTAAATATGTTTTTAGTTAATTTATTTTAATGATAATATAATATAATATTCAATTCTATAAAATATAATATAAAATTTATTAAAATATAGATTTTAAACTGATTTTAAAATATTAAAATTGAAATGTAATATTTAATGATAAATAAGATAATAAAATAATAAAGTTGATGAAATAGAAAGATAAAATAAATGATGTGGATAGAAGATGATGTGGATGAAAGAGAAATAAATAATGATGTGGATGAGTGAGAATTTTTAGAAGTAGAAAGAGAAAATGATGTGGATGTGAGAGAATGATGATGTGTAGAGAGATTTATACGACGGAAATGATTTTGGGCGCGGACAAGGTTACAGGTAGCCTAAAGGCATATAATTTATCGGGTATTTTATTTTTTAAATATTGGGGATATGGAAAGAATTGTGGGAGTAATTGGATTATGCGTTGGCTAGCCCTAATTGGTTGATGGAGCGTTAGATACAAAAATGTATTCTTTTTGGTTAGTTTGAAGGCCCAAGCCTAATTGCTTCTGGCCCACTTACATTCACGGTATTTTTGCCTACAATATGAAGGACTCTTCAAGTATGTTATTCGAATACTCCTAANAAAATTGAAATGTAATATTTAATGATAAATAAGATAATAAAATAATAAAGTTGATGAAATAGAAAGATAAAATGAAATTTGGAGAGAGAATATGATGTGGATGAAAGAGAAATAAATAATGATGTGGATGTGAGAGAATGATGATGTGTAGAAAGATTTATACTGCGGAAATAGTTTTGGACGCGAGAAAAGCTACAAGTAGCCTAAGACTATCTCCATTTGTGGTCGTGATTATATGTATTTCAATCGTATTTCTTTAATTAAATACAACAATTAAATACTTAACTTATATAATAAATATATATATTCAAAACACTAAAATTAATTATATAAAATATGTTATAATAAAATATTATATTNTTAAATTGATTTTAAAATATTAAAATTGAAATATAATATTTAATGATAAATAAGATAATAAAATAATAAAGTTGATGAAATAGAAAGATAAAATGAAATTTGGAGAGAGAATATGATGTGGATGAAAGAGAAATAAATAATGATGTGGATGAGTGAGAATTTTTAGAAGTAAAAAGAGAAAATGATGTGGATGTGAGAGAATGATGATGTGTAGTAAGATTTATACTGCGGAAATGGTTTTGGACGTGGACAAAGTTACAGGTAGCCTAAGACTATCTCCATTTGTGGTCGTGATTATACCCGTCAACATCAAACTTTTATACTAGCACATCATCAATCTCACTCATACATATCACTTTATCTCTCATCTACATCATTTTTTTTCATTCTTTTTCATCCATATCATTCCAAATAAAATTAATTATATGTATTTCAATTGTATTTCTTTAATTAAATACAACAATTAAATACTTAACTTATATAATAAATATATATATTCAAAACACTAAAATTAATTATATAAAATATGTTATAATAAAATATTATATTAAAATATAATTTTAGATTAAATTATATATTATAATTTATAAAAATAGACAATACAATTATTCGTGAAATTTCGTCCAAATATGATCGACGACATCACCCTTCAAACGTTGACAAATAAATTTATCACGAGAAATGCTCATCCTATCATGATATCCTTACAGATTAGAGTATATTCTATGTTCCATTGCATATACGCTTAGAGGAGGATTGACATTGTCATAATCCGAGATGTCGTTATAATTTGCAGTATATGTGTATCTTTCGTCCTCTACAATCATATTGTGAAGAATAATGCATCCATACATAATATCAACAAGGGTTTGCCGATCCCAAGTACGAGCGGGTCCTGCCAATATTGCAAATCGAAATTGGAGAATTTCAAATGCTCTTGCTATGTCTTTTCTTGCCGCTTCCTAATGAGCAGCAAACGCTCTAGCTTTGCGATATTGTGTTAGTGAATTTGTCACCATTGGAACCAAGGCCAAAAAGTCTGAATTGTGGTGGATTTCCTGCCATTTCTTTCAAAAAAATAGTTTGTAGAAGTTTAGGAGAAGTGTACAAAATTATAGTAAAAGAGACATATTTATAGACACCTACAACACACATATTTCAATAGAAGAATAGTCATGATCTTCTTGATAATCCTGAGATTCAAATTCAAATTCGAAAACAACAAACACTCACATATTTCAATAGAATAATAATCAAATTAGAATAAAAAATAAACACAATTATTATACTTTTGACAAAAGTGGAAGTGAAAGATCAATATCATGATCTTCTTAATAATGGTGATATTCAAATTCAAAAACAACAAAAACACACATATTTCAATAAAAGAAGAGTCAAATTAAAATAAAAAATCGATACAATTATTGCTTTGAACAAAGGTGGAAGTAAAAGATCAATGTCATGATCTTCTTGATAATAGTGAGATTCAAATTCAAATTCGAAAATAACAAAAACACACATATTTCAATAGAAGAATAGTTAAATCAGAATAAAAGATGTACATAATTATTACACTTTGGACAAAGGTGGAAGTGAAATATCAATGTCATGATCTTCTTGATAATGGTGAGATTCAAATTCAAATTCGAAAATAACAAAAGCACGCATATTTCAATAGAAGAATAGTCAAATTAGAATAAAAAATGTACATAATTATTACACTTTGGACAAAGGTGGAAGTCAAAAATCAATGTCATGATCTTCTTGATAATGGTAAGATTCAAATTTAAATTCGAAAATAACAAAAACACAAATATTTTAATAGAAGAATAATCAAATTAGAATAAAAAATAGACACAATTATTACACTTTGGATAAAGGTGGAAGTGAAAGATTAATGTCATGATCTTTTTGATAATGATGAGATTCGAATTGAAATTCGAAAATAACAAAAATACACATATTTCAATAAAAGAGTAGTCAAATTAGAATAAAAAATTGACAAAATTATTACACTTTGGACAATTATTATATATTTTTTGAAATTCTATATAAATATCAAAATTGTTCTCATTCGTTACTCAAACTTTCACATCTTTCCATTAATACACTCAAATGTGATTGTTTTCTCATTCTCAACAATATGGATTTCACTTCCTCATTCTCTCAAGGATTTAGTAGCCAAGATGAGATTGATAACATTCATGGAGAAACAACCTTTGGAAATTCTTAACGAGACCGACAACGTTGGACATCACAGAAAGAGCTCTTAGTTGTTTCGGGTTGGCTAAATGTGTCTCAAGATGTAATCATAGGAAATGCTCAAACATCATCAGGGTTTTGAGCAAGAATTAGCGCTTATTACAACAACAATATTGGCCAAGGAAAAACTCGTGAGTTTGAGTCAATTCGGAAAAGTGGATTAATATAAACAAGCTTTTGGGTTTGTTTTGCGGGTTCTATGACGCATCATTTGCGAAGAAACCAAGAAGCTCATAGAGCTTATGAAAATGTAAACAAAAAGATGAAATAAGGTACAAAATTTACATATGAGCATTGCTGGAGAGTCTTGAGAAACGAGGCAATGTGAAAATATCCAATCAATCACAGAGCAAATAGCACATATACTGATGGAGCAAGCAGTGAGGAGATATAACCTTGAGACAATGAATAACGTCCCATTGGCCGCAATGCTGCAAAGCGGCGTGAAAGGGAAAAACTGCCACCCCCAACGAGTCATCAGCTCAAGGTGAACATCGAGCGAGAAACCAAAGAATCATCAATCAAATAACTGAATACCACACAACAGTTCGTAGTCTACAACTTGAAATGCGATCTCACAACAAGCAAATGGCAATGTTCAATGGGATACATTTAATGATTGATGAGAACTCTAGGACCGGGCACTGAGTCCCAGTAACGATTGGGCCGATCCATATGATAGAAGCGAACTTGTGCATCCCATTAGTACACTTAAGGTATAATGGCCCGATGTTTTGCGAGAGGACCGAAGATAACCTTGGCGATATAAAACGTTTTCTGACAACTGGCTCTGTGGTTCGGTCCAAACGGTTACAAACCCACGCTTTCCACGCTTCGGGTCTTCACACGTTTACCACGCCTCGGGCCCGATCACACAGACCACGCCTCGGTCCCGGCCTCGTTTTACATCGCGCGACAACAACCTCTAACAAACCTGTCCGAGGCGGTTACAGAGCGTGAATTACACACGCCATTAACTCTATAAATACAGAGTACAACGACGGAAATAGGAGGACCTTTTGGACGCGTAAGAACAGACCGTTACCCTGCCGAAGTTCTTACTGCTTTCTTATTCCTTGTCATTTTCATTAAACCTCTGCCGTATTCTGTATGGATTGTTTGATTAGTGAACAGGCTATGAGCGTGATTCGCTCTTAGTCAAGTGGTTTTCTCCCCAATTCCTGAGGTTTCCAGTATAAATCGCTGCGTCTCTTTATTGTTTCTAGCTTTAATCGATTTCCCCATCAAAAACAAATCAAAACCGAGTTCGTTGGTTGACGAATCGGGTGACTGTTGGTACCCCTTAAAAAGGGACCATAACAGTTTGGCACCGTCCGTGGGGACGATTCTCTAATCCCATTTGAGTTTTTTACCAGGGATAGGATAATCAAAGGCATGGCGACTGGAACTTCGACAAATGACAGTGACGTGCTACTCGACAGTCTCCCAGCACCAACATTCACTTTGCAGGATCTGGAAGCTGTCGTCAGGAAGGTGGTACTGGAGATTACGTCGGAGTGAAGTGGAACAGAACCACCGGCTGTTTCGAGTCCTGTTCCCAAATGCAGAGGATACGAGAGTGATCCTGACGAGCGCAGCACTGATGACGAAGAAATCATCAGGCGCGGTATAACAACGAGGAGGCCCAAATATCGGTCTACTCCTCCTCCCCCGGCCAGGGATCTAACTCCCGCTCCTGGAAATGATCAGGAGCAGATGCAGCGACGAATTGACGAGCTCACCAGGGAGTTGGAGAGCATGCATGCGTTGAAGGATTGCGAACCTAATCTGGGACGCAATCCTGGTTTATTCAACAGGGCCATGGAGGCCTCAATCAGGCAAAATAAGGATGATGACTGGTGGCATAATCTGCATGCGGTCCAGATATCGTCCTAACAATCTGAAGGCATATCAACCGCCTTGGGAGATTTGATGCTCCCCTTCTCTGAAGAGATCTGGGTAGCAGTCCCAGATCGGCATTATCGCAACCCCGAGGGGTTGCCGACATTTCGTGGTGAGGGTGATCCGATCGATCACGTTGCCGATTTTGAATTACGCATGGGAATGGTTCAGGCTTCAGATTCACTAAAGTGCCGCATCTTCGCGGCAGGATTACAAGGCGACGCCCGAACGTGGTTCAAAAATTTGCCAGCCCGATCCATACAATCATATGGCGGATTTATTTTGGCTTTCTCAGAGCAATTTGCTCCAAATGTAGGACCGCCCCGAAGTAGGCAGGAACTATATCAGTTGAAATATATCCCGGCAAAAATGAGTTTTGGTCCTTCATGGAGAAATTCAATAGAACCACCAGGGGCATCAAGCTTGAGCTCCGGGATAAGATTGATATTCTACAGCAGGTCTTAGGACCATGCGGCCTTTCAACCAGTTTGGTAAAGAGCCCACCATCCACCTTGGGAAAACTTCTTCATAAAATCAACAAGTATATTAAGGTGGATGAAGCGCTGGGGCTAGGCTATCGGAAACCTAGCGGGAATTCTAAGCCCACAAGTGATCATAGGGTTTCCTACCCTAAGAAGCAGTCGCGAGAAGTAGCGGTTGTGGACAAGAAAGATGTCCCGCCGAAGCAGGAGGACAATCGGGTGTATTGCGAACTACATCATAATCGCGATCACCAGACCCTGAAGTGCCCGCTGTTGAAAGAGACAGTAGCGGCAATGAATAAAGAGAAGCCCGACCGGAATGGTCAGAAGGGCAAGCGAGCGGAATCCCCCCGAAAGGGCCACCAGGGTGACGATCGTCACAGGCCGCGGGGAAGGGATTATCGGGGACAACCCCGAAATTATAATGATCAAACGGAGGACCGACGGTACCCTCCGCTAGAACAAGATAGAGGCCAACACGGTCGAGAGAACCGTGGTCAGGCCCGAAGAAGAAGATGGTGGGGCCGTGGCGGTAGAGCCCCGCAGAACGAGGGTGGAAGACAGGAGCAGGCCGCTCCTCTACCTGCGGAAACAGGTGTCCAACCTCCTCAAAATGAGGCAGCACCCAGAGAAGTAGCCGGAGATATTTATGTTATCTCCGGTGGTCTGAGAATAAATGAATCGGTACGTGACCGAAAGAGAACTGCGCGCGGAGACTCCTCTGAGAGCTCCGAATCTGTGGCGCTAGTTAAATATGATCTAGCGGAACGGTCTCCTCCCTTCGGGGAGGATATCACTTTCACTATGGCCGATCGGGAAGGGATCATCGATCCATGCGATGATCCCCTTACCATCACTGGAGTCATCGGGAATCGTCGTGTCCACAGGATCCTAGTGGACACCGGGGCTTCGTGCAATCTAATGAAGCGCGAAGTCGCCGAAATGTTGGGAGCTGCTGCTCATGACCTCCCGATCGCTAATATAACTCTTTGGTCGTTCGACCAGATGAGCATCATTCCATGCGGGAAGATTTTATTCCCAGTCACCCTTGGAGAACCATCCAAGGACCGATCAGAGGATCTGGAATTCATTATCGTTGAAGTCGACTTGGCTTACAACGCCATTATCGGACGGACCGACCTTAGTAAGTTCGAGGCGGTCCCATCTACCTATCATATGATGCTCAAATTCTCCTCCATTCATAGAGTTATTTCTGTCAGGGGGATCACAAAGTAGCTATACAATGCTACATGAGCTCGTGCCGAACATTGACACCTATTAAAAGGGCCCGGGTCGATATGCTGGAAGAGCCGCCGCACCCGAGGCAAGCAATGGAACCCGTAGGGTTCAAATATATTAATCTGGTTGAGGATGACTCAACCAAAACAACTCGCATCGGGGCACACTTAGCCCCTGCTTTTGAAAAAGAACTTATCCACTTGCTGAGAAGCCACGTGGATATATTCGCATGGACCCCGGACGATGTTCCAGGGATTGACCGATCCGATAGTGAACATCGGATCAACACGGAGCCTGGAACGAAGCATGTTAGGCAGAAGAGGAGACGCTATTCTCCCGAAAAAATCGAGATTATCCGGGCTGAGGTGAATAAATTGTTGCGGTCGGGATTCATCAAAGAAATCCACTATACTGAATGTGTTGCAAACCCAGTAGTGGTCTCCGAACCGGATGGGAAATGGCGAGTGTGCATCGACTTCACCGATGTTAACAAAAGCTGTGAGTCGGACCCTTTCCCCTTGCCGCATATCGACCGACGGGTAGACGCTGTGTCTGGTAGCACCATGATGAGTACCATGGATGCTTATTCTGGGAACCATCAGATCTTTCTAGCTGAAGAAGATCAGAAGAAGTCATAATTCATGACCGAAGATGGCGTTTACTGTTATGTGGTTATGTCATTCGGTCTCAAAAATGCTGGAGCAACATATCAAAGGTTGGTCAACAAAATCTTTAGAGAATTGATCGGCCATATGATGGAAGTTTATGTTGACGATATGATTGTTAAATCTATGAATGATGAAGACCAACTTTCTTATTTGTCTCGTTGTTTCGAAGTATGCCGAAAATATAAGCTTAAACTAAATCCAAACAAATGCTACTTCGGGATCCGAAGTGGAAAATTTATAGGATATTACGTTTCAGAAAAAGGCATAGGTGTCAACCCTGAAAAGGTGCAGGCTATCATTGATATGCAACCTCCAAGAAACAAAAGAGAATTTCAGAGGCTTACTGGCCGACTCGCCGCACTAAGCATGTTTATTTCAAAATCCATAGACCGGGCTCTACCTTTTTTCATAGTGCTAAGAAAAGCAAACCATCTAGATTGGACCTAAGAATGCGATCGGGTCTTCTCTAAGCTGAAGACTTATTTAAGCACTCTCCCGGTGATGGTAAGTCCAACATGTGATGAACCTTTGGGTTTGTATCTTATTGTATCAGAAGTTGCCGTCAGCGCAGCTCTGGTGACCATCCGAGACGACATTCATAGACCTGTTTATTATGTAAGTCATTCTCTAGTATCTGCCGAAACCAGATATTCCACCTTGGAGAAGTTCATGCTGGCTTTGAAAAAAGTTGTATCCAAGCTGAAACATTATTTTGAAGGCCGAACGGTCTATGTTTATACGGATCAGCCTCTGAAGGTGGTCCTCAAACAAAAGGATTTGAATGAGAGATTGGCAAAATGAACTATCAAACTCAGCGCTATGTACCTGGAATTCTTGCCCCGAAGGGCGATCAAAGCTCAGGTCCTAGCCGACTTTGTGGTTGAAATGACCCGATCGGCCATATATCTTAACCAAGAGAATGATCGATGGACGATCCACGTAGATGGGTCGACCTTCGGAGGAAGAGGAGCAGGCATTACCCTAACAACGGTACAAGGTGACCTTATTCACTTCGCAGTCAAATTTTCCTTTGCTGGAACCAATAATGTGGTAGAATATGAGGATGTATTATCGGGAATGACTTTGGTTCGAAAAATGGGAGTTAGTAGAGTGCGAATGTTCTCAAACTCAAAGTTAGTAGTGGAACAGTTCGCAGGGAGATTTGAAACTCATGACCCGATGATGAGGTTATATTGTGCCAAAGTCCTGGAATTATCCAAAAAATTCAGTGAGTTTTCTCTTGACCACGTGCCACGAGAGCAAAATAAGGTTGCCGAAGCACTCGCCAGATTGGCCGCGGGCATACCTGACATAGAGCCGAGCACTATTTCGGTCCACATCCAGGACAGACCTTCGGTCGAGATATCAGTGACCGAACAGTCTATTGAAGAGATCGAGACCCTATGCCACGAACTCCAGGGCTTGAATATTAACGCTACTGAATCTCCTGGGGAACCCAATTGGATGGACCCCTTTATTAAATACCTTTCAAACGGCTATCTCCCTGAAGATAAGTCTGAAGCCAGAAAAATAGAAGTTCAGGCTAAGAGATTCATCTTGGTTGACGGACGCTTGTTTAAAAAGAGTTTCGAGGGCCCACTTATGCGCTGCTTATCCCCTATTGAGGCTGAAGCCGTCATGATTTATGTTCATGAATGGATATGCGGCATTCATTCAGGGGCTCGATCTTTATACCACCGCATCACTAGAGTTGGATATTTTTGGCCAACATTGCTTGCGGATGCCAAGAAATACACTAAACATTGCGCCATATGTCAGTACCATGCTCCGATCCCGCAGTTGCCTGGGGCTCCTTATCGGTTACTCCATTGCCTTGTAAATTTGACAGATGGGGATCGATATTCTCGGACCTTTCCCTCGGTCAATAGGGCAAAGAAAATTTTGTATCGTAGCGGTGGAGTATTACTCGAAGTGGATTAAAGCAGAAGCAGTGGCCATCATCTCAGAGAAGCTGGTCAAACACTTCTTATGGAGAAATTTCGTGAGCCGCTTAGGGGTTCCCCGAGCGCTCATATCAGACAATGGGACTCAGTCCGTAGAAATAGAATACGGGATCTATGCACCAAGTTGGGCATCATCCAACATTTCTCATCAGTAGCCCACCTCCAAACTAATGGACTTACGGAGGTATCTAACAAGGTTATCGTGAAAGGATTGAAGACCAAGTTAGAAGATTTCGGAGGGAAATGGCTTGAACACATCTATGAGGTCTTATGGGCATACCGAACTACACCTCGCTCAACAACCCAGGAGTCACCTTTCTCATTGGTGTATGGGACCGAAGCTATTAGCCCAGTGGAGGTTGCCATCCGATCACCTCGGATATCTCAGTATGATGAGCATATGAATGGTGAAAGGAGATTATTGGACCTCGAGATGATCGAAGAAAAGAGAGATGCAATTTACGCGCGGATGCGTGCTTATCAGCGAAATATGGAACGGGCCCATAACAAGCGAGTCCTCCCAAGAGAATTCTTTGAAGGCGATCTCGTCCTCAGAAGCATTGAAGTGCAGAGGAACGTTGGAAAGCTGGACAGAAATTGGGAGGGACCGTATCGAATATCAAAGAAATTGGAATTAGGTGCGTATAAACATGAAACATTGGATGGTATAGAGGTCCCCCGAACTTGGAATGTCATGAACTTAAGGCGATATTTCTTATGAACTTTCGATTAACCTGTTTGACTTAATAAACGTACATTCCTTTAAGCGTAAGCCGAAAACAAGTAAGTACAAAACAAATTATTTCTAATTGAATGATGGACCGATCTTGAAGTTGGGTGACTTAGGACGAATCTGGACTGGTGACCGAAGCTTTTTATCCGCAAGGCTCCCAAGTTGTAGTGATCGCTCTGACGAGTCAGATGCTCATGCACTTGCCTAGTGCCATGGATGAGTTGCGATTCTCCTAGAATTCATTACGAACTAAAACACTCCCTTCAACGGCATTCATTTTTAGGAAATGGTCTTGTACTTACGAAATCTGCTGCAAAAAGAGGAATGGGAGGGGTCAACATATCGAAATACAAGTTCGGTCCTAGTATGGGACATGTTATGAGCAAAAGCTTAGTCAATATAACCCACGGGACTTCAGTAGAACCAAGGTTCGGCCAAAGCTTAAAAAAACTCATATTGAACCTATACCGCGCCTCTCCAATCAAGTATTGATTCCAAGGACGGATAAGAGTGATCCGCATACAATGTAAAACGACTGATCCAATCAGAATTGACATGAGTAAGCCAAACATAATATCTGGGACCGATGGGTTAACAGCCTATAAGCATCCCCGATCTTACACTTGGTGGTTAAAACACTCTCGTTAATTTGAAACATATAATTCACTTTAAAGTTAGTTATAACACTTTGTTCTGACAATTAAAGAGACAAGAGTTGAGAGGAAAGAGTTGTATATTGAAAACAAAGAGCAAAGCATGTACAAAATACAACTGAAATTTAATTGTCCTGCCCATCTTCCTTGTCTTCAATTCCCTGCTCCTGCAGTTCGGTCCTGGCCGCAAGCTACAAAAATTCTTCCTCTTGGTCGGCCACCTTTTGGTTGATCGCTCTCTCCATCTCTTCAAAGAGATAGAAGAAATGGTCTTCTTCCAGAACAAGCTCTTCCAAAGTTGGAATAACCTTAAAGTTGTCATCTCTTTCAAGTGGCTCGACCGCTTTCCATCGCTCGTCCGAAGGGGAAAGCCCGAACTGCTTTATAACCTGCTCTCGCATGTTATCCCGATATTTAGTAGTATACACCCCATGTATGTTATCCGCCAAAGCGAATAACAGGGGGGACCGAGCGAAGCCTATGACTGCTTCCCGGACTGAACCTTCGGCCGAAGTGCGGGTTCTTGTCAACTCCTCTTCCAAGGTCGCCTTCTCTTCCTGGGCCCGAAGGAAAATTTCGTTAAACTTATTTCTCTTTTCCTGGGCCCGAACTTGAACTTGGTTGACCTCTTCTTCCTTGGCCCGCAGCTTGGCCTCCAGGTCAGAAATTCGCCCATGAGCTGTTTTCCCTATCTTCTCCAGCTCAGAGACTTTATCTGCTAAAAGTGAGACCTCCGTCCCAACTCTTAGTAGCTCACTATCCAGTCGGTCCCGGTCCTCCCGTACCGTAACCAACTCACCATGTTTGATTTCAACTTGCCTTTTCGCAAGGTTAAGTTGATCTTGGACTTGTTGGGACACAACACCGCCACCCTGGTTCTTCTCCACGGTGATGGCAGTTGTGAAGACCTTCCTCAGCATCTGCATAAGATAACAAGGTCAAAAAAGTGAAGCTTCGGGCCTTAATATAAAAGAAAACTACATTGGTGGTGAGGTCGAGGAAACCCTCAATGATCTCTTCCCCAGACATGTCCGCTTGGATGTTGTCTGGGTTTTGCTCTCCATAAAGGTGGAAATCCTTTAGGAAAGCACTTCTCCAGGAGGTTAGTTTCCTCCCCTTACTGAACCTGTCTAGCATGCCTAAGGCAACTCCCAAGTCGGAGTTAGTCTTAGGGCCCGATGCAGGCTCCTTCAAAACGATACCCTTAGTAGGGACCGAAGCGCTCTCCCCTTTCTTTAGCCTTTTGGGATCCCTCGGGGCTTCTGCTTCGGTCGCCCTCTTCTCTTTTCCTAAGGGGATCAGCGGCAGGGAGACGTTCACCTCAAGGTGAGAACCGGGGAGAACCTTCTCCACGGGAACTACTCCCTGCAGCAATAAAGCAACAGTATTAGCATTAATAAAGGAGTTGTTTCCGATCTGATAGAGGCTGGATAAGCTCAAAGAATGAATCTGAGCCATTATCAACTCCTCTACCACTCCAAATACCCGAAACGCAGACCCATCCCCAGTCGAAGGCTGCCCTGTGCAGCGCAGGGTCAATGTGCCCGCGCAGGTAGTTTGGATCGGGGGGGTTCCCGGACCCCGATGGGACCAACATACCCCCCGTTGCTGATTCACTTTCATCATCACTCCCCGATGCTTCGCGTTGTCCTTCAGAAGAACGGACCGAAGCAGCCGCCATACGTTTGAACCGCGAGCTAGGCATCGTCTCAGTTGAGTCTACAAAACAAATGCATAAGGATCAGGAAATGATAAAATAAAAACATTACTTCATACCCAATCCTTCTGATGGATCTAAGCTAGAAAACATCCCCTTCGGGGCTGGGGCTCCGGTCCTACCCGCGACACCTATTTCTATCAGTCTTTTCTCCCGAAGCGGCTCCGTTCTCTTAAGGCGTGCTTCGGAAGGGGGGAACATCGCAAGCGTATTTGCTGTGTCCGGACGAGAGGGGTTGAACCTAGTTCGGTCCAACTCACCTATGCGTAGGTGAGTTATGCGTGGCCACACCTTCAGCATGTCCTCTTTTGGGACTGTTATCCACACATAACAAGACTCCCACGCATGGAGAGACTCTTCTTTATCCACTATAGCGCACTCTTTAGTGTGCACCGCTATATAGTATAGTTTGCAGCATCTTAATAGACCCTTACCCCTTCGGGACCCCACCAGGAACAGGTTGAAAAAATGTTCTAAAGTCGGGGCCCTATTCTGTTGGTGGTAATAAAATATGAACGCCACTATATACACATAACTACCCGGAAATAACGCAAAAGTAGGGCAGTGAATTTCTTTAAGAACGGCTGCTACAAAAGGATGCAGCGGAAAACGAAGCCCGCACTTCAAAGAAGCGTAACTGACCTGAATAGCGGATGCCGGCACATTCATTTCCGCTAGAAGGAAACAGGGAATATCTTCCCGTCCCTTCCAGATGGAATAATGTGCCGGAATCGAAAACTTAAACCTAAACTCCTCAATATCCAACTCAGACATGGTTGGGTATCTCGTTTTATGAGGAGCCATAGTATATACCTTAACGAAAATCAGAATGAAATGGGTTGAACGTGAAACAGATTGAGGGTGCAGAGAGCTCGATT
This sequence comes from Utricularia reniformis, assembly GCA_009725065.1. Taxonomy (NCBI): domain Eukaryota; kingdom Viridiplantae; phylum Streptophyta; class Magnoliopsida; order Lamiales; family Lentibulariaceae; genus Utricularia; species Utricularia reniformis. The sequence goes on along the minus strand of RWGZ01001050.1, from coordinate 281,249 downwards.
TGGCAGTTCTTCCTTCGCGAAATGACGATGAGGAGAAACAGTACCCAAAACTCCGATTTAAATATTAATTTCCCAACCAATTGTGAGCTGCCACGTAATATTGCCACAGACGATGGCAGTACAAACACACTCATCACGCCTGTTGAATTATCGAATGTGAAGAGGCGCAAATCTGGATGTTAATATTTAAAAAATAACAATGATAAAAGTATAACACAAATATACGCTATTGAGTTTTTAATACAAATTAATTCCTACACTTGTAAACTTAAGTGAAAGATTGGTTCCCTGGACGCTCACAACCAGCAGGTACGGTCCCATATTCTCACGAATGTATAAACATTGTGAGATCGGCCTTGTATTACCTTTACGATGGCAACCAAGCCCGAGGGGCTAGTGATGAGAACTCTAGGACCGGGCACTGAGGCCCAGTAACGATTAGGCCGATTCATATGATGGAAGCGAACTTATGCATCCCATTAGTACACTTAAGGTATAATGGCCCGATGTTTTGCGAGAGGACCGAAGATAACATTGGCGAAATAAAACGTTTTCTGACAACTGGCTCCGTGGTTCGGTCCAAACGGTTACAAACTCACGCTTTCCACGCTTCGGGCCTTCACACGTTTACCACGCCTCGGGCCCGATCACGCAGACCACGCCTCGGTCCCGGCCTCGTTTTACATCGCGCGACAACAACCTCTAACAAACCTGTCAGAGGCGGTTACAGAGCGTGAATTACACACGCCATTAACTCTATAAATACAGAGCACAACGACGGAAATAGAAGGACCTTTTGGACGCGTAAAAATAGGTCGTTACCCTGCCGAAGTTCTTACTGCTTTCTTGTTCCTTGTCATTTTCATTAAACCTCTGTTGTATTCTGTATGAATTGATTGATTAGTGAACAGGCTATGAGCGTGATTCGCTCTTAGTCAAGTGGTTTTCTCCCCAATTCCTGGGGTTTCCACTATAAATCGCTACGCCTCTTTATTGTTTCTAGCTTTAATCGTTTTCCCCATAAAAAACAAATCAAAACCGAGTTCTTTTGTTGACGAATCGGGTGACTGTTGGTAACCCCTAAAAAGGGACCATAACAATGATAATCAACTCAGATACACTAAATCATGATCAACGTGCTTTATACAGTAACACCATAGCTACATTGCTCTAAGGTGCATCGGATCAATCTACACCACCATCGGTCGACTCCGATAGTAATGCAAATCCGCCACGTAATAATAGTACTCAACAAGATCCAAATTCGACTTATTAATCAAGTATTAAATGTTATGTAGTATCTTATTTCATATTAATCTAAATTTCGTTGTTTAATCGTATTTTTCCTATGTTTTATGATAATAATATTTATTTATCATCTTTTATATTTTTTTATAATAAGATTTTTATTAATATTAATATATTAGATTTATAAAATATATTTTATTATATAATTAAAATTTAAAAAAAAGTAATTATAAATAATAATATAATAAGAATCTGAGGAGAATTCTCTCTCCTCAGACCAACGGGGAGGCCATACTACGGTATGGCCGTCAGCCAACTATGGGTTTGAGACCGTACTTTCATACGGTCACAGGCACCGATGATGAAAATCTTTTAGGCTTTAAAGTTTACATAAACCATTTTTTTAATTTGTAAAATAGTGATGCACGGGTGATAGGATATCATCAAATAACCCGAGCTCGATTTTGTATCAGTATAGAAATAGAGCTCGCAATTTTTATTACTAGTATATCATGAGCTCGGTTTCTAATTTGATACAAACTAGTCAATGATTTATGAATTAAAAATAAATTTTATGACCTTGGTTTCAACCCTAAAAATAAATTTAAAGAAGAAACAACGGAGATAGACACCGAGGTCAGAAAAATGTGTCTAATATTATTGATTTGATAGCATATCAGGATATTTTTTCTTCTATAAATATGGTGTGTTGTTCGTGTTAATGTATTGTAAATTTTGATTGATCATTGGTATTCTCATTTTTGTCTTGGTTTATTTGTGAAGAGTTCATATTATAAATGAATCAAAGTTTCAGAAATTTTAGTTCTTCGTGGGTTCTTTTTTCCTTAACGTAGATAGTGGTGAACAATAAAATCAAAGCCACATTTTGAAACATCTTCATATGTTGCCCCGTCACAAATGTGTTGTAGTTAATTGATGTAAATTGATGTTAATAGAATGATTAACAATGTTGTTTATTATATGGATTTATTTTGACTTGAATATTGTATACGATCCATTAATGTATCATTATTATGGTTGATGTAGTACCATGTCTTTGACAAATGATTAATGTATCATCATTTCTAATAACTAAATTATGATAATCTTATATATATATATATATATATATGAGTATATTATTATTTTTATATAAATATATCGTAATTTTTACCAAACACTTGTAAAAATTCATGATCAATTCATTTTTTATGTAACCATCATCATTCATCTAATCTCATCATACTCAATTTCAATTTTTAATGTGTATTCCAAAAAAAATAAGGTAAAATAGATAATATTTACAATTCTTAAACAACTTCAAAATTTGAAATATTAAATACATGATTTTTTAATTTTGTGAATAATTTTGATAATTTTTAAAACTAAGTATCAGAAGATAGGGTGCAATATTTAAACTATTTATAGTTGTACTACGCTTTCATGATTTCATCATTTCATTTGCGTGCAATCCAACGGACTGAATTTCGTCACGCGTCAAGATCCAGAAGCAATATAAACGGTAGTGAACCACAGGCCGCTGCAATTCCTTCATACGCAGATGCGATCCGCTGCATAACCATGTTATAATTTGCCGACGAGTCGCGATCGCTAAATTTTGAAGGTTTTCCTAGTATTCTTTCTTCCAGACCTTATTCTGCATTTCAACCAGAATTAGGAAAGATCAGGATGGAGATTTTCTACTATTCGTTGTTTGGGGTGTTGGCCGCCGTCGTTGCGGCATTGGAGCTGAGAAAGAGTAATAAGGATCGGGTTAACACGTCTTCAGCTTTTGAAGCCTTCAAGAACAATTACTTGGTGGTTTACTCGCTCATGATGGGTGAGTTGTGTTATATCAGATCTAGGGTTTTTGGTTGATCTAGTTTGATTTGAGTCTTATGGATGTGATGGAAACATTTATCCCGTTGTTTGATCCAATGTATTTGGTCATCAAGTTTTCTGGTGTGTTGAAAATTGTCGTTATACGTTGGTTATCTGTAGTTTGTGGGGACGCTGGATGTATGATTTTAGTGCGTTTTACTAGATATGCAGTTATTGGTTTTCCTTGACATTCTTTTTGGACATTGTTCGCAAACTGGCTGTCAAATACAGGGTTTTCTTTTTATGATCTTTTGGTGTATTTAAATTTCTTTATTTGGATGTATACGATATGGAAATCAACGAAAAAATAAATGTAACTGAAATCATTAAATGGCCGGATATGATAAATCTGATTGATTCCTCAGCCTCCCTCATATTTTTGTCTTTCTTGCTTCAATTTTGTAACATGCTGTATATGTATAATTTGTCATGCTTATTTCTGTTCCCAAACTGCTTACAGCTGGTGATTGGCTACAAGGGCCATATGTTTACTACCTCTATCAGACTTACGGTTTTGGAAAGGGTGAAATTGGGCAGCTCTTCATAGCTGGATTTGGTTCCTCCATGTTGTTTGGAACCATTGTTGGATCACTTGCTGATAAACAGTGAGATTCCTATGCTTGGACATGCAAATTATTTTTTTCTTAGATTTATTACATTCTAATTGCTGACTTGAAATAACAGGGGGCGGAAAAGAGCATCTGTAACATACTGCATAACATATATCTTGAGCTGTATCACCAAGCATTCTCCTCAGTATAAAATCTTGATGATAGGACGTATTTTGGGTGGTATTGCCACGTCTCTTTTGTTCTCTGCATTCGAGTCCTGGCTTGTGGCAGAGCACTTCAAAGTGAGTTTGCTTTCACATACATAGTATTAAGTTTGGATGTTTATACTAGCTGGCCGTGAGAATCTCTTGTAATATCTTGATTGTGGGTGTTTTAGTTTTTTAATGCTTTTTATGGTGACATTTTCTGGGCATTACATCATTTTAAGTTGAGTTTGAAAACCGTAATATTTTGATTTGCAGAGGGGTTTTGATCCACAATGGCTCTCGTTAACTTTTTCCAAAGCAATATTTTTGGGCAATGGCCTTGTTGCTATACTATCCGGACTTTTTGGGAACTTGTTAGTTGATAGTCTGAATCTTGGACCTGTATCACCCTTTGATGCTGCTGCGATTTTCCTGGCTATTGGAATGGCCATAATATTATCATCATGGACTGAGAATTATGGAGATTCATCTGAAAGCAAGGACCTTTTGACTCAATTCAAAGGCGCTGCTGTGGCTATTGCTTCAGGTACCTTTATTAAGTTTAGTTAGAACACACTCTGTGAAGACCCTTAAAATTTATCTTTCATATTTATAGATATAATTTTTGGTATGGTGTCCTTGAAAAAAAACTAGAAAATCATAACATGCATCTCTTCTTTGTATTAAGTGACTTAATTCTTTCAGTTGCAAGTCACTGTATAGTATCATGATCGCGTAAACTTGCTGAAATAAAATGAATTTTTGTTGTCAGATGAGAAGATTGCTTTGCTTGGAGCTATACAGTCTCTATTCGAAGGTTCAATGTATACATTCGTGTTCCTCTGGACACCGGCTTTGAGTCCGAATAATGAAGATATTCCCCATGGTTTTATTTTTGCAACATTTATGTTAGCTTCGATGTTGGGTAGCTCAATTGCAGCTCGCCTTCTGGCTCGCAACTCAGTTAGAGTGGAGAATTACATGCAGATCGTATTCATTGTTTCCTCCGCATCCTTACTACTCCCCATTCTAACAAATGTATGCTTCTCTCTCCCATAACTGCATTCCTCAATCCAATCTTGGTTCAATTTGCTATAACTAACTCGTTATTCTCCATTGCAGTTCTTCTTATCTTCTCCTACAGAGAAAAGAGATGGTATATCCTTAGCCAGCGCCCTTCAAATACTTGGTTTCTGTACATTTGAAGCTTCAGTAGGTATATTCTGGCCTTCTATTATGAAAATGAGATCACAATACATCCCAGAGGAAGCTCGTAGTACCATAATGAACTTCTTCCGCATACCTCTGAACATCTTTGTTTGCGTTGTGCTCTATAATGTATGTCTCATTAACCCTTTTACATTATGATCCTCTTTCGTCTTGGAATGATGACTGTTTTATCTCGAATTTGTGTAGGTTAATGCATTCCCAATAACTATAATGTTCGGGATGTGCTCTATATTCCTCTTTGTAGCCTCGGTCCTGCAAAGACGGCTAGCTGCCATTGGAGATAAGCCAAGTTCGTAATGCTGATGCTTTTACATGCAGTTCTTTTACTGTTTTAGCTCATTTTTGCCTGTTTTTGTTCTTTGTAGAAACTGAAGAAAGGAGTCTGATGGAGAAAGATGCCGAAGCCGAGCCACTGAACGCTGCTTGAATCTAAGTTTCAGATGGCGTTATGTTTCTCTAGTTTTCTCACGCCAACTGCAAAAGGCTGAGGATTTTATCAGTTAAATCACAAACTCACTGCGAATATATTTTCTTATATTCTTAAATATTAATTAATCAGATTTTTTTATAATAGGTATTAAATTGGGAGATTTTGAGGTTGTTATTGTAGGTTGCAGGAACACTATTTTTTAAATGTTTATACTTTTTATTTAAATAACATATTCGTATTTAATTTTATAATACATATTACATTTTTAAATAACTTTTTATTTTAAATTTTCTTCTATATTCAGTTTAATTAATTCTTAAGGTAATTGATCATATATTTTTCAGTCAATGACATGTTAGGTGATTTTTTATCTTACAAAATTGTTGTTCTTATTATGTTTTCTATTTGATTTTATTTTTTTAAAAAAATATGTATTAGTAGTGAGTCCTTTCGGACATTTTGTGATAATCATGTCATCATATAATTTATCGGTTTTTTACATTTTAAGTGACATTGTAATGCAATGAGAACATGAATATATTCAGATTTTACAAGTATTTGCATATAAATTAATTTTAGATACTTGATATTCTTAGTAGGTCGTTGCCATATACATGATCCCGTCGGATCGAGACACGTCATGTAACGACCTTAATTTGGGTCTAGTTGTTTTGTTAAAACATGATAATTAAAACGGAAATATTCGGAAGCAAATTTAAAACATAGTTCGAAACATTAAAGTACGACTGCATAATTTAGAGTGTTCTCCGAAGGACCGGACTCTATCACCGGACAACCGACGACCTCCTTCCCCGTCCCTATCATATCTCACCTACGTCACCTACAAAATCTGTAAAGCGGTCACAATCTATTAAAGGAAACTTCACACACACTACACATTATCTTTCTTACTTCTTAGTTACATCATACACACACACATGAACCATTTCACTTAACCGTTTTCTTATTTCCCTCTTCTTTTACCCTTATCATTTCCATCATTCATTAACTTTTCTGTTGCCGAGATTAAAATGCTCGGTGCATGTCCCGCCCAAGCCAACCGTTANTTCAAAACATTAAAGTACGACTGCATAATTTAGAGTGTTCTCCGAAGGACCGGACTCTATCACCGGACAACCGACGACCTCCTTCCCCGTCCCTATCATATCTCACCTGCGTCACCTACAAAATCTGTAAAGCGGTCACAATCTATTAAAGGAAACTTCACACACACTACACATTATCTTTCTTACTTCTTAGTTACATCATACACACACACATAAACCATTTCACTTAACCGTTTTCTTATTTCCCTCTTCTTTTACCCTTATCATTTCCATCATTCATTAACTTTTCTGTTGCCGAGATTAACATGCTCGGTGCATGTCCCGCCCAAGCCAACCGTTAGCTGTTGGATGACTCGATGGGCCATATGCATCCCTTCCCCGGGTGGGTACTTAGGCGCTACCCCTTTTTCCACCCGGATCCGTTCCGCCCTCTTCGTACGTATCTTTTCCTCTTTGGAACTTATCGTTCCCTTCATCAGGCATGCCCTTCCTTTGGCGAATCGTGTACTAGGCACGATGCCGGGTTCGGTCGGACGGTCCATCCTTCCTCACCCCGAGTCTTATTATCATTTATCTCGTTCACTCGTATCATTTCTTCCTTCTTTATTAAACCAATCTCATTCCCTAAGTCTGAACCTTTCCTTACTATATTGTGTTCACTCCGCTTACCGTTGCTTTCGCTTGCTATAGTCTTTCCGCGCTTTCGTGTTCCGTTCCTCTTACGATCCGACGTCGAGACGCGACGAAAACACCTAAATTTAGAATTTCCTCGAAATTCGCGATAATTCTATGCTGAAATATGAAATCCGCGATAATTTACTCTTGAAACCAAATCTGCGGCAATTCTTTTCACTATGCAAATCCGCGACAATTCTCTTCACTAAGCAAATCCGCGATAATTTACACCTGTTTCATTTTCGCGACAATTTCCTCTTCACGTGAAATCCGAGACAATTTCCTTCACAAAATTTTTCGGATAAAAATGCATGCAGTCCAAAATTCCGCGATAATTTCCTTCTTCGCGGGAGTTTTCGAATTTTCGGGTCTTAATGATGATTAGCTCGTTTTTAGGCCTCCTCACCCCTATTTATAGACATCCTAACTTTTCTAATTCACACTTTGACCCCTCCTTCCTTTACTTTTGACCCCTCTTTTATCTTGTTCTTTACTTTTCTATTCTTCATTCCCTTTTACGTTCTTTCGTTCCCGTATCTCTCATTATCTCTCGTCTAGACTTTACCGTTACATTCCCTACTATTTGTTTCGACATACCTTTTTCTCGGCTATTACATGTCAAGTCATTCAATCCAAAACAAAACTCGTATATAGAAGAAAGACTTGGTATCCCGGCGGTTTTTAGAATAAACCGGTAAAAAATTGATTTACACGGTTTTTTCAAATATAATCTTTTGTTTTTTGTAAAGTTTTTTATATATTTTAAATATCAATATAAAGTATTTAGAGTTGTTTTATAAATAAAATAGTTTTTTATAATTATATTTTTTTGTGAAACCAGTTCAAATGGTAACTCTCGTCAACCATTAAAATTTATTAGATATCCAGCAATTGAATCTATAGGTTTGTATTTGATCTATAATAAAATGAAATATATAATAAATACGTGGCATTTATAAAAAAGGAGAAAAATTAAAATATTAGAGAAAGTAGCTAAAAATTTAAAATATATCACGGTTGCATTCGTCGCTTCATCTTGAGAAGGCGACGGCATCTAGCGTCGTACCGACGTCATTGGCGATGAATCTAAAGAAGCCCTTCTGGAGCGGAACCGTTGATGAATCGGAGCCGTCACTTCCGGTGCTTGAGATGGTGAAGTCACTAGACAAGAAGAGATTGTATAGGGAGGTGACGCTAGCGCTTCGCCACGGTCTACGAGAAGTGCACGCCGAGTATTCCTTCATCCGGATCCGTGGACTCCGTAGCCTTCTTAAATTTCTTCGATCCGTTGCTGAAAATGATTCAACTATCGCTCTGTTCTACCATTCGCAATCAATCCCGGAGCTCCAAGGTAATTCATTCGCGAAGCTAGTTTTAGATCTTCTCTTTTCTTAGTCCATTCTAAAGTCAAGATCGAGTTTAAGTACGGTAATGGTTTGATTTTATACTGCACAGTTGTTCCTGTTTTATTCCAACATTCTCTTAAGGAACTGGAGGACCCAACCGTGAGTGATATGGATCATATATTTGGTGTGGAACCTATGAAGATTACTAGTCCCTCTACTGATGCTGAAGTAGCTGTGGCGCTGAGAGTTCTTGAAGGGTGTTGTCTTCTTCATCGAGAGAGTACTATATTGGCTCATCAGTACAAGGCAATTCCAGTATGGAAATGAACCTGTCCTTGCTAACCAATAATTTTTTCCTGTAAAATGTTGTAGCAGTAAGATAAGTTAGCTTTGATTGATCTGGGGCAGGTCTTGATGAATATATTATCCACTCGTGGAGTGCTTGAACAAGGTGCATGCCTCGATGCATTGATTTCCATTATGCAGGATTCATCGTCCAATCAACTGGTATATAATATCTAGTATATCAATTTTATTGTGCAAATCTGTATTTTTTTGTTACATTTCAGGATTTTGAAGAATGCAATGGCACCGAGGAAGTTTCCCTTCTGATACGAGACAAACAAGTTGATGAAAATCTAAGGTATAATGGCTACAAATTCTTCTCAAAATAAAAGGGCAGTCATTCCATTTTGTTCTTTGAATCTGATCAGGCTCAAATGTGGAGAATTTCTGCTACTTCTAATCGGTCATGTACATGGAAGGGAAGCACCTCCGATGTTGACTATACATGAGGATGTGAGGCGATTCCTTGGGGAAAAATCTGCATCTTTAATATGGGCAGCAAGTCAATTTGGATCCACACTGAATCCAGATGAAAGGTTGACAGCTTTGCACATTCAAGCTCGAAGGGTGCTCGAGTCAATCGATCTTTACTGACATGAATCTAATAGAGCATCTTGGCAATACTGCAGTTTAGATGCACTTCTTCAAATAAAGGTTTTAAACTATTTCGGTTTATGTCGTAATTTGGTGAATCTCGGTGGCAATACTGCAGTTTTGGAGGTCACTGAAATTTCAATAACCCTCCAATTTTGGTTTGGTAGATTTTAAGTGCGCTCAGTTATTGTTATAATTTGCAGGCATCTTCTCTTTGACAAGAACAGTGATGTGCTCATAGACACACTGGCTTGAGAGGTAGGAGGAATGTTGTGCGTCTTTGCTCCATGTGCTTCATTGAGTTTGTTTATTCTATAATGATAGTAGTGGTTCAATGTGGTACAATCATGGGATTTTTCACTTCATTGTTGTTACGCCATGTCGAGATTATTGTTGAAAGTTATAGTTTTTTAGCTAAACGATCATCTCATCGTTACTCATTGGCATGTCGTTATTTGAACTTCATGAAAAAGTAAGAAAGGCATCTTATAGATTCACTTCATACAAGGCAAACTACAGCAATCACTCATTCGTAAAGACATTAAATCAAACACATTACAATTTAATCACATATCTGTGAATTTCAGGGAGTAAACAGCAGCCGTTTCTTGGCGGAACTCACCGGATCTCTACCGGGGCTCGAAAAATGCAGTTTCTGTGCACCATTCAACTTGGCTCTAGCAGTTGCTGATGCAGTAGCTGCCATATAATTTGGTCGAGGAAAATAGAGTGAAGAATTATCACTAAAACTTGTCCTTGGTGAGTAAAACAAGTATGAATTTGGAGTTTCAGCAGCTTGTTCCTCTTTATGACAACCAGGGCTGCATGAACGCACTTGTGTATTACGCCTTATCTTGCATGACGATGGCGTCTTTATTGAGAAATGTAGATTGCTTCTGTAGCTGGGATCAAGAAGTTGTTCACTTTCCGGCACCACAAATGAGTGTCTTCGTAAGGGAACACGGATTTTCTTCATGTCCGAAGATATGCTCTCTTCATCAACCTCAAAGGAATCCTCATTCCTTTCTATCATCTATTACAACAGTGATCAAGGAATGCAAATTTAGTATCACATGAAAAGGAATGCACAGAGTAACGAAATACCAACGACCTACAAAGCAGAGAAATTATAAAGGGATTGATGGCTTTCCAAAGCACACTTACAATAGACTTTCTTCTAGTAGTAGCACTGGCTGGCCTGAGCAATGAACAAGATGTTACGGATTCATACGAGGATAGTCTTCTTCGTTCATTACAGACATGTGCTTGAACTCGAACCAAAGACTGAATGCATTGAAGTGTCATCTTTGTCCGTTTTCGGACATTATATCCCCTTATAAGTGCTTGAAGTTTCACTACTCCTTTTAGTGCCTGAAGAGCTTTCCTAGCCTGGAACAACATCAAATCAGTAAACGCAAGAGAAGAGAAAAAAACAATTCAGATTACCAAATATCCTCTGAAGAAACTCTGTATAATAAGAGCAGCAAATTGTTCTCTAGCCAAAATAGATTTCCTTGAAAAACGCATGACTTGTACAGCAGCCTGTGCAGTTTTAACAGCAGCTTCAGCAGCAGCAGTTGTTGCCAAAGCCACTGCAATTGCACTCCTTTCTTCACATTCAATTACTTTACAAGGCTTAGCAAACATATTTGATGCATTTTGTTGAATATTTGTTTCAATATAGTAATTCTTTCTATTAAGCCATTTCCAGTTTCCTTTCTTCTGCAAATAACATAAAAAAAATGCACTATATAACTCAAAAATTGAAGAAAACCATTATCAACACACCTTATCTTCTGATTTTTTCCCATTTCCTTGTGTAATAACTCCACAAGAAGGGGTTTTAAAAGCCCTTTTCACAGCATTGAACCAAGAACTTCCATTGTTGCTCCCCATGAGAAAATATGAATTTGCTTAACCTCAACTGATTCTCCTCTTTTGGGCTTAAAATGAAACAAGTATAAGAATGGAAAACATTGACCTAACAAACCAAAGCATGCCCCTACACCAGAACCTCAAGGCTCTAGTTTCCATTATTTGGAGACAAAGCAGCAAATTCAACATAAATGAGAGGAATATGAGCCGTCAATTGCTATTATGAGCATAGGGATAACTCTACAGTCTACAGTACAGTAGCGAAAAATAGAACTTGTGAACAAAATTAAAGAGGAAATTAAAGTGAAATAACGAAAGAATGTTTGTCTACCTAGAAAATGATGAAAGTTGCTGCAAAAGAGAAATTGGGTGAGATGCTTTGTTTGAACGAATGATCTTTTACACTTTTCTCTTTTCTGGGTGCTTTGTTTCGCACCCTCCTTCGCTTCGCACGTTGTCATGTTGGTGAATAGCGTTAAAGCAATATGCGAATGAGTGCTCTGGTTCTGGAGGGAATCTCCGGCCGTTGATTATTTGATGAAGCCAACGTCTCCTTCAAGAAGATGGCGACTGCGGCAACCAAAATCCATGCAGCGGAAATTGTAAAAATTGGGACAATCATCTAAAAATTGGGGGTAAATTTGCAGAATAACACACTGCATAAAATCTATTTGCTAAATAATAATTTGTCATATATTAGCTTAATAGCATGTTTTGTAATAAAAATAATATATAATATTACATATATATTTAAATTAAAAATATTTATTAAATTAAATTAGTTTAACGAAAATAGTAAGAATTTGATAAAATAAAATAAATTACGATCGAAAATATTGATAAAATTTTATATCGAAATAAACATAAAATACTAGTTATCGATATATATATTCATCATACGTTCAAATCGGAATATATATTTTCATATTGATCGATATGTCAAATACATGATGGTATCGACAATCATCTAAAAATTGGAGATCGTGTTGACTACTTTTTTGGATAAAACTAGAGACTGAACTCAATTAACTACCTAAATAAATTTAAAGCATATATTAGCGATATAATAATGATTCTAAATTTACATGAAATACCTACTAATAAAAAAAATATTACTTATTTGATAAATATACAAATTATAAAATAACCAAAAAACGTATATTCGAAATTTTCAAACATTCATAAAATAAAAATTGAATTCAATACAAGAATTGAATTAAAACAAATACATTATAAAATTAATTATATTTTAAATAGTAATATAAAATGGATGATGTTTGTCGGTAACCCTCTAACTTTCGGGTGGTGTAAATGGTATGCCCTCTAAGCTACGAAATTGCAAATTAACAAAAATATGACACATCAAATTAACAAAAATATGCAAATATGACACCTCAAGTTAATAAAAATATGCATATATGACCCTCCAACTTTAATTAAATGCATGTACGGCACCTCAAATAAACAATACCGTTTAATATTGATCATCTACGACATTGTTACTGTTTTACGTCCGGATGCACATTTCTCGAACTTGAAGTATCAATTTTGTATAATTTTTTGTATAAAAGACTTATTTGCATAATTTGTGAACATTGAGAACGAATACTGCTAACGAAAAATGTTTGCAAACTTAACGGAAAATCATGTGTTAAATACCAGAGGTTAAAAACAAACGGTTTGGATAATTTGATGGGTCATTCCTGCAATTTCATAAGTTGGAGGGCATAGTTTTTACACATCTCGTAAGTTGGGGCTATTTACAAAGAATTATTTAACTTAGTAGAACATATGAATTTCAAAAATCAATCTTCGATATTAATTACTTGATGTTTTTCTATATTGGTTATTTATGCAAAATAAAAATAAAATATAAAATATTAATATTAATATTAACGAAAAAACAAATATTTATAATAAGGAAAAAATGTATTACCATATATAACGTTTTAACTTTACAAAATTAGAAAAAAAATATATAATATAAATATCGGATCAGATATGAATTTTGAAAAATCGCATCCGATCCGATTAAGTATTTGCATTTCGGATAACCGAAAAATCGGTTCGGTTACTTCGATTTTTCAAATCACCGAATTTTCATGCACACCTCTAAGTAAGATAGATTAATGATAATAAAAAAAATTAACATAAAGTAAACTCAAAGTAAAAAAGGAAAAAAACATTCTTGTTATACATTTCTTCCAACCTTCAACCTTTTTTAAAAAAAATCATTCATATTGTGGTCTTTGTCAGTGGTATCCGAACTTAAAAATAATGCAGAAACATCCCAAAATTTGCAAATAACATGCAAAACTCATGAAATTGATATAATATGAGTTTTTCATCCACAACTTTTTAAAGTTGGTTTTCTATCCAAATCAGACCTATACATTTAGCTAAAACTCATGGAATTGATACAATTCCCACATGAGTTCATCTTCTTCTTTGTATGTAAAAGATAATGTGAATTTTAGCGCGAAGCCTCAATGAGTGATTTTTTTCCTTTAAACTCGATCGTCTTTGCTTAACAGTTTTGAAATTTGGTGGCTCTAGAGCATTCTCTTGACATTCATGACAATGTCTATGACCTGACATTCCTTCGATTGGGAGACTGTATGTGAAGATGTAAGTTGCCACGCTATAAAAACTGTCTACATAACTGTTAGACCTCTTATTTATTCTTTGAATAGCTACAACTGCATGTTTACACGGTATACCTTGCACAAAAAACATATGTGTTACTTGTTGATGTAATAAACTTTACTATATGGATAAAGACAAGTATGTAGGCTTACCAGTCAATTGCCACAAATTGCATTCACAATGATGGTCAATCCAGTTTACACAATGTTTGTCATCTCTTTCTTCCATGTCATTGCCAAATATATGGGTCTGATTTGGATAGAAAACCAACATCACCGAGGTGAGAAGTTTACATAAGTGAGCCTATAACATTTGGGCAAACTGATTCTTCAAATGTGACTCACTTTTCAGAATAACGACTCTCAAGTGATACAATTATCATCCTTATACCCTCTTGGAGATATATCACATGATGACATCGAACTTTCAATATCATCTTTCTAAATACTTGTATTGGTAGATTTCAATGTATCCATGTGACAATCGAAATCCAGTGTGATAGTAGATCGAGAAATAGCCCAAACGATGCCTCTCACAGATAGTGAGTAGCACTTCTAGATTTTAAATTGAATAATATATGTCTTAGATAGTGTCGTACCTATATATGTACACCAAAGTGCTACATGTAATTCTCACAAACGAGAATAGTCAGAATTAATGAAACACACGACATGTAATACATATGTGAGGTATGACATGTACGTGAGGTATGACGTACATGTAATCCCAATCATTATTGGGATTGAGTCCCACCGCAATAGAACATTTTTCTATACATCCAAAGATGTACAAATAAATCACATATCATATGAAATATACAAAAAATCGTTGAACACCAACATAACGAGACAATGAATGTTTTGTGTCCATCTCATCAATGAAAATTATTGGCCGACAAATCTCCCACTCTACTTTGTATGGGTACAATCACATATATATACTTATAATGGTAACTTTCCCATCACCCACTTCACAAACTTCCATTTGAACGGTGTCTTACGGATTGCTTCGCTTTAGTTAAAGTATGTAACTCTTTATTCTATCAAATTTTGTCGTCACCTTGTCGCTTATTTCATTCAAAGCATACTGATTGGCACGAAAAAGCTTGTGTCTTGATAATTCGATGGTGAAATCTTTTATAAAACATTCAATGTACCTATTACCAAGGTACTTCGCAGTCACTGAAGATTTTATTTTATTCCATAAACAACCATAGTACTTGAGATTGTATCATTTAATTCTCCACTATTAGTCATTCTTTTTCTTGATTACTTTAATGTACCAATGAAACTTCTTTATACGATATCTCTTATATCGTATTCGCAATCGATCTACATCATTCTTTTAAATTCATAGATTTAATTTTATCCTATAAACAACCATTACGCTTGAGATTGTATCCTTTAACTCTCTACTATTAGTCATTCTTTTTCTTAATTACGTTAATGTACCAACGATACTTCTTTGTACGATATCTCTTATATCGTATTCGCAGTCGATCTACCTCATTCTTTTAAATTCATAATTCTTTATCATCTATCAGATAGTTCATGATCAACACAATCTTGAACAATATCGTCACATGTCCTATATATCAGAACTTGTGAAAACGGTAGCTTTTAGTTCACGTCTATCATATATTTGGACTCGATGATTTAATACTCTATAATCACAATGTAAGAATATTGTATTTGCAGCTTCTGTGAACCTCCCTTTTATTTTGTTGCTCCTTCGCAGCCAACCATCATATTGCAAAATATTGTGTGCAACGTAAGAATGTAGCATTTACAATAGTTGTGATTGGAAGACAACGAATACTCTTAAGTACATAATTGAAACATTCTTACATGGTTCGTTGTTAGTGTTCTATACCTAGAAAAAATAGTTATTTACATGGTATAGTCAAAGTAATAAAATTTCAAAAACTAAGTGTTACATTGCACCACCATCATGTGTCAATGTCTATTTTTCAGTTTCAACTTTCAAAAGCCAATTGTATGTCTTGAGATTAATCTACTTAATATTTTTCATGATATTATCAAACTTTTTCGCATCAGTCATGATATTACCTGGGGATATTTTCGTTATTATGGCATCCCGGGAGCTCGTCCGACGTGGCTAGATGGTATTTTCGGTATTCTCGTGTATTTTTGTCATTCTATAATTTTGGGGGTATTCTTGTAATTTGGACTTCCTGGGCCTGCATATTAGCATTTAACTTACGTTTCTAGCAGTTTCGGACATATTCGGACCCAAGCGGAGCCAAGGGTATTTTCGTAATTTGGCACCCAAGGAGCGTGCCGGTAAGTTGTGGCAACAATTTTGGCTGAATATTTGATACCTGGAAACAGTGAATTATTTTACGAGGTTCTCCGGTATTTTCTCATTGATATTTCTGGTTAATTCTCGATCGAGATACATTTCCGAAGTTCTATTGCGGAATGACATTTATTCTAATTTAATTGAATATTATTTAGGTACTTTGGGCTTGATCCAGCGAAATTGGGCTCCTGGGCCTGAAACTTATTAATTGGGCTGGATCTCTCTATAAATATGAGCCCCAAGGCACTGAAAAAGGACCATGACTCTTTTTGTATCTCCCAAGGCAAGACTTTCGTCAGGATTCGCAAGACTTCGTTTTCAGCCACTGTTCGCGATATTTCGTACCAAATCCCGCGACCACACCGTTTGTGCCACTATTCGCGAGATTTCGCACCAAATCTCGCGACTGCCCATAGAAGTTATTGTTCGCGAGTTCTTGTTCGGAGCTACTGTTCGCGAGTGTCTGTCAGGCGCTTACTGTTCGCGAGACCTTGCTGGAATAGTGTCATTCGCGAGTTTTCGTACGAAAACTCGCAACCACCCCCTCACTCGCGAGTTTTCGGCAGTTTTGACGTAACGAAGTGTTTTCGATCGTTTTCCGAGCCGTTCTCATCCATATTGTTGTCATTATATCATTGTACTCGTATTTGTTGAAAATCATTGTGAAAACCAAGGTAGAACTTCGCTCTCCCGAGGACGTAAGCCCACACATTGTGGGCCCAACCTCGTATATCGCTCGTGTCCTCTACATAAATTGAACTCCGAATAATTAAAAAATTGACTGATCTAAAAATAAATACCCAAAATATTTTTAGACTAGATCAAGTCACTTTACAAGCAGTTCAAAACAAACTGTTCAAATGAGAATTTTAAAATGGTCAGAAAAGTTTACAGCCAAATATCTAACACAATATCAATGACATGCATAATGTGCATTGAATGCTAGGATGTGTTCCACTGCTGATAATGGCCCCGAATGTCTCATATATAACACATGCATATCATTCCCCGTTTATAATATGATTAGCCACATGCTCCAAGAACCAACACCAAGACTCATAGTTTTTCTTATCAATAAGTGCAAATGAAAGAGGTATTACTTATTCTCCAGATCAAACGTAATAGTAATAAGCAATTTATGTAGATACTTAGTGTATAGATGTGTAGGATCAACAAAAATAACCAGTCTACAATACTTATATGCGTCAATAGATGGCTTGAATGCCCAAAACACAAACTTTAGTACTTTTTTTGAACCATCATCTCAATGTCGTCACTCAACAATAGATCTGAGATTACACCTTTGGACAACACGTAAATAATAAGATAATTTATTCACGGAATTCTGCCATTTTCCATAAATCTTATTAATCGCATATTTCCAACCATTATAAACAATCTTATAAGATTGCTTATAGCTGGTATGAAACCCATAATTTTTCTTTATCAAGCCTTAAACTAAATTTGGCTTGAAATCGAATAATCTATAACAAAACTCGATATTTCATTAGCTACAACATCGCAACGTAGATTCTCATGAAAAGTAGATGCGCTACTGCTAATGAAACGAGTATGAGGAGAATCATATTTTGTAATGACCCATGCATTTTTCCTACATACATACACACACATAAGCCTCCAACGACAAGAAAGTATCTAATCAATCCGTGCACACTTTACATTCCATAACATCTTCGTACTAAGGTATACAATGAATCCCTCTTCGCTACGTTGATTGCATATTTTTTCGTGACATTTATGGCATGCTCTTTATTCTGAAATGCCATATTCAACGATAATTTTGATGTTCTAACCTCATAACATATCACAGAAGTAGGGATTCTTATTGAATCACGATTTATCGGAGGTTCATGTGAAGTATAAAAAGACAAAGTTCCTAAATGATGATAAACTCTACCCATCTTGAACTTATCATCACTCAAACCGATAGATGTATCAAAATCATTTTCTATCATATCATCTCTATCAAGATTATGTAACTCTATCATATCATCACAATCACAATTTGATTCAACTTTAGTGAAACTATCAACTATGGGATCATGCAAATATTGTGTCGCCACTGTGTTTATGAAAACTTGCATAGCATTAATTGAATAAAGCATATAATGTAAAATATAAATCATCTAAATAAACTTGAAGATTATATGTTTTTAGTAATTGATCTTCATCAATGTTATCCTCGTTTATGTATGGTGGAGTAGAATGGGTAGAGTTTGAAGCAATGTTTCAAATAAATGGAAGAGAATGTTTTTAGTAAGCCTCCAACTGGTTTCAGTATGTTCGGTGGATTCAGAATCTGACGATGCACTGGAAGACATTATTCTACTTATATTTATGTATTATTAAAGCGGGTTTCTTAAGTCTAATTGTACGGCGGAGCGAAAAACGTCACGAAAAGTCGAAGTTTGAATATGATTTTTTGACTAAGGCAAATTTTCTCTATGAATTTGCAAAGGTGGAAATTTTCTGGGTGAATTTACGTATTACAAATAAGCGGTGAATTACCAAGCTTCGAAATTTTCGTGGTGAATTCGGCTTGCTGGAAATCTGCGGTGAATTTTTGGCTTTGCAAATCCGCGGTGAATTGTAATATTATGATGGATCCGACCAGTTATTTATAGGAATGGGCCAGTAGGCCGAGATTCTGAGAAAATTTTTGCTAGTGTCCGAATTCAGCATGCTTACTGTCAAAACGATCGTATCGACGAGACACATATTTCTAGCAGTACGGTTTTCTTATCCAAGCGCCCGGTAGAGCATTGGAACCCACGTATATAAGGGAAGTGTGATGGTTTACGACTAAGAGGCTAAATCTGCAAACTATGGCACTATTGATATCGCCCAGGGGTATTTTTATAATTTAAATACCCTATGAATCTTATAACACATTTTCCAATATATTTGGAATATTTCAGGTCAAGTTGACACCGGGGCTATTTTCGTAATTTGGACGCCCCATTGTCCGTCAGATACATCTCATTTGGTATCTTTGGTCTTCTGGGATAATTTCCGGTTAGAGTAACATCGGGGGTATTTTCGTAATTTTGATGTCATGGGTCCGCTCGGCATGACCCCTATGGTGTTTTTCGAATTTTGCAGGCCCCGTAGTCTCGGATAGGACTGCCTAATTATATTATCAGTATTTTTGGAAGATTTCGGGGTAAATTGATGTTAGAGGCATTTTTGTAATTTGGCTCCTGGAAGACGTTACAGTAATTATTTGGTGGTATTTTGGAGGCTTTTTGAATACTTTTGTGAGATTAAAATATGTTGGGAGTGTTTTTGCATATTTCGACAGGTCACGGGTCAATCGAGAGGCATCCCGAAAAATCTGGGATGTTACGATAAATCTCCTGGTGAAATCATGCATTTTCGGAAAAAGTGGGCTGGATCGGACCGATTTAGATGAGATTGGGCTTTTGACACAAATGTGAGTTAATGAGCCTCATTTTTCTAGAAATACATGTCCCTAGGCATTGGAAAAATGTTGGAAATAAGAAACAGAGTTGAAAGTTAGAGTCGGAACTCAAGAAAATCGCCTAAGTATTTATTTTCGCGTGAATTGTGCTTTAGAAGAAAATATGTGGTGAATTGTGCATGGGAGAAATGTTTGTGGTGAATTATATGCGTAAATAGTGTCAGAGTCCAAAAATCACGGAGAAACGTATTACGATCATCAAATCCGCGGTGAATTTGCAAGAAGACTCAAATCCACGGTGAATTTGCACATCAAGGCAAATCCGTGGTGAATTTAAAGAGGAATGGTGTTGTGGAGTAAAATCGATCAGAAATCTGTATAAGTGTTGAAATCCGTGGTGAATTTGCACTACGGAGGCTAAATCCGCGGTGGATTTGAAGGTGAATAGTATTGCATATAAAAAATTGATCATAAATTTAGCTAAGGCATAAATCCGTGGTAAATTTTACACTAAAAGGTCAAATTCGCGGTTAATTTTTTAGTGAATAGTGATTTATGCGTTTTCCTCACGGTTTTCAGTATCTAGCTTATTTCTCGCCCGGTTCGAGTCTACATCACTTATTTTGATCATAAATACTCAATATATTGTATTTATGAACTTTTTATTATAGTGAAACACCAAGGTAGACTTTCGCTCTCCCAATGACAAAGATCAAATACATATAAAGCTCATAATTTCTTGTAGGTATAACCTCGTAATTTTTTGTGTCTTAACAAAAAATTATGGCTGGTCATTAAAAACAACAAAAATATTTTAAGACAAGATCAAATACATATAAAGCAAAAAAACAAGGAATCACCTTCTCTGCAATACCAAATGAAAGAGTGCGACCAGGGAACAAAATGACTTTATATTTTACATAGACCGCGAGTGGAATAAAAAAGATAGAAATCAAAATTTGTGTGACACACAAAACAAATATTATCAAACCAAGCTTTCCCTTTTTTCGAGGGGAACTCACATTCCTCCTTCCATAGTTAAGTTAAGGGATTAGGGAGCAGTGTAAACAGTGGGAGTTTAATTTAGATAGGTTGTTGGTGCTTGGCGGTAAGTGTAACCAATAATTGTAGATAAATAGGTTATTTGTATTGATGTTTATGAAGTGGATAATTTTGGGTTAATGTTTATGAAGCGAGATATTTTGGTAAATAATAATTGTAGATAAGTTATTGTGAGAAAAAAATCATAAGAAGAATACCCGTCATTGTCAATGTTGAACCTGCGCTCTTTCATATACGTCGGTTTTGATCAACCAAGTTCCGCGATTTGTATTTTTTTCTCTTTTCTAAATCTTGACTTCTTCGTCCCCTATTTGCTATTGAAGAAAATTGATCATTCTTTTCAATTAAATGCTTTTTTTACCATGGGCAATGTGTTTTCATAAACTAGGTGTATTTCTTGAAGCATTTAATCAATTGTTCAAAATATTTGAGAAGTGAATTGTAAACCGAATGGATAGTGAAGCATTTAATCATTTGTTAAAAAACTCTCTTATTCTTTTGCAGATTCTTGCTCTGGTGAGAAACTTCTATTATTATCAATTCTTTGTTATTGACACAAGAATGAGAGGGAATGCAACCTCATTTTTCCACACTACTACGTTGTATCATTTTCATAAGGTGATGAATTTTCCCTTCCTTCTAGTGTTCTTGACACTTGAATTACTTGCTCTTTTATTTTCTTCTAGGTTGTACGATCTGCAAGGATTCATGCAATCCAACGCACTCAGTATACACCAGATGCGGGGTGCGCATTATGTCTACCAAATTTTTTAAAAATTAATTTATATAAAATTATATATAATTCATATATCAAAAATCGAAATAATTTGAAATTTTATTTAATTATGGAATATATTGTAAAAAAATAATATATTTATATTTTTTTAATCAATAAAATTGAATATATTTTAATCGAATGCCATATCGGACATCCTTGGTGTTGCACTATAGATTTTGTTTGCATCTTTTGTGTGACTGCCTCTTGTAATTGGAGTTATTCTTCATCTGGGCCATCTGATGAAGAATATGACGTTTATGGCCTGGATATTTACCAACACTTTTAATTTCAAATTGGATTCATTATTGCTACAATCGTAGAATTGCAGAATACCAAATTGCCTGTCCTAATTTGAAAGAAAAAGTGCTTGTAAACTTGTATTTGAAGGACAAACAAGAAGAAAGAATGGTGTACACAATCAACATGGAAGAATGGTTTCGAAACAGTGAAGACCGTCGATCTCCACCCCAAATCGTAGATTATTCTTAGTTGTCCGCGGCTTCGAATATGACGTTTTCTTGTTTATATCACCGGCGGTGGCGTCTTTATTGCTTCCGTTGAGATTAAAAGAAGGAGCAGGAGGAGACGGTGCCTGCGGTAAGACGCTTATTTTGTTGCCGGCGAACTCAGCGAAATAGGCGTCGAAGGAACTGAACATCGACATCATCTTCAATACAAATACTGATTCTTTTCTCTTGTTCTTGAGGTCAAAGGGGGGGTGAAGGAATAAGAATGAGATGAGGGTAATTTATATAAGCAGGAGGTCGCCGTTGAAGACGTCTCAAAGCTTCGGGAAACCTCCATTCAACCAGAGACTTCAGACTTGGCGTGTGTGGAATTCAAAGCCGTGTTGGAGTTTTAATCTGAAATTGATGAGCCGGGGTTTTACGAATTTAGAATTGGGTTTTTTTTATATAATTATTAATTAGTCTGCAACAATTAATTGATTACAGGTCAAACCGGTAAACTATTAATCAACGGGTTAGTTAAGAGTTTCTACCTGTTAATAGATTAATTCAACAGATTAAATATTATATTAGTGTCGCCTGTCGGCGTCCAGTACAAAATGTAGAAACACTTACCTACCTATAATTAAAAAATAAATTAATTATCATGTTATATTTTGATATGAAAATTCATATTTAATCTTCTAAAATTAGTCATTTCATTAAAATAAATACAAATTAAGTTTTTATTTATCATTAATTTTAGTTCAAATTGTTGGAGAATCACTCTCTCGAAAAATCACTAATTGTTGAATTTACAGAAAAGAATCCCACAGATAAGTGCTCAACCTCTCTCGATTTGTAGTTGTTTGCAATATGAACACCGATAATTTTACGAGGAAACCGGAGTAAACCAGGAGAAAAACCTCGGGATCGTTATACGATCCAATTCACTAACTTGTGTTCTTGATTTACAGATACAAATTGAACCTGCAAAATCCACAGTCTAACTACGATGTAACAGCACAGCAAGCTTCGGGTTTTGGATGTCCAGAGCAGTCTTCTTGGGCGTCCCTCTCTTGTCCACCAGAGATGATCAGCTTGTTTTGCTCTGTGTTAGTTTTCTCGTGTCTTTCTTTCCAATGCCTCAGGCCTTTTTATTCTGCTGATGAGGATAACTGCTGCTTATCTTCATCTGCTCTCACCTTCCTTTAACGCGTGTTTGCGACTTTATAATTTGTTCGTTTTCGCACTTCTGTTTTCACTGGATATGGGCCAGTGCTTCAGCCCATCCCTATATTTAACCGTCGATGGCCCAGACTGTAAATTTGGGAGGAAATACAGGGGTTTAGTCACGTTTTTAGATCTACTTTCAAGACGAAACCCTACAATCTTCCCCTCAGTCTGAGTGCCGACGACGGTGAGCTCCTTATGCCGCTTCTTCGCCTGCTCGGAGCAGGCATGCCTCCTCTGCACAGAAGAGCAACTTATTTCCAGGTATCACTTTTGTTAGCATGTCAGCTAGATTTAGCGTAGTATGAACTTTATCTAGGTTAAACTCCCTTAGACTTAGGGCTTCCCTGATCCAGTGAGCTCTTAGGTCTATATGCTTCGTTCTACTATGAAAAGTGGAGTTTTTACTTAGTTCGATCACACTTTGATTGTCACACAATAGTTCTGACTCTGCACAATCCATGCCGATTTCTCTTGTTATTCTGGTTATCCAGATAAGTTCCTTTGCCGATTCTGTCAATGCCAAGTACTCAACCTCTGTAGATGACAAAGCTACCGTTCTTTGCAATCTAGATTGCCAAGTGACTGCTGCTTGTGCCATAAGGATCACATATCCGGTAGTCAATCTCCTCGTGTCTGGGTCTCCTGCTAAGTCTGAGTCAGAATAGACACTTACTTTCAGTTTCCATTGACTTCCCCTGAAACTCAATGCAAGCCCTTTGGTCCCAGCTAGATACCTCATCAACTATTTAACTCCTTCCCAGTGATGTCGGCTTGGATTATTCATGAACCTGCTGAGGACTGTAATAGGATATGCTATGTCTGGTCTTGTAGAGACCATTAGGTACATCATAGATCCAACAGTCGAGGCATAAGGGACTCCTTCCATGTCTAGTATCTCAGCTTCTGTCATAGGAGATTGGTTTTTGGATAGTATAACCTGGTTTGACATTGGTGTAGTGACAACCTTTACCCCTTCCATGTTAAACCTTTTAAGTATTCTCTCAACATAACTGCTTTGAGAGAGTGTCAGTTGTTTCATTTCTCTTTTCCTGGTAATGTTCATTCCCAGAATTCTTTTTGCCGATCCAAGATCTTTCATTTCAAAAGCCGTTGCTAGATTTTCCTTTAATGTCTTTATTGAGTCCTTAGTTGTCCCTGCAATTAAGAGGTCATCCACATACAACAGAATTATTAAAAAATTACCTTTATCTTCCTCCTTGTAGTATGCACAATGATCACTTTCAGTTCGTTTAAATTTTGCATCCTGCATAAACCCATCAAATCTCTTGTTCCACATTCTACGAGCCTATTTTAGGCCATATAAGCTCCTGTTTAGTTTGCACACGAGGTCAAGAGTCTCTTTTTGTTCAAAACCAGTCGGTTGCTTCATATAGATGTCCTCTTCCAAATATCCATTTAGAAAAGCGGTCTTGACATCCATCTGTTCTAGTTATAGATCCATATGAGCCACAATAGCTAGCAAAATCCGTATTGTAGTGAATTTGACAACTGGAGCAAAAATCTCATCAAAGTCTACCCCTTTCTTTTGTCTAGAACCCTTTACTACGAGTCTAGCTTTGTATCTTAGTGTGTTATCCACATCTTGCTTGAGCTTGAATATCCATTTATTTTCCAATGCTCTTTTTCCAGCCGGCAATTTTACTAGTTCATAGGTTCTGTTTTTATTCAGATATTCCAGCTCTTCCTTCATTGCTTGTGTCCATTTATCCCTATCAGTAGAGTTAACTGCTTCGTAGTACGTTTCTGGTTCTCCCTCCTCGGTTACTAGTACATAATCAGTGGAGGGGTACCTTATTGATGGCTTCCTTGCTCTTACTTTTACAGTTTCTGTAACCAGGGGTTCTTCTATACTTGTCCCTGATACTGCTTCTGTTTCTCTTTCAGGTGATTCAATGGAATGATGAGCAGACTGTTCAGCCTGCCAAGATGAGTTGCTGTTTGGTTCTGCAGTGCTGTTTTCTAGAAACGTCTATTGTTCAGGTATTAATTCTTCCCCTTGAACTTTTATTTCAGAGTTTTCAATTCTTTATAGCTTCATGTCTAGGATTGTTTGATCTTCTAGAAAAACAGCGTCCCTAGATCTTAGAACCCTTCCAGTTTTTGGATCCCAGAACTTGTAGCCAAAATGTCGATCTCCATATCCCATGAAAATGCATTCTTCAGCATGGTTGTCCAGTTTCTTCCGATTTTCCTTTGGAATGTGTACTAGGTTCCTGCAACCAAAAACCTTTAAGTGTTTAAAGTTAGGATTCTTACCTGTCCACATTCCTTCAGGTGTCTTTAGCTCTATACTCGTTGCAGGAAACCTATTAATTATGTAGCATGCTACTCCTAAAGCCTCTGCCCAGAACTCTTTTGACAAGTTCGATGTTTTTAACAAACATTTCACTTTATTCAAGAGAGTTCTATTATATCTTTCTGCAGTTCCATTGTGTTGAGGTGTCCCGGGGACCGTATGCTCATGTCTTATACCTAGAGACCTGCAAAAAACAATAAAATCATTATAAATGTATTCACCTCCGTTATCGGTCCTCAATGCCTTGAATTTCCTTCCTTTCTCCCTCTCCACAGCCACTGTCCATTCCTGAAATTTTGAGAGAGCTAGATTTTTTGTTGGGATAGGATATGTCCACAGTTTCCTAGTTGCATCATCAATAAAGGAGATAAAATATTTATTTCCTCCTCTAGATACCACATCCAAGGAGCATACATCTGAAAATACTAAATCCAATGCCTCTTGCTTTTTCTTAATCACTGTTTTAAAAGGAGACTTTGCATATTTCCCAAGAATACAGTCCTCACATATAAAGTCCCCTCCTTTGCTCTTAATATCAATCAGTCATTCTTCACTCAGTTTAGTAAGTCCAGCTTAAGAGATGTGTCCCATTCTTTTGTGCCATAACTGATATAAATCCCTTTTGCTTAGAGTATTAATCTGTCCATTTTCGGGTTTCAGTATGATCTTGTACAAGGTATCATATAATCTGCCTTCGGCAACTGCACAACCATTTTTTATTAACTTCCAGCAGCTATTAGAGGCCATGCTAGTGTATCCTTCTTTGTCCATGACTGATGTGGACAGTAGGTTCAGTCTTAGCTCAGGGATGTATCTCACATTATTCAGAATCAGTTTATGTCCATTTTCCGTTATCACTTCTATAGTTCCTATTCCTTTTATTGAAGCACAACTGTGGTTTCCCATTTTTACAGTGCCTAGATCTACTTCTGAATAGGATACAAAGCAGTCCCTTGTAGGGGTAGCATGATAGGAAGCTCCGGAATCTATTATCCACTCCATTCCATGGCTGTTGTCCTCTGTTTCTTTTTCCAGTGTTGAGGCGAGGACCAAGATTTCTTCCTGATTAGTAGTCTCAGCTGCCTCTGCCTCTGCTCCTTTGGTCCTCTTCTAATACCAACAATCTTTCTTTAGGTGACCAACCTTCTTGCACCAATTGCAACTTCGGGTCTCCTTTTGTGTAGATTTAGATTTGTTCTTGTCCTCTTTAACATTCTGCTGTCCCTTGTTGTCACCTCTTTTAGTATAATTCTGGTATTTCGGCTGATTTCCACTGCTGACAACTGCGAGAGTCTCTTTAACCACTGAAACTGTTACCTCTTCCCTCCTCAATCTTTCATTTATTAAGCACTCTTTTACTACTTCTAGCTTTAGGCCTCCTTTCAGTATTGATGAATTGATAGCAATTACAGTAGACTCCCATGAATCTGGTAAGGTTCCAATCAGCATATGAGCCAGCACCTTGTCCTCTAGAACGCAGTCAGTTTTCGCCAACTTGTTTGCCACTTCTTGAAATGATCCTAGGTGATCCGTCATTGAAGAGCCTTCCTTGTATCTCAGCCTCATAAGTCTTTTGAACAAGAACCCCTGAAATTGAGTTGATTTAGGTTCAAAGATATTTTCCAGTTTTTCCCACATCACCTTTGCATCTGTTTCCTTGGCTACATGATGATAGTTTGCACTATCAATCCATTGCCTCACAAAGCCCAAAGTTTGAATATGCTTCATGTCCCACTGTTCTTGTGTATATTTTTCTGGTTTTTTGCTCCCGAATTTTACTGGTTCATACAAGAACCTGCAATAGAGCAGATCTTGCATTCTGTTTTTCCACTCCGGGTAGTTCTTTGATGTTAATTTGATCATGGAGTAAGGTTCGCTAGTCATCATGTTCTGAACAATTCTCCAGGAGTCGTTTTGGTCTGATTTTGCTATAACTGCATGTGAATCAACAGGATGCACTTCCTTCTTGGTTTCTTGATCGTTTTCCGCAGGAGAGACCTGCATGGGCCACCACTTGTTGGAGAATCATTCTCTCGAAGAATCACTGATTCTTGAATTTACAGAAAAGAATCCCACAGATAAGTGTTCAACCTCTCTCGATTTGTAGTTGTTTGCAATATGAACACCGATAATTTTACGAGGAAACCAGAGTAAACCCGGAGAAAAACCTCGGGATCGTTATACGATCCAATTCACTAACTTGTGTTCTTGATTTACAGATACAAATTGAACCTGCAAAATCCACAGTCTAACTACGATGTAACAGCACAACAAGCTTCGGGTTTTGGATGTCCAGAGCAGTCTTCTTGGGCGTCCCTCTCTTGTCCACCAGAGATGATCAGCCTTTTTTGCTCTGTGTTAGTTTTCTCGTGTCTTTCTTTCTAATGCCTCAGGCCTTTTTATTCTGCTGATGAGGATAACTGATGCTTATCTTCATATGCTCTCACCTTCCTTTAACGCGTGTTTGCGACTTTATAATTTGTTCGTTTTCGCACTTCTGTTTTCACTGGATATGGGCCAGTGCTTCAGCCAATCCCTATATTTAACCGTCGATGGCCCAAACTGTAAATTTGGGAGGAAATACAGGGGTTTAGTCACGTTTTTAGATCTACTTTCAAGACGAAACCCTACACAAATTACTAAACTCTAATAATTATTTTAATTAAATTTCATCATATCTAAATTAATCTTTAAATTATGTAAAATTTAGGACTTCGATAAAAATATTTTTCGGTGAAATTACTGAAATTTCATACTCGGAATTCAAAATACAAATTTATGTATTAAACATTGCATTTATATAAGTAATTATATTGCAGATATATCGGTTGGTACATCATATACTGAATAGTACTAGTTTTTTTTATTTTATACCACCCGATATCAAGTTTTGGGATCCGAGCCCAGAATTTGGGCTCCTATGCAAAAAAAAAGTAATCAATATTTTGTTGAAAAAATATCTTAATATAAAAAAATTGTGTCGGATGGTTTATCAGGCCGGAATTCGGCTGAAAAATAATGGATGTTAGGATGGATTTGTGAAGTTATAAGGACTTCATCTGACCCGGCATTTTTCAGGTGTGTGAATTGTTAAATTTATAGAATCTGATAAATTTTATGTGTGGAGTGCGCATGGGTATAACGTATAATGGGATGAAATCACAACTTAAATAACTTGAAAAAATCATTTAGTATAGTTTATATTCTCTCTTATAAACCAATCCACATCTAAATTCTAACGTGGGACAATTGCTTTTATATTTCAGCACACTCCTCTCAAATCCAATTAACTGATAAATTGAACTTGACAATTCAAATCGGTAGATTACCAACTAATCAATTTCTTTAAGTCGGACTAACCCCCAACAAGTTCATTCAAGATTTTTCTAGACCCACTTCAATATCATGTTAAATTTCTAAAATCAAGTTAATTTAGGTGGGAGTATGTACGGATATGATGTATAAAGTGATAATAATGATACAACATGTACGGATATGACGTATAAAGTTATAGTGATACGACGAATATGTACGGATATGACGTATAAAGTGATGAGACAACAACATAAAGAATTTGAACAAATCATTTCCTATGGTTAACATTCCTTTTCATAAACCAATCCAATTCATATCTAAATTCCGATACAATTGCTCTCATACAATCCCTTTTATAGACGAGATTCAAGTTCAATCATGACTAAAACAATGCAGGGATTCAAGTTCCATTTTAAACTCACATCACATCAAACCAGGCAAAAAAACACTGGACATGTTGCAATATTTCCCATTTTCATTATATGTACAACTCATGGTTCCCAAGATAGTATTCCACAATACAAGCATGAATCGCAGCTCCAATGGGGAGTACATCCTCATCAACAAAGAAATACGGTGAATGCGGAGAATGAATCGAACCTTTTTCATCGTTTCTCATTCCAATATTGAATATCACACCAGGGATCACTTCTTGATAGAACGCAAAGTCCTCACCAGCCATAACTTTCTTCGCTTTATTCACATTCTCTGAACCAAGTACAAAACTTCCCACTCTCTCCACAAGCTCATTTAATCTAGCGTTATTTACACATGCTGGATATGAAGGATAATCATCTTGTTTCATGTTCACGTACGCTTTACATTTGTGTACATTTGCTTGTCCTTCAATAACCTATCAATCTCATCAGTTTTCACATAATTTAATGCAAGTTTGAAGCTTAATGAGCTTACCTCTTGTAATCTTTTCTGTAATTGAAATAAGCCTTCTGTTGTTAAACTTCTGATAGTGCCTCCAAATTCGACGTATTCTGGAATTATGTTCGAATCTGTTCCACCCCGGAAATACGTTACAGAGAGGACTTGACTATTAAGGGGATCTGCTTCCCTTGAAATGATTGGTTGTAGTGCGACGATTGCCGAGACTGCAGCAAGGATCG
This sequence comes from Utricularia reniformis, assembly GCA_009725065.1. NCBI lineage: Eukaryota > Viridiplantae > Streptophyta > Magnoliopsida > Lamiales > Lentibulariaceae > Utricularia > Utricularia reniformis. The sequence goes on along the minus strand of RWGZ01001050.1, from coordinate 251,119 downwards.
GGTCGATACTGTTGTGTGGTTCAGCAGCATGACCAGCTTGTCCTACAATTTTAGCTTCAAAGAAGCTAACTGCAGCAAGGAAAGGACCTGAAACAGTTGATATGGACCCGGTTGATTGTGAATAATCGACATGCATTCCGAAAATGGCTTGTGCATCTCCAAGTGCACCCTCTTTAATCATGTGTGATGCACCAGCACCCCCTTCTTCTGCAGGTTGAAAGAGAAGCCGTACAGTTCCCTTCACATTTAACAGAACAAAGTAGCCTTAGAAAACTACAAGCAAGTTCAGTTCCATTGTAGTTAATGATGTTCAAATTACAGCGAAAAATCTGAAAAAAACCAGCAGTTGTTGAAACTGGAACAAACCTTAAGCTTGTCCTTTCTTTGGTTCAGTAACTTGGCTGCACCAAGCAGCATTGTTGTATGAACATCGTGCCCGCAAGCGTGCATTTGACCATCTATTTTGCTCTTGTGCTCCCACTCCACCAATTCCTGTTTTCAACATCAAAACTTGTAGGAAGAACACATAAACAAGATGTAACTGAATGAAAGTTCATTAAGACAAATTTAGCAATCCCAATTATTCATCTGATACAACCAATAGGATTACCATTGGCATAAATTTCACCACGCACACAAAAATGAAACCGGGTTCTCTTTAGGGTTCATATCTCACAACGATAAGTTGACTTTTACTGAAGAATGTCCAAAATTGCAGTGTTTTTATCTGAACAAATGACTTAGATTCAGCAATCTCGAAACCCTAACCTGCAATCGTAGAGCGTCCATATCAGCACGAAGCGCGACAATGGGCGGAAAACCTGACCCAATTTGAGCAACCAGTCCAGTTTTAGCAAACGGGTGCTCGTAGGTAATACCAAGTTGATCGAGCTGAGATCGGATAAGGGCGCTGGTGTTGAATTCTTGGAAGCTCAGTTCTGGGTTTTCATGGATTTTCCGTCGTACGGAGACTAACCAATCCATTTCTTTTTGGGCAGAGTCAAGAATGTAATTGAAATATTCATGATCATAGCTTGTACTGGTAGCAGGATAAAGTACAACGCAAAACCAGCAAGTTAGAAACGTGAGGCAGATTTTGGTGAACATCTCGAATAATTCTCCTATTTTGCTGCTTCAGAGTCAGAGGAATAGAAGGATAGAGTCTCGTCATCTTCTTGTCCCAGGCCCTAATTGCAAAAATACAAGATTCTTTTTCAAATTATTGATTTTTGTTTCCGAAATATAATAATACACCATGAGCATTGAAATATCAAATGTTTAAAAGCAAAAAAGGTTCAACAAAGCAATGTTTTAAAACCCGGTTGATATACTGGACAAACTCATGATATCGAATATATATCGGTATATGGAGAATATATACTTAATATGTATCAGAATAATAAAATAAAATAAATTATTAACATAGATAAATTGTATAATTTTGTATTCATTCTCAATTTATATTGTTTGTAATTCGAAATCATAATAATAATAATAATTCTAAAAGTTTCGTATCTATTTTTTTCCTAAATCAAACAAATTAGATCCAACCGAACATGCCGATATTTTTGCAAAGTACTGCTCTGAGACGATATTTTTTCATTTAATTTTAGAATGTTTTGTTGATTGATTGTTTTGTTATACATATCCATTTAATAAATTTAATATGTTTTAAGACATTCAATTTAGTATAGTGTCTATGTAATGAATTGTTGGTTTTGTGTTTCAAGGTATTTATGGAACCATTTGGATATTATTAGGAATATTGCTACATTATAAATGAGTGAATTATCTTTCTTTATGGATTTATTGTTGAGTGAAAGACATTCATGTTTGTCTTACTAAAAGCATTAAATTCATATTTTATATATTGCTTGGTACCTCTAAGTTTCTTGTTGTAAGAATCACCCAAATGTTGAAGATTGAGAACAATCTCTACAAATTGATTCATATGGAGGAATTTGAAATTGAAACTTCAACGCTATAGTATGATGGTATAATGGTGTTGTTTGGAAGGGCGGTGCACCACCCGATGTGCTCAACCAACCGTAGTTATATTTCATATTAATAAAATATCATTAATAATTACGTTCGTGTGATCGTAGAAAACTACGGTGAACTCACAGTTCATTTAATCCAATAGTGGCCAGAACAAACTTGTGAAATATCCATTTTATCCATCATAAATTAATAAGTGATACGTAATTAATTAAAAGTAAGAGCAAAAATAGTCATTTTATGAGATCACGATCAATGCATCGTTGTTTTAAAAACAGTTTTTTTTAAATCACGATCAGCTCACCTCATGGTACATTCATCTTACATCACCGTTGTTTATCTAACGTTGTTCCAAATGTACCAATAGGAGATTAAATATCCCCCCACATAGTTATTGATGCTTCTAGTCACGCTAGATTGTTGATCGAAATTTCTCTAATACGAGCATAAGCTTTTGATTGTGGTCGACAAAATATCCTTTTTCATGTTCTCTCGTTGATATACGCGTTGGAGCCTAGAGAATCACACTTCTTCCTTCAATATATTATAATAACACTTCGTTTTCAACTAATTTCAATTCCTTATATTTGTAGATTGACTCATGGATGAATATAAGGCCTTATTCATCCATGGGCGCCCAGTCTGATTGGGCGCCCAAGTCTCCGGACGGACAACGATACATTAGTACACGTCATTTTAATTTTTTGTGACATGACTTTTCTTATTTCTTCTCTACTGATACTAAGGCTATCTGTAACCTTGTACGCGCCCAAAAATATTTCCGTCGTATAAATCTCTCTACACATCATCATTCTCTCACATCCACATCATATTCTTTTTCCACTTCTAACATTTCTCACTCATCCACATCATATTCTCTTTCAACTTCTAAAATTTCTGACTCATCCACATCATTATTTATTTCTCTTACGTCCACATCATCTTATCTCACCAAATTTCATTTTATCTTTCTATTTCATCAAATTTATTTATTTACTATTTAATTTATCAATAAATATAAAGTTTTAATTATAATAGTTTTAATTTCGATAATCTTGACATATTAACATTATTTATTAATTTGCATCATTGTATATATTACGTTTCATTGTTTTTGTCCTAACTTATAAGAATATTTTTTTTCCGGGGCGGGTTCCGTTCGAAATATCGATGTAGTCCGTTTTTATCGTACAATCGATATATCAAAAGATATGAAAACATTGCAAATTTATCGAATTATTATTTCGATTGCATTTCTTTTTTTGATTCATACTGTGTTTTTATTATCCATATTTCAAAAGTTTTGAATTTTAAATCAAATCATATATTTTAATTGTCAAATAAAATAATAATCTATAAAAATAATATTTAAATTTGATATATATATATTAAATAAAATAATTATAAAATTATTTTTAAAAAATAAAGTGGATGTCCGCGGACAAGGGGCGCCCAAGCCCTTATCCGCGGACAGTATTTTCGTATGCTGACATCAGTGCCCATGTAACCATGGGTGCTGATGTGGTGGTTAATCAGGTGGACAAACCCGTATTTCCATATCGGTTTCTCTGCCGATACAGATAGCCTTACAGGTAGTCTAACTTTCCTTATCTCTTCCCTCAATTATTTGTTTTTCGCAGTGGCTCAAGAAAGCAAAACGACTCGTCTTCTTCTCAATCCCACTGTGTGTCGATATCTTTTGCCTAAAATTGTCATTTTTTTGAGATTATTTATGTTTTTTCTTGTGCAAATTATAAACCGGGTATTGTTCTTCCATTTTCCCATATTTCGCCGATCTATCTAGGGTTTCTGTTTCATTGTTTTGGGGTTATTGCATTTTAGGAGTTGGGTAATTGGATCTACGGTATTTTTTTGTTTATTGGTTTTGCTTTTTTTCTGCATTTGACTTTTGCTTTAAGCTTTTGTGTGTTTTCTGTAAGTTTTACACATAACTCTCGTTCCATAGATTTTGTAATTTCTATTAACTTGTGAATATAAAGTAAAACAAATTCATACATATGTTGCTGCAATTTTTTATCTATTCTCTGTATTCATCTCAAATAGCTTATTTCTGTTCGTTTTGTTGTATCATATTGATTTGTATTGTTTGCTTTAAGTTTATATGGTCTAATGAATGTATTTGATGCCATTAATTCAATTTAAGGATAACTTATTTTCTACAATAAATATGTAATTCTTTTGATGTTGATATAATCAACTATCCAATTTGATAAAATCTTCTTAACATGTACTACATATTAAATGCCGACTTCTCAAAGACGGAGAGAAGACGAAGTCTAACTTTGTGTTCGGCATGGTTGAACACATTTGTTGAGTGGTGTTTGGAAATTCACAAAAGAAGAGTTTATTTTGGAAGGATGTGACTACTTATTATTGTGAAGCCATTACATTGGGTGGGAAAATAGCAAGGATTCGAGATTCTAAAACATTGTAAAAGAAATGGCGTATGATTAGTAAAGATGTACAATTATTTTGTGGAAAATATAAAATGATTGTTCGTTCTCATCCTAGTGGTTTCAACAATTACGATTATATTGATAAAGCATTGGAAGCATATCATTCAGAGATTGGAAAGGTGTTTACTTATATCAAAGCATTGAAGATATTACGAGATCAACCCAAGTGAATGGTGGTACAATTGTTTTCATGTTTGTTTTGCAATTGCTATTTAATTTGATATTTATTATGTTAAAATGTTATTTTCAAATAGGTTATTGATGTTGGGATATAACGAAATGAAAGATCAACGCAAATTGGTGGTGGAGGGGGATTGGATCCTCAATTCCAACCCCAAATGTGCCTTTTCAAAGTGAGTATACTCCTCAAGCTCAAAANGATCTGAGCTAGAAAACATCCCCTTCGGGGCTGGGGCTCCGGTCCTACCCGCGACACCTATTTCTATTAATCTTTTCTCCCGAAGCAGATCTATTCGCTTAAGGCGCGCTTCGGGAGGGGGGAACATCGCAAGCGTATTTGCGGTGTCCGGACGGGAAGGGTTGAACCTGGTTCGGTCCAACTGACCTATGCGTGGGTGAGTTATGCGCGGCCACACCTTCAACAGATCCTCTTTCGGGACTGTTATCCACACATAACAGGCCTCCCACGCATGAAGAGACTCCTCCTTATCTACAATAGCGCACTCCTTGGTGCGCACCGCTATATAATATAGTTTGCGGCATCCTAATAAACCTTTCCCCTTTCAGGATCCCACCAAGAACAGGTTAAAAAAATGTTCTAAGGTAGGGGCCCGATTCTGTTGGTGGAAATAGAATATAAACGCCACTATATACACATAACTACCCGGGAATAACGCAAAAGTGGAGCAGTGAATTTCTTTAAGCACGGCCGCTACAAAGGGATGTAGCGGAAAACGAAGCCCGCACTTTAAAGAGGCGTAACTGACCCGAATAGCATATGTCGGCACGTTCATTTCCTCCGGAAGGAAACATGGAATATCTTCCCGTCCCTTCCAGATAGAATAATGTGCCGGAATCGAAAATCTAAACCTAAACTCCTCAATATCCAACTCAGACATGGATGGGTATCTCATTTTATGAGGAGCCATAAGTGTATACCTTAAAGAAAGTGGATTGAAAGGGGTAGAACGTGAAATGGATTGAGGGCACAGAGAGTCGATTCTACAGTTCTTCCTTCGCGATAATGACAATGAGTGGAAACAGTGCTCAAAATCCTGATTTAAATATTAATCCCTCAACCAATGGTGAGCCGCTACGTAATACTGCCCAAGACAGTGATAGTATAAAGCGCACTCATCACGCCTCTTGAACTATCGAATGTGAAGAGGTGCAAATCGGGATATTAATATTAAAGAATAACAAAGATAAAAATATAACTTAAATATACGTTATTAAGTTTCAAATGCAATTAATTCCTACACAAAGGGAAAGATCGGTCCCCTGGACGCTCACTACCTATAGGTACGGTCTCATGTTCTCACGAATGTGCAAACATCATGTGATCGGCCTTATATCACCTCTATGATGGCAATCAAGCCCGAGGGGCTAGTGATGAGAACTTTAGCACTGGGCACCTTGTGATGGATAAGGCCCATTAACAATTGGGTTGATTCAAATGGTGGAAACGAATTCTTGCAGCCCATTTGTACACTTAACGAAAAGCGGCCCGATGTTCCACGATAGGACCAAAGATTACATTGGCGAAATAAAGCATTTTCTGGTAACTGGTTCCATGGTTCGGTCCAAACAGTTACAGACTCACGCTTCCCACGCTTCGGGCCTTCACACGTTTACCACGCCTCGGTCCCGATCACGCAGACCACGCCTCGGTCCCGACCTCGTTTAACATCGCGCGATAACAACCTCTAACAAACTTGTCAGAGGCGGTTACGGAGCGTGATTTACACACGCCATTAACTCTATAAATACAGGGCAAGACGACGGAAATAGCAGGACCTTTTGGACGCGTAAGAACATGCCGTTACCCTGCCGGAGTTCTTATTGCTTTCTATTCCCTTGTCATTTTCATTAAGCCTCTACTGTATTCGATATGAATTATTTGATTAGTAACAGGCTAAAAACATAATCTGCTCTTAGTCAAGTGGTTTTCTCCCCAATTCCTGGGGTTTCCACTATAAATCGTCGTGTCTATTATATATTTCCAGTTTTAATCGTCTTCCACAACAAAAACAAATCAAAACCGAGTTCGTTTGTTGACGAACCGGACGACTGTTGGTACCCCTAAAAAGGGACCATAACAGTAATGAATTGTTGGTTTTGTGTTTCTAGGTATTTTATGGAACCATTTGGATATTATTAGGAATATTGCTACATTATAAATGAGTGAATTATCTTTCTTTATGGATTTATTGTTGAGTCAAAGACATTAATTTTTGTCTTACTAAAAGTATTAAATTCATATTTTATATATTGTTTGGTACCTCTAAGTTTCTTGTTGTAAGAATTACCCAAATGTTGAAGATTGTGAACAATCTCTACAAATTGATTCATATGGAGGAATTTGAAATTGAAACTTCAACACTATAGTATGATGGTATAATGGTGTTGTTTGGAAGGGCGGTGCACCACCAGATGTGCTCAACCAACCGTAGTTATATTTCATATTAATAAAATATCATTAATAATTACGTTCGTGTGACCATAGAAAACTACGGTGAACTCACAGTTCATTTAATCCAATGGTGGCCCGAACAAACTTGTGAAATATCCATTTTATCCATCATAAATTAATAAGTGATACGTAATTAATTAAAAGTAAGGGCAAAAATAGTCATTTTATGAGATCACGATCAATACATCGTTGTTTTAAAAACATCTTTTTTTAAATCACGATCAGCTCACCTCAGGGTACATTCATCTTACATCACCGTTGTTTATCTAACGTTGTTCCAAATGTACCAATAGGAGATTAAATATCCCCCCACATAGTTATTGATGCTTCTAGTCACGTTTGATTGTTGATCGAAATTTCTCTAATACGAGCATAAGCTTTTGATTGTGGTCGACAAAATATCCTTTTTCATGTTCTCTCGTTGACATACGCGTTGGAGCCTAGAGAATCACACTTCTTCCTTGAATATATTATAATAACACTTCGTTTTCAACTAATTTCAATTCCTTATATTTGTAGATTGACTCATGGATGAATATAAGGCCTTATTCATCCATGGGCGCCCAGTATGATTGGGCGCCCAAGTCTCCGGACGGACAACGATATATTAGTACACGTCATTTTAATTTTTTGTGACATGACTTTTCTTATTTCTTCTCTATTGATACTAAGGCTATCTGTAACCTTGTACGCGCCCAATAATTTTTCTCGCGTATAAATCTCTCTACACATCATCATTCTCTCACATCCACATCATATTCTTTTTTTACTTCTAAAATTTCTCACTCATCCACATCATATTCTCTTTCAACTTCTAAAATTTCTCACTCATCCACATCATTATTTATTCTCTTACGTCCACATCATCTTATCTCACCAAATTTCATTTTATCTTTCTATTTCATAAAATTTATTTATTTACTATTCAATTTATCAATAAATATAAATTTTTAATTATAATAGTTTTAATTTCGATAAGCTCGACATATTAACATTATTTATTAATTTGCATCATTGTATATATTACGTTTCATTGTTTTTGTCCGAACTTATACGAATATTTTTTTTCCGGGGTGGGTTCCGTTCGAAATATCGATGTAGTCCGTTTTTATCGTACAATCGGTATATCGAAAGATATGAAAACATTGCAAATTTATCGAATTATTATTTCGATTGCATTTCTTTTTTTGATTCGTACTGTGTTTTTATTATCCATATTTCAAAAGTTTTGAATTTTAAATCAAATCATATATTTTAATTGTCAAATAAAATAATAATCTATAAAAATAATATTTAAATTATATATATATATATTAAATAAAATTATTATAAAATTATTTTAAAAAAATAAAGTGGATGTCCGCGGACAAGGGGTGCCCAAGCCCTTATCCGCGGACAGTATTTTCGTATGCTGACATCAGTGCCCATGCAACCATGGGCGCTGATGTGGTGGTTAATCAGGTGGACAAACCCATATTTCCATATCGGTTTCTCCGCCGATGCATACAGCCTTACAGGTGTCTAACTTTCCTTATCTCTTCCCTCAATTATTTGTTTTTCGCCGTGGCTAAAGAAAGCAAAACGACTCGTCTTCTTCTCAATCCCACTGTGTGTCGATATCTTTTGCCTAAAATTGTCATTTTATTGAGATTATTTATGTTTTTTCTTGTGCAAATTATAAACCGGGTATTGTTCTTCCTTTTTCCCATATTTCGCCGATCTATCTAGGGTTTATGTTTCATTGTTTTGGGGTTATTGCATTTTAGGAGTTGGGTTATTGGATCAACGGTATTTTTTTGTTTATTGGTTTTGCTTTTTTTCTGCATTTGACTTTTGCTTTAAGCTTTTGTGTGTTTTCTGTAAATTTTACACATTACTCTGGTTCCATAGATTTTGTAATTTCTATTAACTTGTGAGTATAAAGTAAAACAAATTCATACATATGTTGCTGCAATTTTTTATCCATTCTCTGTATTCATCTCAAATAGCTTATTTCTGTTCGTTTTTTTGTATCATATTGATTTGTGTTGTTTGCTTTAAGTTTATATGGTCTAATGAATGTATTTGATGCCATTAATTCACTTTAAGGATAACTTATTTTTTACAATAAATATGTAATTCTTTTGATGTTGATACAATCAACTATCCAATTTGATAAAATCTTCTTAACATGTACTACATATTAAATGCCGACTTCTCAAAGACGGAGAGAAGACGAAGTCTAACTTTGTGTTCGGCATGGTTGAACACATTTGTCGACGCGGTGTTTGGAAATTCACAAAAGAAGAGTTTATTTTGGAAGGATGTGACTACTTATTATTGTGAAGCCATTACATTGGGTGGGAAAATAGCAAGGATTCGAGATTCTAAAACATTGTAAAAGAAATGGCGTATGATTAGTAAGGATGTACAATTATTTTGTGGAAAATATAAAATGATTGTTCGTTCTCATCCTAGTGGTTTCAACAATTACGATTATATTGATAAGGCATTGGAAACATATCATTCAGAGATTGGAAAGGTGTTTACTTATATCATAGCATTGAAGATATTACGAGATCAACCCAAGTGAATGGTGGTACAATTGTTTTCATGTTTGTTTTGCAATTGCTATTTAATTTGATATTTATTATGTTAAAATGTTATTTTCAAATAGGTTATTGATGTTGGGATATAACGAAATGAAAGATCAACGCAAATTGGTGGTGGAGGGGGATTGGATCCTCAATTCCAACCCCAAATGTGCCTTTTCAAAGTGAGTATACTCCTCAAGCTCAAAACGTCCCATCGGAAGAAATAAAGCAAAGAGAAAACAAGTGAAACAAAGTAACTCAAATGGAATTTCAAGCGAGAATAAAGAAATCATATTATCGTATGAAAACAAGTTGGCCGATCATACTTCAAAGTTAGATAGACAAAATGAGCTCTTTGCCCATCACATTGCGATCTCATCCGCACGTGAGATGAGAAAATTGCTTGAGGTGGATACTAGCAAGTTCGACGAGACACAAATGCGGTTCTACAATAAATCATTTAGTAAAGTAGTTTTATCATGGGATACTGAACCGAACTCCTGGACATCCCAATCTAACATCAACTTAGGGAATGATGATATGTACCTTTAGTGTTACTAAATCTTCTATGTTATTTTGAATATATTGTGTATCGAGTAGTTGTTTTATAGAAGTCTTTGAAATGATGATGATATGTGAATTTGAACTCATAGTTATTTTACCTTTGGCTCCTGCTTATGTTTAAGAACCTACAATGTAATAATTGAATCTGTCCAAGCAAATGTAGAACCGGAACAATGCAAATTTCACTTGAGATGAGTATTAAAAGGAAATATTTTATACCTTTTACAATTCTCATGCCTTCAATTCAATCTTATTTTCCCTTGGACTTGTTTTTTATGTGTCTCTAGACCAAGGAATAAGAACATGCATGATGTCCAGTTTGCAAGGATGAATTCCATATTGGTCAGAAGCTTATGGAGCTTCCTTGCAAACATTTATACCATTCTCATTATTACATTTATGATATTAATGGCTTCGAATATGAAAAATGGAGTTGGATGAATGCTATTTCGAGCATTGAACTCATAGTTGTTTTACCTTTGGTACATAATCTATATCAAACTCATGTGAGTGATTTATTAGTCACCTACTCATCAATTTAACTACCAATACATCGCATGTCTACAACAAATCTTCTACCCAACAACAAAACCTAAACGTGCACACAACTACACTTTCACCTACCGCTATTACGTCTTAGTATTTAAGAATGTCATTATTTCCCCAAAATTCATCACAACTTCTTCTTTGCAACATCATGGATCCTACTGATATACCCGATGGACTATTTAGCTTCAACAATGTTCTAGATTTGATATCACTCGCAATCGATTATCTTTTGGAGGACAAGCAACATGAAAACTCATAAAACAAAACAGCAAGGCGTAGGTCGGGAAAACGTCAAGTCATCGAACGTGGTCGGGAGATTGGCCACGCTTGACTAGTGGCGGATTACTTCTGTGGTAACCCAACTTACACTGATTCTCAATTTCAGCGTCGTTTCAGAATATCTCGGTCGTTGTTCGAGAGTCTAGATGCATGTGTTTTAGCGGTAAATCCTTATTTTCAAGTAACATATGATGCCACTGGACGTTCATCTTTATCCACACTTCAGAAGTGTACATCCGCTATGAAAATGTTAGCATATGGAGGTTGTGCCGATGCCAACGATAAATACATCGGTGAAACCACTACTCTTAAGTGTCTTAGAAATTTTGTACCCGCAATTGGTACCGCGTTCGAGGATAGGTATATGAGACGTCCGACAGCCTAGGAAGTTCAAAGACTGTTGGCTTGGGGAGAAGAGCGTGGCTTCCCTGGAATGCTTGGAAGTGTAGATTGCATGCATTGGAAGTAGAAAAATTATCCAGTAGCTTGGAAGATTCAATATGCTTGTGGTGATAAAGGTTTCCCAACAATAGTACTAGAGGTGGTTGCTTCTGCTAATATATAGATCTGTCATTCATTTTTCGGAACACCTGGGGCCAACAATGATCTTAATGTTTTGAGTCACTCAACGTTATTTGATGAATTACACACATGAAAGAAAAGACGTTGATATAACAATTTGAGGCTATATTTTAGTAGGCGCCCCAAATGGTGAAAGGAAGTGAGCTGGAAATAAGAAAGAAATAGAGCACCAAGAGTTCATTTCTTGGTGAATGGTAATAATTACAATATGGACTATTACTTGGCTGACGGTGTCTATCTGGAATGACCGGTGTTTGTCAAAACAATCAGTCTCCAATAAACGGAGAATTCTCGTCTATTTGCTGCCCGACAAGAGAGTGTGCGTAAGGATGTAGAGCAAACATTTGGAGTTCTTCAAGCTAGATTTGGAATTATTACCAACCCATGTCGCATATTGGATCAAAAAACTCTAACTGATATCATGTACGCATGCATTATATTGCACAACATGATTGTCAAATAGCGTGGTCATATTCTTACTCTGGATCCAATATAGTTTGAACAAGAAGAGGCCATCGAAACATTAGACAATAATCTTGAGCAACCTAATGTAGCATTTCAAGCATATCTTGCACGTTTAATTAGCTCGAGAGAGGTTAGATAGAGCTCATCGGCGTCTTAAAGATGATTTAGTTGAGCATATGTGGACTCATTTCCGTTCTATTTGATGTTTTATATTTTAATTTAAACAATGATATTTGAACTTCTTTTCTTGTCGGTATTAATATTGATCTAAAAAATATTTGTCTAATTGATAAATATATAATGTTCATATCTTAATGAAGCATTATTATTAAAATAATTTTAACATAAAATTGAAAATTGAAGTGTCGGGATAAGGTTGTAGGAGTGTAAGGAAAGTTATGAATAAAAATATTTATTTTAAAGTTCAGGAAATAGAAAGATAATGTGGATAAAGTGAACTTTCCGGACGCCCATGGATGAGGAAAACCTAAGGCCTTCTCTAGTATGACATGGCGCCCAACTGGAGTCCACCTAAGACTTTCTGGAAACTTGTAAGGAAATAGAATGTCATGTCCAAGAAACTCTCTTTTCTTCATTTTTATTAAAAAAAATTAATTTTTTTAAAAAAATAATTATAAAAGATAAATATTTATAATAGATTTTGATTTCGTCTAAAAATATTTTGGGTATTTATTTTTAGATCAGTCAATTTCTTTAATTATTCAAAATTCAATTGTTGTTGGGACACAAGCGATATACGAGATTGTGCTCACAATGTGTGGGCTTACGTCCTCGAGAGAGCGAAGCTCTACCTTGGTTTTCACAATAATAATCAAGATATACAAATACAATAAAGAGATAGTGATAATCCGGACGAAAACGGCACAAAAAACGATCAAATACACTTTGATGCCGCTGTAACTGTCAAAAACTCGCGAGTCAGTGCAGAAACTCGCGAGTCCGTACACAAAAACTCGCGACTACTGAGAGCAGAGCACAATCTCGTGACTACTAAAGGCATAGCACAATCTCGCGACTACTGAGGGCAGAGCAAAAAGTAGCGACTATTGAGGGCAGACCACAAAGTCGCGACTACGGAGGGTAGAGCACAAAGTCGAGACTGCCTTAGTGAAATAAGATGCTAAGGCCAGAACCAATGAAATAATACAGAATGTTGCGACTACGAACATGATGACACAAACTCACGATTACTTGCAAAAAGTCGCGAGTACCAAAATGGTGTCGAGTTAACACTTTGCATTGGGAAGCATGAGAATAGTCTGGACCCTTTTTCAATGCCATGTGGCTCATATTTATAGAAAAATTCAGTCCACTCAGTCAGTTTCAAACCCAGGAGTTCAATTTTATTTTATTTAGCCCAAATTACTTAGATAATATCCAATTAAGCTCGACTAAATGTCATATTGTCCCGGAACTTCGGAGATGCATCCCGGCCGAGAATTAGTCTGATAGGTCGATGAGAAAATACAGGAAAATATCGTATACTAATTCATTGCCTCTAGATAACTGTTATGGGCCCTTTTTAGGGGGTATCAACAGTCGTCCGGTTCGTTCAAACAACGAACTCGGTTCTAATTTATAAAAGATATGGAGAACGATTAAAAGTTAAAATCAAAGTAATAATACAACATATATAGTGGAAACCCCGTAAAATGGGGTGAAAACCACTCGACCAAGAGCCGATTATGCTCTTGGCCTGCTCACTAATGAAAATAAGAGAAGTTTACACAAAGCAGGCTAATGAAAATGACTAAGTATAGAAAGCATCCAAAGGATCCTCCTTTTTCCTTCGTCCTGCCCTGTATTTATAGAGTTGCCGGCGAGTGTAATCCACGTCCTGTAACCGCCTCTGACAAGTTTGTTAGAAGTTGTTATCGCAGGATGTAAAACGAGGCTGGGACCGATGCGTGGTCTGCGTGATCGGGCCTGAAGCATGATAAACGTGATAGGGCCCGAAGCGTGGAACGCGTGAGCCTGTAACCGTTTCATAACCGTTCGGACCGAACCTCGGAGCCAGCTGGCAGATAACGCCTATTTACACTAAGGTTATCTTCGGTCCTCCGTGTTGAACATCGGGCCACTCTTCCTAAAGGTGTAATTGGGCTGTGAGAATTTGTTTTGATTATTTAAATTGGCCCAACCGTTATCGGGCCTTACCCATTGCAGGGTACCCGGTCCTAGAGTTCTCATCAATAACGAATATATAGCCAAAATTATCGCAACAATTTACACGCGCACTCCTCGGGTGCCAAATTACGAAAATACTTTTGGCCCCGTTTGGGACCGAATTTATTCGAAACTTATAGAAATGTCAGTATAATGCTCGTTTGTAGGCTCCGGAGATCCGAATTACGAGAATACCCCCAAAAATATATCGTGACATAAATATACGAAAATACAGAAAATACCACATAGCCACATCAGATGAACTCCTGGGGTGTCGTTATACCAAAAATACCCCCGGCTAATATCATATTTATATAATGATTTTATCGATAATATTATCATTCTAAGGTAAAATATAAAAATTATAAGTATACGAACATTGTTGTAGGGATGAGAGTAAAATTACTTATAAAATTAAAAAATGATAATATATACAGAGAGAAAGCTGATTTGGATGAAAGAATGAAGTTTTCGGACGGACATGGTTGAGGATAACCTAAATGCACTCGGTCGGAGGATCATGGCCGATGAAGATGACGACATGGTTGTCATTGAACTCCTGCCTATAAAATAATATTGGGCGATGCGCAAATATATTCCCCATTGTTTAGGGATAATGGCAAATTGAGTCCCCATCATTTTAAAATTTTGGCAATTTTGAGCCCAAAGTTTTAGAATGGCAAAACATGTCCCCGACTTTTGTATGGTTTGGCAAAACTAGTCCCCATTGTTTATCAAAATTGGCAATATTAGTCCCCAAACTCTTCAATTTCGGCAATGTTAGTCCCCCAAACAAAAACAATGGCGTATTTGATCCTCATAATTCCAGAGTTTTGGCAAAAAAGGTCCCTAACGGTGTTAGAGATTCTCAACGCTTTGAAATATGACAATTACGGTCGTTAAATAATTTTGCAACGGTGTTCCTCAACGTTTTGAAAAACGTAAACCCTAACGGCCGTTAAATAATTTAGGGATCAATTTCGCCAAATTCCCCAAATTTGGGGACTAGTTTTGCCACCAAACGTAAATAATGAGGACTTGTTTTGTATTTTTTAAACTTTGGGGACTAATTATGAACTTTGGGGATTGAATTTGCGAAATTTTACAAACTATGGGGATGAATATTGCCAATTAATTGAAGTTTGAGGACTCTATACGCCACAAAATAATTTGGGGATCAAATTTGCCAAAATCAACAAAATTTGGGGACCAAAGCCGCCATTTTCTGAATATAATATTATTTTATTTTAATCATATATTGAAATCATACTCATATTAACTATATGTTATCTCTATATCTTGTTATGAATCATTTATAAGATCACTAATAATGTTTCTGAATCTCTTGATTTACTTTATTTAGTAACTTATATTTACTTTTTATAATCCAAGATTATAATTTATATTATATTCTATTGTGAATGAGTTTTCATAGAATATATTTTAATGAGTTTTCTTCACCTTACTTGTTCTTGAGCTCGTAGATTTGATAAAATAAGAAGAATTATATATTCTAACACAATATTTTATATTTGTATAGATTTGTTTTAAATCAACATTCAATTTATTAAAAAACATTTTTTATTATTTAATTTATTAATTGTAAAGTCAATAATCATATAATTCAATATAATTTAATTCAATGTTTGAATATGAATTTTATTCTTCTAAGCTTTTAAAGAAACTGATTTATTCCAATACAAATATTCTCTATTTATATAAATTTGAAAAAGAACAAAACTCACAAAATTCATTACTCATTATTTTATTTAGTATTTGAAAAGTCAATAATCATAAAATCCAATACAATTTTATTTATATAAAATACACTACTATTCTATTTTTATAAATGTGGACTAAATCATTAATAAATGATAACTTGCATCATAAAAGATAAAAGAATATACTTTATAACATTAGTTTCAAACCTTGATATATATATATATATATATATANTCATCATGGGATACTGAACCGAACTCCTGGACATCCCAATCTAACATCAACTTAGGGAATGATGATATGTACCTTTAGTGTTACTAAATCTTCTATGTTATTTTGAATATATTGTGTATCGAGTAGTTGTTTTATAGAAGTCTTTGAAATGATGATGATATGTGACTTTGAACTCATAGTTATTTTACCTTTGGTTCCTGCTTATATTTAAGAACCTACAATGTAATAATTGAATCTGTCCAAGCAAATGTAGAACCGGAACAATGAAAATTTCACTTGAGATAAGTATTAAAAGGAAATATTTTATACCTTTTATAATTCTCATGCCTTCAATTCAATCTTATTTTCCCTTGGACTTGTTTTTTATGTGTCTCTAGACCAAGGAATAAGAACATGCATGATGTCCAGTTTGCAAGGATGAATTCCATATTGGTCAGAAGCTTATGGAGCTTCCTTGCAAACATTTATACCATTCTCATTATTGCATTTATGATATTAATGGCTTCGAATATGAAAAATGGAGTTGGATGAATGCTATTTCGAGCATTGAACTCATACTTGTTTTACCTTTGGTACATAATCTATATCAAACTCATGTGAGTGATTTATTAGTCACCTACTCATCAATTTAACTACCAATACATCACATGTCTCCAACAACTCTTCTATCCAACAACAAAACCTAAACGTGCACACAACTACACTTTCACCTACCGCTATTACGTCTTAGTATTTAAGAATGTCATTATTTCCCCAAAATTCATCACAACTTCTTCTTTGCAACATCATGGATCCTATTGATATACCCGATGGACTATTTAGCTTCAACAATGTTCTAGATTTGATATGACTCGCAATCGATTATCTTTTGGAGGACGAGCAACATGAAAACTCATAAAACAAAACATCAAGGCGTAGGTCGGGAAAACGTCAAGTCATCGAACGTGGTCAGGAGATTGGCCACGCTCGACTAGTGGCGGATTACTTTTGTGGTAACAGAACTTACATTGATTCTCAATTTCAGCGTCGTTTCAGAATATCTCGGTTGTTGTTCGAGAGTCTAGATGCATGTGTTTTAGCGGTAAATCCTTATTTTCAAGAAACATATGATGCCACTGGACGTTCATCTTTATCCACACTTCAGAAGTGTACATCCGCTATGAGAATGTTAGCATATGGAGGTTGTGCCGATGCCAACGATAAATACATCGGTGAAACCACTACTCTTAAGTGTCTTAGAAATTTTGTACCCGCAATTCATACCGCGTTTGAGGATAGGTATATGAGACGTCCGACAGCCTAGGAAGTTCAAAAACTGTTGGCTTGGGGAGAAGAGCGTGGCTTCCCTGGAATGCTTGGAAGTGTAGATTGCATGCATTGGAAGTAGAAAAATTGTCCAGTAGCTTGGAAGATTCAATATGCTCGTGGTGATAAAGGTTTCCCAACAATAGTACTAGTGGTGGTTGCTTCTGCTAATATATGGATCTGTCATTCATTTTTCGGAACACCTGGGGCCAACAATGATCTTAATGTTTTGAGTCACTCAACGTTATTTGATGAATTACACACAGGAAAGAAAAGACGTTGATATAACAATTTGAGGCGATATTTTAGTAGGCGCCCCAAATGGTGAAAGGAAGTGAGCTGGAAATAAGAAAGAAATAGAGCACTAAAAGTTCATTTCTTGGTGAATGGTAATAATTACAATATGGACTATTACTTGGCTGACGGTGTCTATTTGGAATGACCGGTGTTTGTCAAAACAATCAGTCTCCAATAAACGGAGAATTCTCGTCTATTTGCTGCCCGACAAGAGAGTGCGCGTAAGGATGTAGAGCAAACATTTGGAGTTCTTCAAGCTAAATTTGGAATTATTACCAACCCAGGTCGCATATTGGATCAAAAAACTCTAGCTGATATCATGTACGCATTCATTATATTGCACAACATGATTGTCGAATAGCGTGGTCATATTCTTACTCCGGATCCAATATAGTTTGAACAAGAAGAGGCCATCGAAACATTAGACAATAATCTTGAGCAAGCTAATGTAGCATTTCAAGCATATCTTGCACGTTCAATTAGCTCGAGAGAGGTTAGATAGAGCTCATCCGCGTCTTAAAGATGATTTAGTTGAGCATATGTGGACTCATTTCCGTTCTATTTGATGTTTTATATTTTAATTTAAATAATGATATTTGAACTTCTTTTCTTGTCGGTATTAATATTGATCTAAAAAATATTTGTCTAATTGATAAATATATAATGTTCATATCTTAATGAAACATTAGTATTAAAATAATTTTAACATAAAATTGAAAATTGAAGTGTCGGGATAAGGTTGTAGGAGTGTAAGGAAAGTTATGAATAAAAATATTTATTTTAAAGTTAAAGAAATAGAAAGATAATGTGGATAAAGTGAACTTTCCGGACGCCTATGGATGAGGAAAACCTAATGTCTTCTCTAGTCTGACATGGCGCCCAACTGGAGTCCACCTAAGACTTTCTGGAAACTTGTAAGGAAATAGAGTGTCATGTGCAAGAAACTCTCTTTTCTTCATTTTTATTAAAAAAAAATTATTTTTTTAAAAAAAATAATTATAAAAGATAAATATTTAGAATAGATTTTGATCTCGTCTAAAAATATTTTGGGTATTTATTTTTAGATCAGTCAATTTATTTAATTATTCAAAATTCAATTGTTGTTGGAACACAAGCGATATACGAGATTATGCTCACAATATGTGGCCTTACGTCCTCTAGAGAGCGAAGCTCTACCTTGGTTTTCACAATAATAATCAAGAGATACAAATACAATAAAGAGATAGTGATAATCCGGACGAAAACGGCACAAAAACGATCAAATACACTTTGATGCTGCCGTAACTGTCAAAAACTCGCGAGTCAGTGCAGAAACTCGCGAGTCCGTACACAAAAACTCGCGACTACTGAGAGCATAGCACAATCTCGTGACTACTAAAAGCAGAGCACAATCTCGCGACTACTGAGGGCAGAGCAAAACGTAGCGACTATTGAGGGCAGAGCACAAAGTCGCGACTACGGAGGGTAGAGCACAAAGTCGAGACTGCCTTAGTGAAATAAGATGCGAAGGCCAGAACCAACGAAATAATACAGAATGTCGCGACTACAAACATGATGACAAAAACTCGCGATTACTTGCAAAAAGTCGCGAGTACCAAAATGGTGTCGAATTAACACTTTGCATTGGGAAGCATGAGAAGAGTCTGGATCCTTTTTCAATGTCATGTGACTCATATATATAGAAAAATTCAGTCCACTCAGTCAGTTTCAGGCCCAGGAGTTCAATTTCACTTTATTTAGCCCAAATTACTTAGATAATATCCAATTAAGCTGGACTAAATGTCATATTGTCCCGGAGCTTCGGAGATGCATCCTGGCCGAGATTTAGTCTTATAGGTCGATGAGAAAATACAGGAAAATCTCGTATACTAATTCATTACCTCTAGATAACGAATATATAGCCAAAAATATCGCAACAATTTACACGCACGCTCCTCGGGTGCCAAATTATGAAAATACCTCTGGCCCCGTTAGGGACCGAATTTATTCGAAACTTATAGAAATGTCAGTATAATGCTCGTTTGTAGGCTCCGGAGGTCCGAATTACGAGAATACCCCCAAAAATATATCGTGACATAAATATACGAAAATACAGAAAATACCACATAGCCAGATCGGACGAGCTCCCGGGATGTCGTTATACCAAAAATACCCCTGGCTAATATCATATTTATATAATGATTTTATCGATAATATTATCATTCTAAGGTAAAATTTAAAAATTATAAGTATACGAACATTGTTGTAGGGATGACAGTAAAATTACTTGTAAAATTAAAAAATGATAATATATATAGAGAGAAAGCTGATTTGGATGAAAGAATGAAGTTTTCGGACGGACATAATTGAGGATAACCTAAAGGTACTCGGTCGGAGGATCATGGCCGATGAAGATGACGACATGGTTGTCATTGAACTCCTACCTATAAAATAATATTATTTTATTTTAATCATATATTGAAATCATACTCATATTAACTATATGTTATCTCTATATCTTGTTATGAATCATTTATAAGATCACTAATAATGTTTCTGAATCTCTTGATTTACTTTATTTAGTAACTCATATTTACTTTTTATAATCATTTATATTATATTCTATTGTGAATGAGTTTTCATAGAATATATTTTAATGAGTTTTCTTCACCTTACCTGTTCTTGAGCTCGTAGATTTGATAAAATAAGAAGAATTTTCTATTCTAACATAATATTTTATATTTGTATAGATTTGTTTTAAATCAACATTCAATTTATTAAAAAACATTTTTTATTATTTAATTTATTAATTGTAAAGTCAATAATCATATAATTCAATATAATTTAATTCAATGTTTGAATATGAATTTTATTCTTCTAAGCTTTTAAAGAAACTGATTTATTCCAATACAAATATTCTCTATTTATATAAATTTGAAAAAGAACAAAACTCACAAAATTCATTACTCATTATTTTATTTAGTATTTGAAAAGTCAATAATCATAAAATCCAATACAATTTTATTTATATAAAATACACTACTATTCTATTTTTATAAAAGTGGACTAAATCATTAATAAATGATAACTTGCATCATAAAAGATAGAAGAATATACTTTATAACATTAGTTTCAAACCTTGATATATATATATATATTATAAGAATGATACTAATAGTTATAAACTAACATCTTTTTCAGCTTCTATTTCATTTGAGCAATCTCTAGTTGTATTTAAATTAGATGCCATTTGTTCTTCATTTATTTTCTCCCCCCTTCATAGACAAACCACAACCTTGAGTCTTAGAGACACCAAAAAGACATATAATATTAAATTTTCGTGGGGAGTGTGCTAAGATATAATGCATAAAAGAGAGGAGATCACACCGTTAAATAATTGAACATATTATTTATTATGGTCAACATTCTCTTATAAACTAATCAAATTCACATCTAAATTTCGATGTGAGACAATTGATGTTATATTTCAACATATAATAAATAAGTTTGTGTCGAAAATATTATCTAACCTGAGATTCATAGCTTTGTTTGGAGGTATTTGGTCTATTAGTACGCCCACATTGTAAATGTCTAACTTGAACTACCAGTCGAGGAAGTCTTCTAGGTGCAGTTCCTTGAAAGGCAAATTTCCTTCTTATTCTATTTGCTTGGCATGAAACCGGTTTAGGTCCTTCATTCTCCATCATTTTACTATCGAAAATTTCCTTTACCGAAGACTGATTCTGAGAAGGATCATCAGAGAATGAATCATTTTGTGGTTTAATAGAATGCTTGTTTCACGCTGGATAGTCAGCTCATGCTTGTTATTCATATTCTATTGAATATGAAGTAATTGTCACACATGAGAATTTAGATGTGGATTGAATTTGATTATAAGACAGAATGTGTATTATAATAAATTATTTGTTCAAGTCTTTTATGGTGTGTTATCATCTCTCTTATATGTTATATCCTAACACACTTCTCATGTAAATTGATAGACTCTAGAAATTTAACATAGTATGGAACGAGTTTAGAAAAATTTAGAGTAACCTTATCAGGGGTCCGGCTTAATGAAATTGTTGGTTGGTAGTCTATTAGTTTGAATTGTCAAGTCCAATTTATTAGGTGATTGAACTTGATGGGTGTGAATTGAAACATAACATTCGTCTCACATCGGAAATGGGATGTCAATTGAATTGGTTTATAAGAGAATATAGATCATACATAGTAAATGATTTGTTCTCTTATATGTTATATCTGAACACATTTCTCCCACGTAAATTGATCCGATTTTAGAAATTTAAAAAACTCATACTTGTTGTTCATATCAGTTGCAGAGCTTTTCTGTGCAATCTAGATAGACATAAGATAAGAAGCTTTACAAATTTAGAAAACGCGATTAAACAGTTGAAATGATCATTACTGGTTGCTGTGATACCTCTTCATCTGATTCACGTGAGGAGTTACTGTGGCTTGTCACTTCTAAGGATTTGTTAACAGACTGCTGCGCGATATCAAATTTAACTGTGTTTAAGAAATCATTTGTGTATGGCCTATTATTGTTCATGTTTCCAGAAACTTCTTAGAAGAAGGAAGGGCTGGGGATGAAGTTCTTCAAGAATTTGATGATGTTAAATAATTTGATTCAATTTATTTTTAATTTTGTAATCAAATTTTTTTAATGTAATAAATTCCTAGCATTTCGAATCTTGTAACATGTACAGTACTTTGTATTTTGAGATGATGTTAATTACATTAAATTAAATTTAGATTTTTTAATTTTGTAATTAATGAAGAATGTTATCTAATCAGATTTATCAAAATATAATAAATTTTATAATATATCACCTCAAATCTTGTACCACATCATACTTTGCGCAATATATAAAAATGAATTAACGATAATCTTCTTTAAATTTATTAAAGAGAAAAAAGCTAAGCCATGTTTTGCATCATATTATATTCTATCACCTCAAAATATATGGATTGAGATAAGATGTATTACTTTTATAAAATTTCAATTACATATTTGTAATTTGCTAATTAATACATGTTTTATAAGTTGTTTTTATTAACAATGACATCTTTCCAATCAATTCCTTTACAATCTAATACGTATGATTATTTTCAAGTGTCGTCAGCTACTCGTGCATTGCCTTCACCCATTTTTCGATGTCCTTCATATTCATGGTCTCCTTCTATGTCTCTGGTTTACCATGTTCTCATACAAATATATATTCGATGACCGGGTATTTTTTTTAAGGGTGTCTTACTCGAGTGATCCTTCTTACCTCAGCGTTCGACATACATTATGCGAGAGGATCGAGCCGTTAATCCTTGATCCGCTCAAGCAGTGCATCATTTTATCATGTTCGGTATAGGCCAGCAATACTAATCGGGATACCGTTGTGTTCACTCGGTCCGACACCTTGGACCTAGAAGTTAAATCTTTAATGTTTTCATCATCGAAGCACTACATCCCTTGATCGAATTACCTTATTGATGGTTTCCACAGCTTGTATCCGAATTGATTTTCACCTTACAAACGAACACTCTTAAATGGTGATATTTCGGTTTCTTCCCAAACCAAAGTTTATCAAGAGTCTTAAATTCAATAGATGTCGATGGGGATCTATTTCTCAAATAACATGCAGTTAGCAATGTCTCTCCCCAAAATCTCTTCAGCAAGTTGGCAGTGGCCAGCATATATCTGGCATTATCTATCAGTGTTCGGTTTAGTAGTTCAGCAATTCCATTATGGTTCGATCTATCGGGCTTTGTCATCTCATGTCTAATTTCGTTCTCTCCGGAGTAAATGTTAAATTTTGTCAATGTATACCCACCATCATTATCACTCCTCAAACGAATAAGCTAGAGGCAATTCTCCCTCTCAGTCATCTGTTGGAATTGCTTGAACTTGGCAAATACTTCGTCCTTAGTTCTAATTGGGTATATCCAAGCTTTCCGTATAGCGTCATCTACAAAAGAAACAAATATTTCTTCCCATTGAAAGTCTCTACATCCACGTCTCTACACACATCACTATAGACCAACGCAAGGTGTTGTGATTTTCTAATTGACGTGACCTGGAAAGCAACCCTGTGTTGATTCCCTTCCAAGCAACCTTCACATTGACTAGGAATAGATTTTTTTCCACTTGGAAAAAGATCATCTCTCGTCAAATATCTGAGCCCATTGGTCCCTAGATGAGCAAGTCTTCTATGCCAAGTGTCCAAAGAGATATCATATTCTGTCGTGGTAATGAATTGTACCACGATCGACACTTTTGTTCAGTATAGGGTGTGTTCCAGCACCCTACTTGCAACTATCATTAATCCTTTCTTAAATTTCCATGAGTTGTTCCAGCACACACTCGTGTAACCTTCAAGGTAGAACACATTTCCAGAGATCAAATTTAAGTAAATGGTAGGAATATGCCTTATTTCATGAAGCATGAGTTTCATACCTAAGTTCGTCATCACCTCAATATTGATGATCCCCTCGATAGGCGAGGCACTCGAATTCCCTATCTTCACTTACCGAAGTCATGATATGTAGGTTTTCAAATTGCTTCGATTTGGTGTAGCATGATAGGAGATAGATGAATCAAATATCCACTTCTCAATACCCCTTGAGATACATTCAGTTCTTGAACTTATATAACAATGAGCTCTTCTTCACTAGAAGACCTGACTGTATTTGTTGTTCGGTATCCTTATTCTTATGTATCTCATGTGATTGTTTGTAACAAACAAAGTTCTTCTTCAGGTGACCGATCACCTCGCAATGATAACACACTCTCGTTTCCTCATTTAGATTTCCCTGTCCGATTTGTCACATCCTTGTGACTTGTTTCTTTTATGATGTCTTGGTCAATATGGCCCACGGCCTTGTCGAATTGTAGTTGCGACCAACATCCCGTCACCATCTTTTCCAGTATCATAACTTATTTCTTCTTCTTTAAGAAGACTTTCCACCACTACTGATGAGGACAACACTAGTGAAGAATCACTCAGTGTTACCACCAATGTTTGCAGCTCATCGTCCAATTTCAACTCAACCTGTATTAGCATATTTATCAAGTCTTGTAGCTTGTTCAGTTGCTCGACCATTGGTTCCCATCGGCATACTGAAGTGTCACCAACTTCTTGATCTTACCAACGTTATTCTGCAGTTTCTTTCTTTCGCAAATGTTATGAAGTTTTAACCACATGTGCTTTGGGTCTGTTAATTCCCCGATGTGATGAAACATCCACAGGTCGACCCACGATGATATGTTGGCTACAACTTTGTCATTCACCATGTTTTCATACCGGCCGGTATGGAGAATATCGGGGGTACCGGGTTTTCCGGGTTGGAACCCGGATTTTTTCGGGTCGACCCAGAAAAAAAAAATACACCGATATTCCGGTTAGGACCGGTATGAAAACATTGGTTATTCACCGATTTCCATGTCTATTCGTCAGTTCTCTATGGTCTTGTCACTGACTCGATAGTTGTCCACAAATCTTAACAGTTGATGAGAACTCTTCCATCGGGTACTTTGTAATGTTGTAATTTGATGAGTTCAACTTTATCATCGGCACTGCATAATCATGCATATCGCTCCGATACCCCTTGATGACGATGAATCAAGTTTCTTGATTCTAATTTCGAGTGATTTGAACAATCAAAATTAGGAATAGAAAAATAACATTGAAATTTTACATAGAACCTAAGTACATGGAAGAAACCACGGATAAACTAGGTCAATTCACTATCGAATTAATAAAAAAATACAATGCTTAAGAAGACTATGATTCATGAGTTGCTTTCATTGTGTCATATTTTTTACAAAGTCGGCGTGTATTTATATCTTAGATTTAATCCCATGCTTGACACCTATGGTACATCAGGTCGTGCTCCTGATTTTCCGCTGCACGTTCGATGGTGGATGACTTATTCTTCTTGTGGTCGACTGACGATTGACACTTGTTGATGATGAATCAATTATCTCGATTCTAATTTCCGCTGATTTAGACAATCACAATGTGGAATAGAAAAATGATACAAAAGTTTTACATGGAACCCGAGTATCGTGAGAAAACCATGGACCAAACTAGGTCAATTCACTATCGAACGATAATACAATGATCAAGAAGACTCGGGTTCTTGAGTTCTATCAATGTGTTTTATTTTTTACAAAGTGTTGAGAGAACAAAGAAAAGATAATCGAACGATTTTTGTTCAATCTCGCGGCTCAATGCCTTACAGTACATATTTATAACATAGGTTTAAACCCTAAAAGAAACAATATGTCGATCATGTAGATACATGATCGACACACACTCAATATGACGATCGACACTCAAGGCAAATAAAGTGCCGATCGGCACTAAGATAAAGATGGTGCCGATCAGCACTAAGACAAGTATGGTGCTGATCGGCACTACATAAAGCACTCGTCCGACACCCCCCCTCAAGTCGGTAAATACATGTATTGTATTTCGTACTTGTTCAAAAGATAGTGTAGTCGATCGACACTCAATGTTTTAGTCATCATGTCTGATAGTTGATTTTCACTTGTCACATGTATTGTTTTGATTTCTCCGGCCAGTACTTGATTGCAAACATAAAGATAATCGACTTCAATGTGTTTAGTATGTTTGTGGAACACTGGATTAACAGCAATCTGAATAGCCGATTGGTTGTCACAGAAGAGAGTCACAACTTTCTCGTTTTGGCGAACTCCCAGATCCGTCAATAAACTGCGGAGCCACTTAAACTCTTGACACGCAGCACGCATAGCCCAATACTCTGCCTCGGTCGATGAAAGAGACAAAGTAACCTGTTTCTTTGTTCTCCACGCAATCGGCAAAAATCCCAGAAATATGAGATTACTTGTCAGGGATTTTCGTGTCTCTGGGCACATGGCCCAGTCGGTATCACAAAATCCATAAACTTGCAAATATCATGTAGATCTCAACAATATGCCTCGTCCTGGACTGCCTTTTAAGTAACGCACTACCCGCAAGACATCATCCCAGTGTTCATAGCGAGGTTTCTACATAAATTGAGACAGCACATGCACTGGATAGCACAATTCAGGGCGAGTGAACAACAAGTATATCAATTTTCCAACCAAGCGACGATAGGGCATCGGGTCAACTAGTAACTCCCCTAAGGCCGAGAGCAATTTATGATTTTGCTCCATAGGTGCTTGGGCCGGTTTGCATCCCAAAAGTCCGGCTTCGGAGATTATTTCCAGGGTATATTTACGTTGGCAGAGACACATACCTTCTGGCCCTCTGGCTACCTCAATTCCCAAAAAATACTTTAATGTTCCCAAATCTTTCATATGAAACATGTTCCCAAGTTTGCGTTTGAATTCTTCAACGACGATGAGTGAATTACCAGCGATGATAATGTCATCGACATAAATTAAGACAGAGTTGTGCCTCCTAGGTAGAGTAAGTAAAAATTGAATAGTCTGCCACCGATTGCTGAAAACCGAAGCCTTTGAGATCGGTAGTCAACTTGGCAAACCAACATCGAGTGGCTTGTTTCAATCCATAGAGAGACTTTCGCAATCGGCATACTTTCCCTTCGGGTGCTCCGCTATAACCTTGAGGAATTTTCATATAGATTTCTTCATTCAAATCACTATGGAGAAATGCATTATTAACATCCATCTTGTTAATACACCAGTTCTTGGCAACTGCAACACTTAACAAGGTGTGCACTGTGGTGGCCTTCGCCATTGGAGCAAATGTATCTTCATAGTCGATCCATTCCACTTGAGTGTTTCCAAGAATGACTAACCGAGTTTTATGTCTTTCTATCAAGCCATAAGCTTTATGTTTGATTTTGAAAACTCACTTGCTTCCTATTGGGCGTTTTCCCTTCGGCAAGTCCTCAAATGTCCAGGTTGCATTGGACTCCAGGGCACACAACTCATTGTGCATAGCATCCCTCCACACCTTAGATTTCATAGTCTCGTTGAAGGAGTGTGGCTCCTAAAGAGATTGAGTCACGGCACTAGCAAACGCGTTATGTGACAGAGAAAATCGACTATCGTTAATATAATCACAAATTGGATATGAGCACTTACCCGAGACCCTGCATGTGGAAGGACGATCAGAAGTCACAGAGTTTATGTCTTGTGGTTGCACCGTAGAACATGCAATGACCTTTACCGAGAGGTAGAATTTCTCGATCAGGAGGAACATGAGCAACGGTCGACAGTGGAGCAGGACTGTCAATGATGGCTGAAGAGGAATCAACTACTAACGGGTCACTCAGTGGGATCGACAAGGGGGAAGAGTTAGGTGAAGAATGAATATCATACGACGATAGATCAATTAGAGTGGGCAGATCGATTGACGTAAGAGGGGAAATGGCGTGGTCGAGATGGAGACTGGCGATTGGGAGATAGGTTGACAGGTCGACTAGGAGACAAATCATACGGTCGACTGTGGGACAAAGGAGAGGTCCCAAAGAGAAAAACAGTCTCACAGAAAGTTACATCTCTCGAAACAAAGAATTTGTTAGACTCAAGATCATACAAGCGCCACCCTTTTTGATTAGCGGGGTAGCCAAGGAAGACACACGGACGACTCCTAGACTCAAATTTATCCGTAGGTTTAGGCAATTTGTTTGCGAAGGCTAAGCATCCAAAGACACGAAGATGTGAGAGCAGGGGAGGTTGGTCATGAAGAACCTCATAAGGACTGCGATTCCTGAGTACTGGCGAAGTGACCCGATTAATGAGATATACCGCAGTTTGGACGCACTCCCCCCAAAAACGAACAGGCAAAGATGCATGAAAACGTAAAGCACGGGCGACATTCAAAATATGTCTATGTTTACGCTCTACCCGACCATTCTGTTGTGCGGTGTGAGGGACAGTCATGTGATGAATCACCCCTTTAGAGCGAAAGAATATTTTAAGAGGTAAGAATTTAGTACCATTATCAGTGCGAAAACACTTAATAGTACGATCAAATTGGGTTTGAATCAAAGCAAAGAAATCCACAACAATAGACGTGACCTAGGTTTTGTCAGACAACAAATAAATCCATGTTCCCCTAGAATAATCATCAACAAGAGGCAAAAATTAAAATCCACCACAACTAGACGAAGAACAATAAGGTCTCCAAAAATCAAAGTGCACTAAGTCAAAACATGAATTAGTAACACTCAAACTGGAATGAAAAGAGTCTCGAGTTTGTTTGGCTTCAAAACATGCAGTACAATTATGATTGGAAGAGAAAGTTAAGTGTCGAGGAAGATGCGAAACGACTAACTTTGATGGATGTCCCAATCGGCAGTGCCACAACCATCCATCCTCTTTAATTTGAGTAGCTGCATTTGCCTGAACGTCATCCATCGAGTGCAGTCCATAAACTCCGTTATTCTGAAGACTCACTCTAATCGGGGTCTTCGAAGTTAGGTCCTGTAACAAACAAAGTTCTAGAGTAAAGATCACCAACATTGATTGATTACTGAGCAACTAGCTAACCGACATCAGATTATGTGTACAATCTGAAATATAGAGAACATCACAAATAGTCAAATCTGACGAAATACGAGTTTTCTCATATTGTAATGCAACATGTTTCCTGTTGTCGGGTAATGTTACACGACTTGGCTCGATCGATCGAACGTCATACAACAAACTCAAATCACCTGTTATATGACGATTGGCACTAGAATCTACAATCTAATACTCTTTAAGAAACATACCTGAAGCGAGATGTGACTTGGTAGAAGTGGGTGCGAACACAATGATGTTCTTTAAGAAAGTTCAATGCTCATCAGAAAAACCGAGCAATGGATTGGTTGGGTGGTCGACAGTTGCAACTGCATTGGCGGTCGGCACTTTACCAATGGCGATCAGTTGTCAAATGGCAGAATGTCGACCACGTCCTCTACCTCTTGCCCTTTCACGACCGTTTCCAAGTCCTTTCGACCCAAGGAAAGCCAACACTACCGTAGGGTTCTTGATCGGCACTCTAGGTAGATCGCCCCACCATTCAGGATAGCCATTGACATGAAAACATGACTCAATCATATGTTCAGTCATTTCACATGCCACACACACAGCCTTCGTTGGTTTCTCTGATGTTGCATCTGTATAAGCAGTAAAGCCAACAACTTCCAGTCGTTCCTCTTTACATCTGATCAAAGTTTTATGTCGTTCTTCCAATATTATTTTGGAGTACGCATGATTGAGTGAAGGTAGAGTTTCTGCACTGAGAATGTTTGAGCGAGTCGTGCTATACACTCCGTCATCCAACCCAAGCAAGAATTAGTGTACTCTTTCATCTTCTTGTCTACGTAAAAACTTTTGAACAGCTTCACATGTAGACTGCCTGCAGCAACAAACTAATCCGTCCTCGTAAGTGAACAGTTCACACCACAACTTGCGTAATTTACTAAAATAATCAATCACACTATCTCCTCATTGACGGCAACAACAAATTATCCCTTTAATTCATGAATCCGAGGTCCATTTCCCATCGAATATCGTTGGTACAATTCTTCCCAAAGTAGCTTCGCCGAGTCTATGAAGGAGACCGTAGACCGTATTTGAGGTTCTATTGTATTCAAAACCCATTGCATCAAAAGAGAATTAATAGTTATCCAATCTTCTCTTAATCCAACTCCGGGGTGTGGTTCAGCAATAGTTCCATCTACGAAACCCAATTTTCTTTTAGTTATCAATGTCATTTTCATGGCATGTTCCCATTCACCATAGTTATCACCTTTCAGAACTACGACATGAATAATCAATCCGGAGTGATCTGAGGGAGCTAACCCCACACATGTGTGTCCCTATAAGGGATTCTATTGATGTCAAAGGGAGCATGAACTATTTTCTGTTCCCAACACATTTCCAGTGACATTAGGCACAAAGTTCGGGTTGTTCACCCCACCAAAATACGGTCGATAGTGACCTATACTTTGGACATTCTATCCCATATACGGGTTATTACTCTCCGGTGGCGCGCTCACGGCAGTAATGGAAGATAATGGGGGGTGTTTGGGGAGTACGAGTGCTGCCGCCCCTACCCCTTACTTCACCTAGGGTCAATTGACCCAAAGGTCCAGACGTAAGTGGGGGAAAATCTTCCTCGGTGTCGGAATCAGACCGCTCATTTTACCAGAGCTCCGATACCATGTTGAGAGAACAAAAAAAGATAATCGAATGATTTTTGTTCAATCTGGCGGCTCAAGACCTTACAGTACATATTTATAACATATGTTTAAACCCTAAAAGAAACAATTTGTCGATCATGTACATACATTATCGACACACACTTAATATGCCGATCGACACTCAAGGCAAATAAAGTGCCGATCGGCACTAAGATAAAGAAGGTGTCGATGAGCACTAAGACAAATATGGTGCTGATCGGCACTACATAAAGCACTCGTTCGACACAAAGCCATCATGCATTTATATATGAGATTCATTCCCATGGTTGCCACCTTCGGCACATCACATTGTGATTCTAGTTTTCCACTGCACGTTCGATAGTCGATGACTTCTTCTTGGGATCATTTGCTTTGCTCTTCATTGGATATGTACCAAATGCCATGTTTTGGTGACATGTCTATGGCATCCTTTGTTACCGACCAATATTGTCCCGATCTTCACCCCTCTTGCTCGACAAGAAGCCGATCGGTTCTCTGGAAACTCCCTGAACGACAGAATGTCAATCGGGCACAGACCAAATTTTAGCATCCCGATCAACAAAGTGCCGAACAGTTTCGATCATAACACATTTGATGATGGAACCAGTACTTTTACTTGCAATTCCGTTGTCTTTTGCCCGGACAGGTAAATGTTAACTCTTCGTAGTCCAGTTTTACTGCTGGAAAACCAGTCATTATGATGTAAGACGATGAGAGCAGAGGACTCCGAAATTGGGAAATTTGGAGGAGAGTGTTTTCTTCTTCTTCTTGGAAGCCATTTCAGAAGTTCTTTTAACCGTCTTGTTCTCTTTGTTCATTACACATAGAGTTGTTCATATGTGAACAGATTCTTAATTACACCAACAAAATCTGGAATCATGGAGATAAGAATATGATCAATGAAATTCATACAGCAGTATAAATATTTGGTCAATTATTGTAATTCATACGGCCTTCGTGATCTGACAATAAAAGATTCCACTTTTTTGGGTTACCAGAAGCCGTACACGCAATACCTTAATATCAGGGTAGTTATGAATTTGATATTATACTCCGTAGTTGGAATCATACCTTATTCTCCTGTCCAAATAAATTGCTGAATAATTCCCTTACCTTCATTATTGTAATTTCTGCTAATTCTCTGACATCCCAATATTTGATTGGATTTTCAATTAGGGTTTTTCGCTATTCAGACAGCCGTTCCATCCTGTTGTATTTTGATGGTCTGAATCTTGATTCTTT
This sequence comes from Utricularia reniformis, assembly GCA_009725065.1. Lineage (NCBI taxonomy): Eukaryota > Viridiplantae > Streptophyta > Magnoliopsida > Lamiales > Lentibulariaceae > Utricularia > Utricularia reniformis. Next base: position 218,831 of record RWGZ01001050.1, on the reverse strand, counting down.
AATCTGGACAGTTATCTGTTATCTATTCTAATTTGCCCTTTCTTGATAATTCTATGGCTTCATAATCTTGTTGCAGAGATAAAATTTGTGATCTCAAAAGCAAGCAACTTGGAAACACTTACCATTATCAGGTTCATTGTTTTCACCATCTGTTTGTTCAGGAGAAAATGGACTTGCAGAGGTACCCACAAACTGAGAAGATTATAAATAAGTTTCTTCTAAAAAGCTTGCACATTATACTCGACTCAAGAGTTCTGAATAACCGATCTTCGATCACGTCTGTGGATCCAAAAAAGAGTGATAAATGGTTTAATCTAGTACTAGGGGATCCTCCTGTGACAATAGAGAGCTTGAATTTTTGGAATAGAGGATTGATGCAGCCTATGATGATCGATATTGTAATCACACAAGGATCCAATGGTGCCCAAATGTTAACCAACACTGTGATCGAGAGATGGACAGTTCAGTATGAATCTACAAGTCCACATTTTGGGGATGCTGTCTCCTACAAGAAGACTTACAAGAAGTCGATCATCTTACTGCGATCAGTTTTTTCTATGTTAAGGCTACTTCCGGCGTACAAGGCATTTCGTAAGCTTTCTTCGATGAAGCAAAACTGTGACTTTGATATCAGCTACAAGGTATTCTCATTTGGCTCTCTGTTTTCGACAAGAGATGAAGAATCAATGAAGAAGTACATTTTCATTCCAGTTGAAGCTCAGCAAGGTTGTCTTTCTATATCGGTGGTTTATCGAGAAGATCTTTCCGATTTCAACTTAGATTCTCGTATATCTTGTCCTCCTGAGATAATCAATGAATATGTTGGTAGCCCTCTAGCAGATCCAATGAGGGCATTTCCTTGTACAAGGCAATATGCTTCGTCTTCACATCGAAGGAGGCCTCATAGCTGGTCAAGTGGCCTCCATAAGGATGCTCGGGGTCAAGCTTTTAGTGCATCTTCTCCATCATTTCAGTCACCATACTCATACATGAACCAAAATGAGATGCTTTCAAGCATTCACAGAGCAGAATCAGATGACATTGTTTCATCTCCATTGCCATCTCTACCGGCATACTACTCAGGGAGGAATCCTTCTCGGAGTCATGTAAATTCAGAAACTGCCCCGATGAGCATCCCTCACTCCTTGACAAAAAGCCCGAGATACATTTCACCTAATTTTTCAGATCCAAACAGGAGTTCTCTTCCACCTCTGTCTCCTAGAAACACTAGATTTGATCATTCATCTAATGATTCACCTTCAGGAATCAAGGGAATCAGGAGGCTGCATTCACTCAAAACCGGAGAATCGAGTTCGGGCTTTATAAATGCTGGTCCAAAGGTAAATCATCACTTCATAGCATTTCCATTTACTTGGACTACCTTTATGTTGATCTGATTTCTTAGGTGTATCCTGATGCAAGAGAGGATTCTGGACGATTCATAAGTTTGCCTTCTCCGGGTAGCTCACCACACATTGGGTTGTCTAGAAGCTCAAGCAGAGTTTCTTTCCAAGAAGACTTGGGAGAATGTGATTTCTCCTGTCCATTTATTGTGGATGATGTTGATCCTCCAGATAGCCTTCTTACAAGGTAATAACATCATTTTGTCTGAAAAGAATGTGTTTTAATTCATCAAATTCACCTGGAAATATCAATTTTGGAAGAAACAATTCTCGAGTCAAGAAGTCCCAAGATGCATCAGCGGTTGGCGCCCTTGTTGAAATGCTGAAAACAGCTTCTCCACTTAGACAAGATTCTAATTATCATACCTCACTCTCCTCCAATATCCCACGTGATCGAGGCGCTTCAGAGTTTTTTAAGCCTCGAAGAACATCGGATGCCCTTGAAGAACTGCAAGTTTACAAAGAAATGAAACATGCCCTGCTTTCAAAGAGTGCATCTCATCTGCCAGTTAAGAAAATGTGACACACTCGTGTTCCAACAATGTACATTGCAACTAAGTTGCAGTCGGCTGTCAGTCGGGCACTAGATAGTTAGATGATGGCATTATGTGTAAAATAAAACCAGTGGCCTTGTGTTAAATCGTTCCATCAACCTGTGAAAACATGATTTCTCAAGTGAAAAATTTGTCCTTCTCTGTTAACAGGTACAGAAAACAAATGCAGAGCATTTTTTGCACACATTAAAAAAACTAACTGGTTTCTCCCACTTTCATACAAAAGGCAACATAAGGTGATTTCTTACCAAAAAATTCCGCTGACAATACCGGAGTCTCGATTCTGCCCGACCTTGTAGATGTGCATATTTCCAAAACTTAACCTGAGCTAGTGTGGAAATACTATTTTTATTTAAGCCAAACATTATTCCCTTACATGCTTTTAATATAACTTCTATAGAAATAAACATAATCCCAAGAAGCACAACATCAAACTCTACGAAGCACAGGCTATATAACATGAGAAACACCACATATTTTCTAGGAATAAAAACCTTTTTGGGAGGCGTGAAAAACAATCGCAGCCAAAGAAACTGCAAAAAACCAATGATGTCCTTTTTTATTTAGCCGCGCTTGCTTGTTTTTTCCTTCCGCACCTTTGCCTTAACTCTAGACTTTGTAAGAAGAGTTTGCACCGTGTTTAAGAAATTCCCAACGGCCATGACAATGAGAAGAACCCCAGAGGTAATCACCTGTAAGCAGGTGCGTATTAACACTGTTTATGATGCGCTTCTATAAGCAAATACTACCTGCCAATGTGAACTGAATCCTGTGTCTGTGGGTTTAAGATCTGAACTGATTCCAAAAAATGCCGTTTTCAGAAATAAGACCCCAACATACGCTTCAAAACCCTGATGACAGCAGACAGAATATAATACAGAAGCGAGGCCAATGAAAGAATATAAGGCCCATGAGCCATACATAGACACTTTCTGACTCAAGTCCATTGAGCATGTCATACAAATATTGTCACAATGCACAGTGTTTGCTTCCAACACATAAAAATGTAAAATATGCCACTACTCTGTGGATAATGTAATTACTAAGTGTACCTGTAAGACAAAAAGAATAGGGCATAGGAGCAGCAACTGGCCCTCCACTCCAGAAGTTTCACCCCAAACAACATCCATTCTCCTAGCCTAAAATTAGAATAAGCAAAAAAAGATAATGCAAAGATGTCATGACTAATAACATGTTAAAAATGAAAACTCAAAAATGGAACATAAAATACTAATCAAAATGGAAATGTTTTTAAACTGATATATGTATGGGGGTTGGGCATCTTAAAGATCCATCACAAATGGATGGTTGTAATTTTAAAAAAATCGTGACACACTTAGTTTGAGCACCAGAAACAGTACGATGCAAAAAAATCTAACATTTTTGAGAGATAAAATTATCACCTTGCCAAGAGCGATGCGTGTATAAAGTCTCTGCCTTTGATATCTATTCTGAAGAATCATTGCAACCCCTTGCATTATTGCCCATTTCAGAAACAATTCAACCACCCCCTGTGACTAACATTTTAAAAATGAGGCAAAAGGTTACATACAATAGTAATGGAGATACATAAATGTTACAAGTTGGATTTTTTTAACAGCTTGCAGTGTTTTATTGAAAGGTAGTAACAAGTAGATACCTGCTTCTGAGAACAATCTGGGCCTCTCTCTATATCCCAAGTTAGACTAATGAGAGCCATAGCCATCGCACCATAATGATGTTTAATCCACCTATTCAAGAAAATAATATTAAAGTAATTTTTTATGCCAACATGCCAGAACAACGGAAAATCTAGAGGAGGCATCTCCTGCAGCAGACATTCTTCAGTTGACGGAATTTGTTCATTAGCAGGCAATTTTAGAAGAAAAATAATATGATTTCATTCTTAAGAATTTAATTAAATGAAAAATAAGAACAAAATGGTGAATTATTCAACGATGAATATTTTATTCTCTAGGATATCAGATAAATGCCCAATTACCATGGACGAATGTCGCTTCCATTAACCCTCAATATGTTTTCTCTCAAAGCCAACCCAGTGTACAGATATAGAAGCCACGCCTAGAGGAAATAGAGAAATCTCCTCAATAATTTATGCCATAGTCCCCCAAAAATGTGAAAATATCTGAGGAAATTTGACAATAGAAAATTATGGTATAGTACCTGGTAAAGTTGAACTGGCAAAGCAGGCAAACAGCCATTCCAAATCCAAGACTTCAACACAAGCAATAATGACGGAAGAGTGAGAAACAAAAGTGCTGTTCTGTCCTGATATGAGCACAACAAGGTTTCAGTAGGCAGCATAAAAAATTGTATGCATATTTCCCCATTAATAAAACGCAAACAAATACACACTGCTTCTAGGTTTCAGTAACCAGGTGATGGATGTATTGCTGAAGATAAATCCCCAAGGAATTCAATTCATTATATGATATCCATAAGACCATTTAATAATATTGTCTATAAGGGCAATTTCAGTGCAGATCTTTGTATGTAATATGAGCGGCTAAACTTAAATCTATTCAAAACCTTGAATAGAATTTTATTGATTATTAACAGGGCTTAGCAATTTCAATGAGTAATTATCTATTCTACATGACATATGCACGATGACTAATGTGTCTCCTAACACATCACATCATCTGACAGTCTCCATTTGGCTATTGTTTCATTCAACATGAAGCATTCTCATATAATTTCTCGTTAAACCACCATATAGTACCATACGTATATCCGATGCTCATAAGCAATGAATGCATAAATTTTCCAAACAGTTCCCGTGATGAAAATTTAGTGGTAAAAGAGAAAGCAGAATTTACAGGCTCCATAGAAAGTCATACCCTGAAATCATTATATTCCTGTTTAACCTTCAGTTGCACATCCTTCCTATTTGCTTTCACATTAATTGGCCCCAAAAACATTCTTAAGAACCCCCCTGGATTCAAACATTAAAAAATCAGCTCCCCTCAGTAGAAAATTCAATGAAGAGAAAGCAGCCTGATGAATGAGAAGCAGACCACGAGATCCGTTCGGAAGAAATGCGGCCGCATCTCCTTCACTAATTATATATTTCGCTCTCATCAACTCTTGTTCCATCTAGAATTTCAAAGAAAAAATAAGAGAGAAAAAAAGGATCAACAAGAAAGTGAGCTATACGTGAGTTAAAATCTCATCGCATCGCATAGCATCACATGCATGTGAAAACAAATACAAACAAAAGCTTACTTTCTCAGAAGTCTTGGATGTGCGCACTTGAGAGAGAAGGTCGTCTATCCGAGAATCAAGAGAGGAAACGCGCTGACGGAGCGCATCTTCTTCATGACGAGTTGTGGAGACGAGTGACGCCGCCGCCTCCTGCAACTCTTTGGCCTGCTCCAGGAGAGCTGATACCTCTCCGTCGGCAGCCGGAGAATCCCCCATCGGACAGAACCTTACAATGAAACGAAATCAATTGAATCTGATGGTCCTCTTGCGCAAAGAAATGATGAACAAGAAGCTTGCTGGTGAGAATTAGGTATAGCGCAGGGAACGGAAGGACGAGGAGGACCAGGTTCAGGTGCACCCATGGCCAGCCATCAAGATGAGTGGGCTTTGCCAACGCTCATCCACTAGTCACTGTATTCCAAAAAATTCCGAAATAATAATTACACTATAATTATTAAATGAAATGTTTGGACGAACCGAGATTTGATTCCCCAATAATTGGCTGCCTGGCTCTTTTTATTTAAACTGGTAAACACTACACTTTTTAAGTATAATAATTGTATTTTTAACCTTTTGTAAGATTATTTACATTTGATTTAACATAAATCTAATATAAAATTTAAAACAATATCATTTGATAACGTAAGCCCATGACATTTTATATGATCTCTTAAATTATAATAATGACGTTGTAAGTCACATATTGTTGAAATTATGACAGAAATGTGCACAAATATAACATATAAGGGATAGAGATCACATCGTAAAAAACTTCAACGAATCATTTATTATGTTTTCTCATAATGTGAGACATTCTCTTTTATAAACTAATCAAACTACATTCATTTACTAATGTGGGACAATGTCATATTTCAACACATCACATCACATCAAGTCCAAATAACTGATAAATTTGGACTTGTGAATTGAAATATACCGGACTTTCCCGATATTGACAATCATGATTTTTTTACCGAACCAATTCCGATATCATATGGAAATTATAGAATATGGTCAAAATTATGACGAGAACATGTATGAATATAATGTATAAAGGGAGAAAATCACAACACAAAAACTTGAATAAGTTATTTAGTATGATTCACATTCTCTCTTATTATAGTCTAAATTCCCTCTTATAAACCAGTGTAAATCATATTTATTTTCCAATGTGAGTCAGTGTCATATTTCAACCTATAGATATTATACCAATTTTACTCAAATGTTGAAATGAGTAAGAATGAGCTATATATGAATGAAAATTATAATGATATTATCATTTTAACCTAATAATGAAAATTTTGATATCATATGCTAAGGTTGAAGATATACATACCAATTACTACTTGTTATACTTATGGTACACGAGCAACAACACCTCTTGTTCTTCTCAACCTACGCTGATGAATATGAAACCTCCCATTCTTCATATTTCTCCCTTCACTCATCTTTCTCAACATTCGTTTTCGACCTTCGATATCAGCATGAATAGCCCTTGCTCGCTTTTCATCCGACATTAACGCAAGCTTCGAAAATTTACGAGGACTAACTCGTCCCAATTGATCATGTATGTCCTGAAAAACAGGGGCAAGTCCTTGTCTAATAAAGCATCCATTCATCAACATCATTGAATTAGTGTTAGGGAGAATTTGACTGTCTTTAAGCTCTAAGTCCATACAGAATGGAGATTCTTTGAGCCACGATCTTAACGAATGAGCTTTCGCTATGAGAACTCCGGTCCTGGTACTGCATTGTAAAAATGGTGACCCCATTTCCCAAAGAAATGCCTTGACTGTGCTTTCTAGAGAAACATTGTTGTATAATGCTGCACCAGTGATTAGTACAACAGATTTTGGAGATTCAGGGATCCCTTGCAGGGATGCATCCTGTGAAAAAAACGCATAGAAGTCGAGTCGGTGAACCGAAAGCTTAAAAGGGAAGATAAGGAGCTGAGATTATGCACCTGCATGTGATCAAGCCATAATGTTAGTGCAATAAGAGCTGCACCAGGGGATAATTTTCTGAAATCAGCAGCCCAATCCTTCTCAGCCACCCTGAGATGCAGATTATCATATCAAGTATAAAGTGTAGCAATAACAAAAACCATCTTTTATACTACAAAAATAAAACAGCAACAAAATCATAGGCTGAAATTTAGTCATTTCTATAGAGAATTGTAGGAAAGTGTCGTTTTAAATCAATATATAACACAAAATAACTATTGAAATTATAGAGTCGGGCCGCAATTATGATGAGAGTGTGCACGGATATCACGTACAAGGGACAAAATAGATGTTTGAACATCATTACTATGATACCCCTTCCATCTTATAAACCAATCCAAACCACATTCATTTTCCAATGTGGAACAATGTCATATTTCAACACACCCTTAGGTCCAAATACATGACAAATTTGGACTTGTGAATTAAAATGAACTGGACTTTCCCAGTATTGATAATAAGGATTTTGACCGAATCAGCTCGATACCATATTGAAGTTATAGAGTCTAGTTGAAATTATGATTGGAGTGTCCAAAGGGGAGGAGACCACACCGTAAAAGACTTGAACAAGTCATTTACTATAGTACCTCTTCCATCTTATAAACCAATCCAAACCACACTCATTTTCCAATGTCGGACAATGTCCTATTTCAGCACACACTTCAAGTTCAAATACCTGACAAATTTGGATTTGTGAATTGAAATGAACCGGACATTCCCGGTATTGATAATAAGGATTTTGACTGAGTTAGCTCCAATACCATATTGAAATTATAGAGTTTGACTGAAATTATAATAGGAGTGTGCACGAATATAACATGTAAGGGCATAAGACCACACCTAAAACACTTGAACAACTCATTTACATCATGCTTCCCAGTATGATCCACCATCTTATATGTTGAATTTCTTCAGGTATTTTTTCGATATGTGATGAAAAACTATGCAGGCATAATAGTCGCAGTAAAAAAGCAGTGGAATGAAGTTTCTAGTCTAAATGAAAGGATAGTGTAGAGGTGACCTGAAAACCTTATGATGATAAACGCCTCTCTTCATTGCAAGCTGGAAAATCAGAGCTGCTGTTGCGCGGCGTTCATAAGCCCACAACATATCCTCTAAAGCATTAACGAAGTTAAACGCTGCATTATCGTGGATTGACTCAAGTTCCTTCAGAAAGATATCAATTTCTGGCAGCAGCAATGTTGATTTTTCTGTTAAAAGCCTGTCAAAATGAACACACTTTTGTAACATGTAAAAAGCCATAAAATGAACAAGAATTAATGCCTTAAAGGAATGTCAAAACCAGCATCTTTGATTGTAGTCAACAAACAAGTGGATTCACTTAGACTTCTGCATCTACTTGCAGCTCTAACAAAACAAGTCCATATTCTGTGGTCAGGATCCATTCCTTCTTTCTTCATCTCTGTAAGCTTTTGAATGCCGGATTCCATGTCACCGTTCTTCAAATAAGCATCAATAACTGAACTGTATTCTAATGTACCAACACTTGTACCATTAGATTTCAAATTCTCAAGAACTTTTTCTGCTTCTGTGGGATGCCCTGAGCTGCCATAAGAAGTCATCAAAAGGTGCATTGTGGCAGCATTGGGTTCAACCCCTGAATCTTTCATCATTACCAATAATCCTTCTGCCTTCAAATGGTTCCCGAATGTTCGGTACATTTTCATCATCCAATGATAAAATGATCTGTCTAAATGGTGCCCTTCTGACTTCAGGTCATTTAAAAGAACTTCAGCTTCTTTAACCATCAGCTTTTTACAATATGCAGCTGTTAGGCTTTTGTATGTATCCAAACAAGGCTTCATACCGTGATTTTTCATTTCCTCAATCAATGAAGCTGCTTCTTGAGGTTTACAGTCTCTACAATACATAAGTATTAAGGTACTGTACGTATCTTTGTCGGGTTTAAGTCCACATTCTCGAAAACTTCTGTAAACTTGAACTGTCTTTGTATAATCCTCTATTTTCGTATATAGCTTAAGCAACATGTTATAAATAGAAAGATCAAGATTAAAACCTGCTTCTTCCATTTCGACAACCAGTGCTTCAACATCCTTAACTTGTTTTGCTCTAGACATCAAATCGAGAATTACCCGGTAGAGATGCATTGTAGGAAGAAATCCAGCTGCTCTCATTCCTTTGTATATTTTCTTAACTTCAAATACATTGCCAGACTCAGCAAATGCCTCTAGCATCAACAAAATAGAACTCTTACTAATTTTGAAGCCCATATCTTGTATATCCTGAATCACAACATATAATTCATCCAATCTTGCTTCATTGATCAGCCCTTTCAAGAGACCGTTTATCGAATCAAGATTTGGTGATGGTCCATCTCTCATCATTATGTTAAAAACAGCTCTTGCTTTCTCATAGCAACCATTTGCAGCATAAGCTTGAACCAATGTGTTCCATATAATACGATCCAATATTCGATTCCTCTTCCGCAGTATGCCCACAATGCTCTCAGCTTTTTCAAGTTCCTTCACTTTTCCATATGCTTCAATAAGGCAAGCACAAACAGATGTGTCATACATAAGAATGCCATTAAGTTCAGCTTGGTCAATAAGATGATGTGCTGTTTCAGGAAGATTCATTTTACAATAAATTACTGCCATTGCTTTATAGATTTCTGCAGAAGGTTCTACTCCATAGAACTTCATATCTGAAAATACTTGAGAAGCTTCGGAAAATCGTTCACTTTCCTGGCAGGCGATGATTAAGGAGATGTACAAAGCAGAGCTGCAATTTCCTATATGAAGTTTATTGTTCTTGTAATATTCATCTAAAGCAGCATCTATCTGGTGAGCTTTGCAATGAAGAAGAATTAAAGCTTCAGCGATAAAATGATGAGATCCAGATACATGCTCCTGTATAAAACTAAGCAATTCTATTGCTTCAGAATGGCGTCCAGATAAACTATATGAAGCCACAATTGCTATCAAGTCATCTCGATCAAAACTGGACGACTTTATAACATTAAGTTTCAATGCCTTCGCAGCAAAATCATGGCATCCGCTTTTTGCAAGTATTGAAGGAATCTTCTCATTGTTGAAGCCATGCAGCTTTCTAAGATCCTCAATCACTTTATCAACATTTTTTTCACTTCCTGCATCCCTTAGTACATGAAGAAGTCTTTCATAGAGATCAAGACCAGGAACAAAACCATCTTTAATCATTTTCTCATACAAAAGCATCGAATCTACCACCTTATTTGAGTGTAAATAAATATCCAGCATGACCGAATATGCAAGATTATCAGGTCGGATCCCGGATCGCACCATGGTGTTAAATATCTCCTCAGCTTCTCCTCTTTGTGCTGCTTTTGCATAGCCACAAATTAAGGCACTGTAAGTACGCACAGTTGGTCTTATTCCCATATCTAGCATCTCAGACATCAATTTTGCAGCATCCATCATCTTATTTGCTTTCCCTAAGGAGTCGATTAACACAGTATATGTTACTGTATCAGGATTCCGACCAGATGATTTCATATCCTCGTAAACTCGGAAAGCAAGTTCATGTTTACCTTGCTTACCATACATACAAATAATGGTATTATAAGTCATTTCATCCTGTGAGAATCCCATTTCCATCATTTGTTGACAGATTTCTTTTACTCTTGTTACATTTCCTTCCCTTGCAAATGCATACAGTAATGAGTTATATGTAACTGCATCTGGGGAAAATCCTTTTGATTCCAAAGCCATAAACTGATGTTCTGCTTCACTGGCTAAGCCACATCTTCCATAAACAGATATCATGGAATTGTAAGTCCATAAATCGGGTTGACATTTTCGCTTCTCCATATCAGAGAAAAGCTTCATGGCCTCATCCATGTTCGAATCTCGAGCACAACCGCTGATCAGAGTGTTATAAGTTATTACATCAGGTCGTATTCCTGATCTCCTTACTTCAGACAGCAGTTCAACTCCTAGATTGGGAGTCATTGGACCCGATTTCAGACGAGCATTTATCAATGTATTGAAGCTGACGAGGTCTGGTCGAAAGCCTCGTTGACCCATAAGACGAAGCAGTTCTTGCACCTTTGAAAACTGACCATTCCTAGCATACACGCCCATCATTGCATTATAGACTTGAACAGTGTTACCAACAGCAGGCTCAGCACGAGTAAAAATCTCCATAGCCAAAGCTTCTTGATTGGTTTTACCAAGCACAGCAAGTATTGTAGCGAGCATCCGTGCATTGGGAGCATACCAATGCCTCAAATTTAGCCATTCAAAAACCTCTAACGCTCTTTGCCAACTGGATTCTCCGACCCATTTCACAACAAAGCACAAATCCGTCGGCGTCATCTGCACCATTTTTGCATCCAAAACATCAGCCACAAATTCTTCAGCTTTCAGCCCCAAAATCTTGTCAGTCAAAAACTGAACCCTGCTCCGCCAATCCTTGGCCCTCTTCAACGCTAACTTGTTCATTTTCTTTACTTTAGTTCTGCCATGCCTTTTATCAAACACCTCCCCTTCATCTTGATTTACTTGACCATCCATTTCATTTTCATCCTTAACCTCCTCAGAGCACAACATTTTCTGTTTCGAATCGTATTGGATAGCGTCAAACTTCATGTGCGGCCATCTCACTGACGGCGAAGCTCTAGAATAGCTAAATTTCTTAGGCTTTTGTTTCTCATCAACGGCAGTAGAAGACGAACAGCAACAAAAAAATGTGTCATTTCCAGATTCCCAATTCGTCTTCACTGATGGCGCAGCAAACCCAACAACTCCAATGTACGCCATACATCAGCAATCCAGATAAGTAATGTGATACAACAGGCTTACCTCTCTCTGTGGCCAAGAAAGGGAAAAAAACCCAAAAAAATTCAGGACGTTTCACTTGGCGCCTGATAGAGAGAGCAAGAGTGAAACCAGAGAAACAAGAATGTTGTAGAACGTAAAAAACCCAAAAAAATCAAGGTTAGCCTCCTTGATCGTGCTTTCATTGAAATCCAACTTCATTGTCAACTTCGCATTCACTATCCAGTTTTGAGGGCCAATTTGCACATCAATTAAAAAAATAGATAAAATGAAATAAATGTGATTTTAAAATATATTTATAAAAGTGGAAAAGTAAAATGAATGTATTTGTACAAATTACCCCAAGTATAACCAGAGAAACAAGAATGATGTATAATATATGGTGCAAATTGTCAAACTTGATTAAATCATTTTCACTATGTAAGATGAGAATTGAGAACTGCACAAGTTAAAACTCTTGGACCTATGTGATTGGGTATTCTCTCAATTATGCTCAAATTCTATCATATTATTGCATATTTTGTTCTTATGTTTTTATTTTTCTTATGTTAAATCATGATTTGCTCATTTTCCTTTACTCTTGGAACTTTTTATCTCTTGTTTCCTTATAATTATTTTTCCCTAATTTTTTAGATTTCGTTTTTGTTACAAGCTGATTTTTCTTTATTTTTGTAAATCATGAAGAAGAGCTTCTGGATTACTTATTTTCTTTGGGCATAACTATGCTCAAAGGGTATTTTGCATGAAAACTTATTTAAAATGACATAATCTATGGATAGTCATAAAAAATAATGGGATATATGAGCATCCTACTCATCCAAAGCAAATTAAAATTATATGATAAGAGAGTATCTCGTTCCTTTCATGCTTTTGATGTTTTATTTTCAATAGTATATACTTCTGTTTTTAATATGATTATGAATTATGAAACTTCTAAGAATATATGAGATAGAATAAAAACTGGTTTTAAATTGTATAAAAAAATCAAAAAAATAGATATTTTTACAATAAAAATGAGTTTTTAGTGTACTATTCAGATGAAATAAAAGATTTGATAACTTTTTGTTTATTGTAAATTAGATTAGTTTGTTGGGTGAAAAAGTTGATGATCAACATTTGGTTGAAAAAGTCGTCTCAAAAATATTTTATGTTCGTATTGTCACTATGAAGTTGTGTATAAAATTTGAAATATGAAAATTGATGAATTTGTGTCAGCTTTGGAATCTTAATAGTCTATAATAACTTTTTAAGATGGTTTTAGAGAGGCTGAAAATGCTTTAGTATCATAAAACATGAAAACCGATGTTATTCACAAGTATGAGTCCTAAGTTTCCTACTTGTCCTCATTATAAGAAACAAATTATGTTTTCGACATCTTTGTGGAAAATGTTCTATTTGTACTCAATTTAGACATCTTGATAAAATTTGTCATTTTGGGAATTAAGCTAACATTCTTAAAACTTAGGTTAAATCCAATGAGGGCATTCCTTTAGTATCAAGCAATAATTAAGTGTTACATGGTTGATAAAAGTTTTTGTGCTAAAAGTTTAAAAATGTTTTTGGATACTATTTTAATGTTAATTTTCGGCTTTTTCACCAATTTAATGTTATTTAAAAGGGTGGTTAATAATTTAGTGCAATTAGCGTGTTGAGAATGAGTTAGCGTTCTCAATAAAACTATCATAACATATATACTAAAAATAAATTATACATTAATTGAGATTATCGAATGTCAAATAATTCAATAATATATTCAACAATAATTGAAACATATATCAAATAAATAAATAAACTATCATAACATATACACAATTAATAAATTATACTTTAATTGAAATTAATGAATGTCAAATAATTCAACAATATATTCAACAATAATTGAATATTTAACAAATAAATAAAATATTTATTTTATTAATTAATAAATAAAATTACAAAAACATATATACAAAAAATATACCTTAATTAAAATTAGCAAATATCAAATAAATAACTACAAAAACATATTTACAAAAAGTAAATTATATATTAATTGAGATTAGTTATTGTAGACAAGATGATGCAAATGGTGTACAAAATTATGAGAAAAAATGAGGTATTTATAGAAAAAAAATTAATGCAATTTCAAGAATTGAATTTTTGTGTTTTGAAGGCGATAGTTCACACTGACGAGCTAGCGTTCTGAAAACGTTAAAGCACTCTCTAAACATTAAAGCGTTCTACACAGAACGAGTTAGCGTTCTGAGAACGCTATCACCCTAAATTAATAACAATCTTTTTAAATAATATTAAATGAGCAAAAAAGCCATTAATTTTCCATATGATTGATTTTTTTATAATTGATGTTCTAGTCGCATTGATTGATAATATATATTATTTTTCTATACTGAGTAGATTTTACCAAACAACAGTAAAAAACATTGGTGGTATGTCTTTTGTATTGAAATTATTATACTAAAAGATCTTTTGTCTCTCGGTTAATATCAAATGTTTTGTTGGTTTATAATCTTGGAGTTAATTTATTAAGTATTAGATACTTGCTTAATAATGATTTTACTGTCATCTTTGGAGATCAATGTTGCGAAATTCATGATAAATGTGGTACTGTTTGTTTACGATTGCTCGGAAAATCAAATTTTTATTATGAATTTTGATGCTTTCCCTATGAATACAAGTGATGAATTAGTAAAATGATATTGGAGATTTGGTCATTTAAGTTCATATGATGTGAAAAGTTAGGATGAAAAATGATTTATTTAGACGTTTGCCTCCTTCCTTTTTAGAAATTTCTAGGACTTGTCAATATGGAATACTTCAGAAAGTTTATATGGTATATCTTGTTTTAAGCCTATGTGTAAGCTTGAATTGATACACTATATTTTTTGTTTATTTCCAAAATTTTCTTTGATTAAAACATATATTATCTTATATTTATTAAATTTTTCAGTAGATTTTGTTGGATATATTTTTATCATTGATCAACACTCATGACCAATGGGTAAAAATGACTGATCGACATTACATCGGGCTTGTTTGGTACATCGTTAAGAAAGTGCGGTGAAGTGTGGTGAATTGAACGCATTTATAATAACATAACTTTAAAATTTGTTTTGTAAAAAAAGCGGTATGATAAACGTGATTTTAGTAAAAATACATATTTACCCTCAAGATAAGATAGTGTAATCTAATGTTTTCAAACCAATCCAGTTTACCGTTTCGGTCTAGACCGGTACGACATGTACAAATTTTTAATTTTTTATTAAAAAAAATTATTATTATTATTTTCATGGTCGACCCGAAAAACCCGGGTTCAAACCACGAAACCTGATACCTGTCAAAATACCGGTGCCACCCGTTATTCGCCATACCCATCGGTATATCAGCAGTATACTGATCGGTATGAAAACATTGATCTAACCTGAAAAGTCTGATAACGAGAGATAAATATAAAATTTTCATATTGGTTAAGAGGTGGTATGTCGGTCGGTACCATTTTTTATTTTTTTAACTTTTAAAAAAATTAAAATAATAATATCAATGTTTTCATATCAGTCCAAATTTCCGTACCTATTCGGAGTTATATGAGCAGTACGACCGGTATACTGGGCGGTACCCATTTTTATTTTAATTTATTTTTTAAAAATATTAATTTTTTAGGTGGGACCCTGTAAAACCCTGATATCGACCCTAATACCCTGTAACGGGTTGTAGAAAAAAAATATGGATACTGCCCGAAATTTGACGATATACCGTCTGGTATGAAAACATTGAATAATATTTTATTATTTTTTAGGGTTGAAAAAAAATCAGAATCCGATACTAACATGATTGATGAGATCCCCGGAACCCGATACCCCGGACAGGATCAGGACTAAACTTGGCCAGAGAAGCACAAACAACGTAAGCCGAACTTGGAGGCCCAGATCCAGCCCACGTGAGTGAATGACCCATCCAGATCTTGTGGCCCGATCCATCGTTTATAGCGATCGATCCTGATGTGTAGGGCCAAGCGTCTCGCATGCGCCCAGACCGATCAATCCACATATTACAGGCGCTGCTTCGGGCCATTCTTACTCATCCCATGCAACGACAACCCTCGACAGCCTTGTCAGAAGCGTGGTCCGGCGAAGGCGTACGAGCCACCAGTGGCCAGAGAGTAGCCGGCTAGTAGCGCCGAAAGGTCTAGTGCCATGCAGCTCTGTGAAGCCATTTACGGCGGTTGTTCCGTCTGACATTAGCCGACCTAGCCGCAAAGGACAGGAACAAAATGACACCCTACTGTACACAGCACAATGGGAGTATAAAAAAGATACTTAGAGTGTGAGAAAATGATCTTCTTCCGTTTTCTCCTTGGAAACTTCGTATAGAGAAGTCTCTGTCTATTTATTTTCGATTCTTCTCATTCTCTTTGTTGTCTAAAGAACAAACATGACTTGTATGATGATTAATTTGCTTATCGAACCGACTAAGGGCACTTTCTTTAGCCCTTAGTCAAGTGGTTTTTTCCTCGTTTTCGAGGTTTTTCACTCTAAAATCCATGTGTCTTTACACCTTTGATTCATAATCGTTCTCCACACATCAAACAAATTATAACCGAGTTCGTCCTGCAACGAACCGGTCGACTGTTGACACCCCCGGTTTTCGAACCACAACAGTTTGGCGCCGTCCGTGGGGACGAGTTTCTAATCCCCATTTGAGGTCTTTACCTGGGATAGGATAATCAAAGACATGGCGACTGGAAATTCGACGAACGATAGTGACACGCTTCCCAGCAGCATTCCAGCTTCAACGTTCTCTTTACAGGACCTGGAAGCTGTTGTTAGGAAAGTTATATTGTAAGTTACGTCGGAGAGGAGTGGAACAGAACCACCGGCTATCACAAGCCATGTTCCAACCAACAGAGGGTACGAAAGCGACCCAGAAGCGCCGAGCTCCGATGAAGAAGAGATTATCAGGCGCGGAATAACAATGAGGAGGCCGAGATACCAATCTACTCCGCCTCCTCCAGTTAGAACTCCAACTCCCATTCCTGGGACGGACTAGGAATAGATGCAGAGACACATCGATGAGCTTACCAAGGAGTTGAAAACCCTGCGAACGCAGAGGGATTGCGGTCCTAATCTAGAGCGCAATCCTGAACTCTTTGATCGGGCCATGGATGCCCCAATCAGGCGGAGTAAGGATGATGACTGGTGGCACAATCTGCATGTGGCCCAGGCGTCATCCCAACAATCTGGAGGCGTCTCCGCCACACTGGGAGATTTGATGCTCCCGTTTTCTGAAGAGATCTGGGTGGCAGTCCCCGATCGACACTATCGTAACCCCGAAGGGTTACTAGTATTCCGAGGCGACGGTGATCCGATTGATCACGTTGCTGATTTCGAGCTGAGGATGGGGACAGTTCAGGGATTTCGAGCTGAAGATGCCTCTGACTCATTGAAGTGCCGCATCTTCGCGGCAGGGTTGCAAAGCGATGCCCGGACCTGGTTCAAGAACTTGCCGGCCCGTTCCATACAGTCGCATGGCGGATTTGTCCTGGCTTTCTCGGAGCAGTTTGCTCCAAATGTAGGACCGCCTCGCAGCAGGCACGAACTATATGACATAAAGTATATCCCGGCAAAGATGAGTCTCCGATCTTTTATGGGGAAGTTCAATCGAGCTGCCCGGGGTATCAAGTTGGAGCTCCGAGACAAAATCGATATCTTGCAGCAGGTCTTAGGACCTTGTGGCCTTTCGGCCAGCCTTGTGAAGAGCCCACCATCCACCTTGGGGAAGCTCCTTCAGAAAATCAACAAGTACATCAAGGTGGATGAAGCGCTGGGAGCGGGATATCGAAAGTCTGGTGGGAATTCTGATTCTACAGGTGACCATAGGGTATCTTACCCTAAGAGAAAGCTGCGAGAAGTTGCGGCTGTGGCTGAAAAGATCGTTCATCCGAAGAAGGAGGACAATCGGGTTTATTGCGAGTTGCATCACAACCGCGATCACCCGACGCTGAAATGTCCGCTACTACGAGAGACAGTAGCGGCAATGAACAAGGAAAAGCCCGATCATGACGATCGGAGGGGCAAGCGGGCTGACTCTCCCCGAGCGGGCCATCAGGGTGACGATCGTCACAGGCCAAGGAGAAGAGACAATCGGGGTCAGCCCCGACATTACAACGACCGGGCGGGCGACCAAAGATCTCCCCAACCCGAACAGGAGAGAGGCCAGCACGGTCAAGAGAACCGTGGCCAGGGCTGAAGGAGGATATGGCGGGGCCATGGCGGCAGGGCCCTGCGAAATGAAGGACACAGGAGGGAGCAACCAACTCCCCCACCTGCCGAAGTGGGCCTCCAACCTCCCCCAAATGAGGAGATGCCCAGGGAGAGAGAGGTCGCCGGAGATATTTATGTTATCTCCGGCGGAATAAGGATTAATGAGTCGGTCAGGGACCGAAAAAGAGCAGCGCGTGAGGAGTTTCCCGAAAGCTCCGAATCTGTGGCGCTGGTCAAGTACGAATCGGCTGAGCGGTCCTCAACCTTTGAGGGAGAAATCATCTTTATCGCAGCCGATCGGGAAGGGGTCACCGATCCATGTGATGATCCTCTTATCATCACTGGAAATATCGCCGATCGACGGGTCCATAGGATTCTGGTGGACACCGGGGCTTCATGCAACCTTATAAAGCGTGAAGTGGCGGAGATGCTAGGAGCTGCGGCCCATGATCTCCCACTTGCCAACATTACCCTCTGGTCGTTCGACCAGAGAAGTGTTATCCCGTGTGGGAAAATTCTTTTCCCAGTCACGCTAGGAGAACCGGGCAGGGACCGATCGGAGACCCTGGAGTTCATAGTCGTTGAAATCGATCTGGCTTACAACGATATCATTGGACGGACCGGCCTCAGTAAGTTTGAGGCGGTCCCTTCTACGTACCATATGATGCTCACGTTCCCCTCCACTTATTGAGTGATTTCTGTTAAGGGGAACCAGAAAGTAGCAAGACAGTGCTACATGAGCTCGTGCCAAACCTTGGCACCCATCAAGAGCCCCCGCACCCGAGGCAAGCTATGGAACCCGTTGGGTTCAAGCTTATCAACTTGGTTGAGGATGACTCAACCTAGACTACTCGCATCGGGGCATATCTAGCCCTGACCTTCGAAGAAGAGCTGGTCCGCTTGCTGAGAAGCAATGTGGACATCTTCGCTTGGACCCCGGACGATGTTCCGGGAATTGACCGATCCGAAACTGAGCATCGGATCAACACCGAACCTGGAACCAAGCCTATAAGGCAAAAGACGAGACGCTATTCTCCTGAGAAGATTGAGATCATCCGGGTAGAGGTGAATATGTTGTTGCGGTCGGGTTTCATCAGGGAGATTCACTACACTGAGTGGGTTGCAAACCCAGTGGTGGTCTCCAAGACAGATGGGAAGTGAAGGATGTGCGTGGATTTTACCGACGTCAACAAGAGCTGTGAGTCGGACCCTTTCCCACTACCGCATATTGACCGATTGGTGGATGCTGTGGCGGGCAGCACCATGATGAGTACCATGGACGCTTACTCCGGGTACCATCAGATCTTCCTTACTAAGGAAGATCAAAAGAAGTCATCATTCATGACAGAAGACGGAGTTTGCTGCTACGAAGTTATGCCTTTTGGCTTAAAGAACGCCGGAGCAACATACCAAAGGCTGGTCAACAAGATCTTTAGGGAGTTGATAGGCCATATTATGGAAGTGTAAGTTGATGATATGATTGTCAAGTCCATGAATGATGAAGATCACATTCCTTACTTGTCTCGCTGTTTCGAAGTATGCCGTAAATATAAACTCAAACTAAATCCAAACAAGTGTTGCTTCGGGATTCGAAGTGGCAAATTCCTTGGATATTACGTTTCTGAGAAAGACATCGAGGTTAATCCGGAGAAAGTCCAGGCTATTATTGATATGCAACCTCCGAGAAACAAGCGAGAATTTCAAAGACTGACTA
Organism: Utricularia reniformis; assembly: GCA_009725065.1. Lineage (NCBI taxonomy): Eukaryota > Viridiplantae > Streptophyta > Magnoliopsida > Lamiales > Lentibulariaceae > Utricularia > Utricularia reniformis. The sequence goes on along the minus strand of RWGZ01001050.1, from coordinate 198,897 downwards.
GCTTATTGGCGGCGCTGAGCAGGTTTATTTCTAGGTCCACGGACCGGGCTTTACCATTTTTCAGTACATTGAGAAAAGCTAGCCATCTTGGCTCTACCGAAGAGTGCGATCGGACATTTTCCGATTTAAAGACTTATTTGAGCACTCCTCCTGTCATGGTGAGCCCAACGTGCCACGAACCCCTAGGGTTATATTTGGCCGTATCAGAAGCCGCAGTCAGCGCAACCCTGGTGACCATCGGGGATGATATTCACCGACCCGTTTACTACGTCAGCCATTCCCTGGTACCAGCCGAAACCAGATACACAACCTTGGAGAAATTAATGTTGGCCTTGCAGAAAGCTATATCGAAGCTTAAGCACTATTTCGAAGGCCGCAAGGTTTATGTGTATACTGATCAGCCTTTGAAGGCGGTTTTGAGTCAGGTGGATTCTAATGAGAGGTTGGCCAAGTGGAAGATCAAGATCAGCTTCATGTATTTGAAATTCGTTCCCCGAAGGGCGATCAAAGCTCAAGTCCTCGCGGATTTCGTGGTCGAGATGACCCGATCGCTCATATTTCTAAATCAAGAGGACGACCGTTGGGTCATTTATGTTGATGGATCAACCTTAGGGGGAAAGGGAGCGGACATCACCCTTACTATACTTCAAGGTGACGTTATCCATTCCACGGTCAAGTTCTTGTTTTCTGGAACGAATAACGTGGTGGAATACGAGGCCGTTTTGTCGGGGATGACCTTAGCCAAAAAGATGGGAGTTGCGAAAGTGTGAATGTTCTCGGACTCCAAGTTGGTGGTGGAGCAATTCGCATGATGATTCGAAACACATGAGCCCACCTTGAAGTTATATCATGCGAAGGTCTTGGAGATGGCAAAGAAGTTCCGTGAGTTTTCACTTGACCATGTGCCTAGAGAACAAAACAAGGTGGCCGATGCGTTAGCCAGATTGGCCGCAGGCTTACCAGACGTCTGACCAGGCACAGTATCGGTCCATATTCAGGATCGACCTTCGGTCGAAATTTCTGTGACCGAACAATCGTTTGAGGAGGTGGGAGATTTATGCCATGAACTTCAAGACTTAAAGATTAACGCCGTTGACTCCCCAGAAGATACCACGTGGATGACCCCTTTTGTCAAGTATCTGACCAATGGTCATCTACCGGAAAACGCATCAGAGGCCAGGAAAATTGAAACCCGGGCGACGCGATATATGCTGAATGACGGGCACCTATTCAAGAAAAGCTTTGAGGGACCGCTCCTGCGATACTTATCCCCTTTAGAGGCTGCGGCCGTCATGATTTATGTTCATGAGGGGATGTGCGGGATACATTCTGGGGCCCGATCGCTATATCATGGTGTCGTTAGAGCCGATTATTTCTGGCCAACGCTTCTTGAGGATGCTAAGAAGTACACAAGACGCTGCGCTGCTTGTCAACACCATTCTCCAGTTCCCCAATTGCCAGGGGCATCTTTTTCGATCACCCCACTTCCTTGTCCATTTGACAGATGGGGGATTGATATCTTGGGACCGTTTCCTTGATCGGTCCAGCAGCGGAAGTTTTGCATAGTGGCTGTTGAATATTATACAAAGTGGATCGAGGTTGGAGCGGTGGCTATTATTTCCGAAAAGGTGGTATATCACTTCATATGGAGGATCATCATAAGCCGCTTTGGGGTACCTCAAGCTTTTGTATCTAATAATGGACTTCAATTCCGCGGAAAAGCCGTTTGGGATCTTTGCTTCAAATTGGGTATCGCTCAACACTTCTCATCAGTGGCTCATCCCCAGACCAATGGATTAATGGAGGTCTAAAACAAAGTTATCCTGAAGGGGTTGAAAACTAAGTTGGAAGATTTGGGGGGAAAGTGGCCCGATCACATCTACGAGGTGCTATGGGCTTACCGCACCACTCCCCGTTCAACGACCCATGAATCCCCTTTCTCTTTGGTATATGGGTCCGAAGCGGTCAGCCCAGTGGAGGTAGCCATAAGATCACCTCGGATAACCCAGTATGACGAGCATCTGAATAATGAACGAAGATCCTTGGATTTGGAGATGATTGAGGAAAAAAGAAACGTCATCTATGCACACATGTGTGCTTATCAAAGAACAATGGAGCGATCTCATAACAAGCGGGTTGTGCCCAGGGAATTCTCGGAAGGCGACCTCGTTCTCAGGAATGTAAGAGTTCAGAGAAATGTTGGGAAGCTGGACAGAAATTGGGAAGGATCCTATCGGGTCATGAAGAACCTGGGTGCTGGGGCTTATAAGCTAGAAAATCTGGATGGAGGCGAGATCCTCCGAACTTGGAATGTTATGAACTTAAGGCGTTATTTTATATAAAGAATTTGACATATTTGGTAACTCTGAACTTTAAAACGTTTCTTATGCAAGAATAAGTTACAATAGATGCAATACAAAGTATTTCTAGCTAAGTGAGTGACCGATCTTGGAGTTGGATTTTCCGTACGAGTTTGGACTGGTGACTGTAGCCATCATCCATAAGGCTCCCAAGTAGTGTGACCGCTCTGACGAGTCAGTTGCTTCCACGCTTGCTGAGTACTTAGATGAATCGCATACTCCTAGAACTCACTACGAACTCAATTTCCCCTTCAAACTGCACTCATCACCTATAGGTAGCCCTTGCTCCATTATGCTTAGTCCATAAGCAAGAAACTAGGACAGAGTTAACTTGTCAAATGGCAAGCCAAAGCCCGCCATGGGACTATTTTAAGAACCGGGCTTCGGCTAAAAATTTGTCATGGGACTCATGGAGAACCATGGCAACACCGCCAAAGTCATGATATTTTATTGGACGGATTCAAGTGTGATCGCCTGGTATAGTTGGGATTCCCTAACTTACTAAACTTAGCAGGATTCAAAGTTAATTGGTGAAGACCGCTCGGTCCAGATTTGGCTTAAGCCCCGACCTTATACTTTGAGTTATCAAATGAATGTTTTACAAAAATGTGAAATCTTATTCAAAATGGAGTTTACAAAAGCATAAAGGAAAGAATTGGGAAATTAAATCCTAATCTATTTGTCATTCTTCTTTATCTGATGCGCCGGACTTCTCTGCAATCCATGCCTTGATATCCTCTACTTTCTTTGCCCTTTCCTCAACTATTTTGTTGACCGATTTCTCCATCAGGTCAAAGAGGGGATAGTTGAGATCATTCTCCAACGGGGGCTCATCTAGTTCGGGGATCTCACGGAAGTTTCCATCCTTGGTTAAAGGGTCAAGCGTCTCCCAACGATCATCTTCGGGATCCAGACCAAACTTGTTGACTATTTGGTCCTTCATATTATCCATGTACTGGGAGACGTTCGGTCCGTAAACGTTTGCCGCTAAGGCAAACATCAGGGGTGATCGGGCAAAACCCAATAGGGCTTCTCGAACCACACTCTCAGTTGATCCTTGGACCAAAACCAAGTCTTCTTTAAGCGCTTCCCGCTCTTCCTTCAATGCATTCTTTTCCTCCTGGGACTGCAGGAGAAGTCTGTTGCTTTCGTCAAATATCTCTTGTATCTGACGCTCCAACTCCAAAACTCGGGCCGTGGCGGAGTTCGCTGCTGCTTGGGCCTCTCCCGCCTTAGAAGCAGCTAAGGATAACTCAGTACCCGCTCCAAGCAGCTCTCCGTTCAGACGGTCCCGATCGGCCCTCACCGTTTCCAGCTCTTTTTGTTTGATCTCAACTTGCCGCTGAGCTAAAGCAAGTTGACCTTCCAGCTCTTCAGACGCCGAGGAGATGCTTCGGTTGAGCTGGATGGCGGAAGCAAGGTCTAAGGCCCTTCTATGAGCCTACAAGAGTTAGATTGGATTAAAAATGTATGCCCAATCGGGGCAGCATGAGCTGAATACAACTTACCACAGCTTGGGATTCCAGATGTGCTCACACCAAGCTGGGCAGCGCGCCATCAATGCCGGGAAGGTTTTTCTTCCCTAAGAGCCGGTATTCTTCGAGGGCGGCATCCTTCCATGAAGGGGGGACTCTTTTGGGTCCCCGGGCCTTAAAAACGGAGACTACCATCTCCTGGATAGCCCCGCGAATAGCCTAGGGGTTAGACGAGGATGGGGCTAGTTTCTCCCTGATTGTGACCCCTTTCGTCGGGATCGGGATTGCGGGCATGCTCACAGTTGACCGCAACCTCTTATATTGCTTCGGGGCTTCCTCTTCAAGGCCCCGCTTGCTCGTTGACGCAGAAACTGAAGGTCTGTGCGCCCTATCTCCTAAATTGGATGAGGGGCGGACGTCTTCCACCCGCATTGACCCCTGCAGCAATAACCGCACGACGTTAAGATCCATAGGGGAATTATTCCCGATTCTGTACATGGCAGGAAGGCCTAATGAGCATATCCTCTTAGAGATAACCTCATCCACCTCGTCCATTGATCGGGGCTCTGGCCTGTGGTTGCTGGAGCTCCCCGATGATCGTGAAGGCCCAACTGCAGCGTTGGGCTTGGGTTTTGATGACTGCAGCTGAGCCTCCTTCTTGGCTTTTGAAGTAGCAGCCACCGCAGCAAGTCGGTTACCAGACATTGTATCAGTGGAATCTGCAAAAGGAGAATAATGAGGATCAGGAAATATGAATTAAAGCAAGCTAAGTCGTACCCGATCCTTCTGACTCAGAAGAGTCAGAACTTGAGAAGATACCCTTCGGGGCAGGGGCTCCTTTTCTTCCTGCTACCCCGATCTCTAATAGCTTCTTCTCCCGAAGGATGTCTATTCTTTTCAGACGCCGTTCGGGAGGAGGAAACATTGCCAAGGTGTTGGCAATATCAGGGTGGGATGGGTTGAACCGGCTTCGGTCCAACTTCCCGATGTCTGGGTGTGTTGTTAGGAAGGTAACTTTCAGCAAGTCCTCCCTCGGGATGTCTATCCAGACATAGCAAGATTCTCATTCATGTAGGGAATCTTCCTTGTCTACGATAATACACTCATTCGTTCGGGTAGCTATATAATATAGTTTGCGACCTCCTAACAACCTTCTTCCCCTACGGGATCCCACCAGGAACAGGTTGAAAAAATGCCTGAGGGTTGGCTCTACCCTTTGTTTGTGGCAATAATAAATAAAAGCGATAATATATACATAACTGCCCGGAAAAAGAGCAAAAGTCGGGCAGTGAATCTCCCGAAGAACGGCCGCGACAAAAGGGTGAAGAGGAAATCGCAAGTCTGATCTAAGGGAGGCATAGCTAACGGGTATGGCGCTAGCCGGAACGTTCATCTCAGTGGGAATGAAGCACGGAACGTCTTCCTTCCCCCTCCAGACGGGATAATGGGCTGGGATAGAAAACTTGACCCGAAATGCTTCAAGGTCTATTGTGGTTATATCAGGGTACCTAGACCTACGAGGTGCCATGGATTGTTACCTTAAAGTTTGCAAGAAATTTGAAGTTGAGCAACGGTTGAGCAAAATCGCCGGAGGATTCCAAGCTAGAGCAGTTTGTCGCAAAGTGTGGTAATGGCTGCACAAGGCGAAAATCCCGACTTTTATACCACGCATTGCTCAATCAAAGGGTGACACGTCATCTCTGCAGGCGGCTGCAGTCTGACAGTCTATCTCCCTTTTTGGAATACGGAAAGACGTTAGCTATTGCAGAGCCCAGAATTATGTTTCTACCCTCAACTGCTATGGATTTCAAATTTGAAAATCCACATCATGAAATTTCTAAGTGCAGGATCGGTCCCCAAGGATGCCGTTACAACCAGTTCGGGTACAGGTTTCCGTCGTTGTGATCGGGCACTTATGCACAAACGATCACCACCACGGTGGCGACAGAATCCGAGGGGCTAGTGATGAGATCTCCGGAACCCAGTACCCCGGACAGGGTCAGGACCAAGCTTGGCCAGAGAAGCACAAACAACCTAAGCCGAACTTGGAGGCCTAGATCCAGCCCACGTGAGTGAACGGCCCATCCAGATCTTGTGGCCCGATCGATCGTTTATAGCGATCGATCCCGATGTGTAGGGCCCAGCGTCTCGCAAGCGCCCAGACCGATCGGTCCACATATTACAGGCGCTGCTTCGGGCCATTCTTACTCATCCCATGCAACGACAACCGTCGACAGCCTTGTTAGAAGCGTGGTCCGACGAAGGCGTACGAGCCACCAGTGGCCAGAGAGTAGCCGGCTAGTAGCGCCGAAATGTCTAGTGCCATGCAGCTCTGTGAAGCCGTTTCCGGCGGCTATTCCGCCTGACATTAGCCGACCTAGCTGCAATGGATAGACACAAAACGACACCCTACTGTGCACAGCACAGTGGGAGTATAAAAAGGACACTTAGAATGTGAGAAAAAGATCTTCTTCCGTTTTCTCCTTGGAGCTTTCGTATAGAGAAGTCTATGTCGATTTATTTTCGATTCTTCTCCTTCTCTTTGTTGTCTAAAGAACAAACATGACTTGTATGATGATTAATTTGCTTATCGAACCGACTAAGGGCACTTTCTTTAGCCCTTAGTCAAGTGGTTTTTTCCTCGTTTTCGAGGTTTTCCACTCTAAAATCCCTGTATCTTTACACCTTTGATTCATAATCGTTCTCCACACATCAAAAAAATTATAACCGAGTTCGTCCTGCAACGAACCGGTTGACTGTTGACATCCCCGGTTTTCGAACCACAACAATGATACTAGACGATACACCAATATAAAAACATGTGATAAATGTAATATAATGAAAACCTTAAGTAATATGTATTACTAATAATGACATTTTAGTCTTTTACAAAATCGCGTTGGGATGGTAGATGCTATTAGCAGCGGTGGCCAAAACGCAGAAAAATAAGGATGAACGCACCGCCATTTAGTTTATGTTTTTAAAAATCACGTTTTGAAAAATTACGTTGAACTCATTTGAGTTTCTAACACCAACTCAAACAAACTCATCATCCATTCTCACTCGTCATCTAGTGTAGCGGATCGCCATCCAAACATAATGTATGGACAATTAGACATCCCATCTCTAAACTTAATAGGTCCATTAGCCTTGTTGGGCCTATTCCTGGCTTTTGTTAGGGGCTAGGTTGTTGGACACAAAGTAGAGGGACAATTAAAAACGTGCAAAACGGAAATGGGGACACGATCATCGTAAAGTATTCAATAGGATATACCACATGGAATATTTAAAATACAAATTAATAATTAAATTCATTAATAAGACAATATCAAAAATATTATATTTTGATACAAAATATAATTATTGCTATCCAAAAATATTCAAATATTTCTAAGACAAATTTCTTGAGCAAAGGTCAACGGAAAAATGAACTCAAACAAAATTTATTACAAATTAAAAATTAAAAATAAAATAAAATACGTATTTTGATGTTGGACACGCGTACCGTGTCCAACACTATGCAATACGTTAAAAATTTAAAAAATCCATGTGTCCGTGTAGCTTATGTTAGGGGTGGGATTAGGTCGGTTAAACGGTCAAAATTTTTATGGTTAATCGGATTTGTAACCCAAAATTTGAAAACCGAAACCGAAATCGACCAAAACCAACGGTTAACCTGTTACCGTTTAACTGATAATTTTTTAAAAAATTTTCTACAAATTTTGTTCAATAATCAATTTTTTTAGAGCTTGACTTTCATACTTACAATAACGATTTTCATACTTTCGATAAATAGATTATGTTAATCTAAATCAAGCATTGAACTCGGACTGGACTTTCGAGAACGATCTAGCAACAATGGCGAATCAATTCCAATATGCAATAAAATTCTTTAAATTCATCATTTTATCAATAATCTACAAAAAATTGTTAGGAGCAAATTCACAAAAAATAAAATAATAATCTATAAGAAATATTTCAAAATATTAAATATAAGATATTAAATCTAAAATAAGAAGTAAATAAAAAAGAATATTAGACATAAAAATAATCATATAAAATATTCAAATGTAAACATTTATATAAATAATTTCTTAAAATTGTCTATGATCAAATTATACATAACGCAATATTTTTAACAAGAACAAAAAGATGCAACATTTCAAACATAAGAATTCAATATTATCAATTTTGTAGTATGAAAACCGGGGGTGTCAACAGTCGTCCGGTTCGTTGCAAGACGAACTCGGTTTTAATTTGTTTTGTAGGGGAAAAACGATTTAGAATCAAATGAAAAATGACAAAACAATTTTAGAGTTGAAAACCCCTGAAAGAAAGGGAAAAAACCACTTGATTAAGAGTTGTAAATACTCTTAGTCGATCCAATAATTGAGCTATTTATTACAAATGTCATGTTTGTTCTTTAGAATAACAAGTGAATGGAAAGCTAAAGGGGAACCGGAGAAAACCAAAGAAGAGGAAGCTCTTATTTCATTCCCACGTGTCCCTTTTATAGACATTTCCTACTCTGTGAACAGTAGGGTATCGTTTTGTGCTTGTCCCATGCGACTAGATCGGTTCGTGTCGGGCGGGATAGCCGCCGAGCGTAGCTCTAGCCGGCTGCGTGGCGCGATGTCTTTCAACGCTACTAGCCGGCTGTCTCCACACCAGATGGGGCTCGTACGACTATGTCAGGCACGCATCTGACAAGATTATTAGAGGCTATTGTCACATGTTGAGGAGTGCGGATGGCCCGAAACGTAATTTGTGCGTCCTGGACTGATCGATCCCGATGAGGAGGAGAACGCATGATTCCATCGATCGGTCCCGATCACTGGATCGGGCCTTCGGGCCCGACTGTTCTCGCCGGGCCGTCCATTTACGTGAGCTAGATCTGGGCCTCCAAGTTCGGCTCATATCACTTGGGTTGGTCTGGCTAAGCTTGGGCCTAACCAGGTTCGGGGTATCGGGTTCCGAAGTTCTCATCACTCATGCTTAGAAAGATTTTGAAATACGAAAATTTAAATATGAAAACAAAAAAACCATAACACTAAAAAAATAATAAACACATAAAATACTCAATTGCCACCAACTATGCAATTAATCATATCTTAAAATGAAAATATTACTAGAGTATATTTAAAGGAATAGCAAAGACAGAACATAGAAAGAATTCTAAAAACTCTAATATCAAGTAACTATAATTTCTTTTATTTAGATAATGAAAATATGAGTTATATGACATGTAAGATAGGAGGTGAGAAATTATTGTGTGTATTAATTAAATAATTTAATCGGTTAAACGACATCGAAATCGATATTTAAAAATAAAATCGATTATCGACCCTATAATAGTTTTAAATGATACGAAACAAAATAGCAAAAAACGATTAAATATATAAACCATTAAAGTCGGTTAAGTTAGACGGTTACCCAGTGGTGTCCTAGCTTTTGTACTTACCGATTTCTTATCCATTTTATCTCTGGCTTCTTGGACAGAGTTCTTTGATTTTTACATATCACGCTCCATAATCCTTACTCCTTCTGTACATCTGAGAATCCTGCTAAAACGTTTTGGAGCTGCGACGGCGGCGATGTTGCAGACACCAAGCAATCTACGTTTTCCCTCCGGGATTTGCCAATTTGTATCGGACTATGTCGGCCATCGCCGGCCAGTGCGTGCTAGATGCTTTAAAGCTTCCCTCATTACTGATTCCAATTATTTCCAGGTGGGAAAGCTCATCGGGACTTATGGGTTCATGAATGTCACTAGGTGCTTCCCGATTTTCAGTTTTTCCTTCATTTTTTCCTTTTTCTTCATTCATTCTGCATTGTCACGCCCTTGGATTGGCGCCATACGAGCAGAATAAGCATTTCAAAATGTTGAAGAAAGTGAATCTAACCGTTGTGATTTTTTTATGATTGATAGCCGCAACTAATTTTTAAATCTTTTCAATTAAAAATGTACTTTTCTTTTTCTTCTTTACACTAACAAGCCATTTCATCAGTTACTCAGGCTTGCAATCTGGGGTAGATATGGATTATTTCCCCGAAGAAATTTCGAGATTTAGGGCCCAAGATATTGGAGAAGGAAATGTCAGGATCAGGTTCATCCCAGCTTGCAGTTTTTTAAAAAAATTTGCTCGCACTTTTTCAAATGGTGAATTTGAATGTAGAATTGATTAGTAGATTTGAGAGGAGAACAAGGCCATATTCCTTTGCCTTGGACTTTGGATGAGCTTCATTGGCTGTTAATTTGCAGGCTCTATGAGGGAAGAATAGCTCAGGGCTCGCTTAGAGGTACTCCCATTATATTTAAGGTAGTTATTCATCATGTTTTGACAAAAAAAAATCCTAAAATTGTTGTTTTTTCATTTCCATATGTGACTTCATTCTTCCATGATCAACATGTGATCCGCAATTTATCTTGCTTCAAGTCGATTATTGCTTGCATTGAGTGTCTTCTGAATGATTATCTAAAGAAATTATCTTTGTAAGGTTTACCCTGGACAAATGGCTAGTGGCTCTGAAGCTGACTTAATGGCTACAAATGAGTTAAGTGTCCATGCTTCCCTCCAGGTATGCTTCATTTTTCACTATTCATGCCCTCGAAGAACCTCGAACAATAACACACGGGTGAGTTTAAGTATCTTGTAAATTAAACATCAGAAGATAAATTGCTTTGCAGGACAATTCAAAAGGTGTTGACTCCCAGAATATACAGATTCTTCTAGGTGGATTTGAGAACGAAATGGGAGAGAAGGTAAGTGTTGAAATATTATCCCACATCGGTTGTAGAATTAGAATAATTCTAGTGTATAAGGGAGTGATATCATGAGTAATTGGCTTGGTCTATCATTTTCAATGTGATTCAGTTCTCTTTTGGACTAGATTATACGGACACTCCCGAATCTTGAATTTCTATAGTAGGGTATTGGTATTAATTAAGCTACAAACACTGCAGTGGCTTGCTTTTCGAAATGATGGAAAATATACTGCTGCTGACTATGCAAAAGCTACTAGTGAGAAGATGTCGAAAGATAGTGAAGCCGGAAGCCAAATGTTTTGGAATCGTTTTGAGAGAGAAGAAACGATAAATAAGAGGAGATACTTTGTAGTAAAGCTGCTTCAAGGTGCTATGAGAGGCCTTTCTTATATGCATGAGAATGAGATACTTCACCAAAGTCTTGGCCCTGCTTCTGTTGTTCTAAAGTAAGAATAATTAGTTTTGCATAAACTTGCTACTTTTTACACTCTTGAACCATTTACTTTGTTTAAAGGTTAATTCTTCGTTTATTTGTAGTACATTGGTAGAGAAGGAAGCTGTTTATCTTGTACCAAAACTTCGGGATCTAGCCTTTTCTGTCGACATAAGGTATCATGATCATTTAAACTATTTTGCTGCTTATGGGTTACATACTATTGAGTGTGGATATCAATTTTGATCATCAATCGACGTTTATGAACCCGATCAGTATTGGTGACCGATCTTCATAGAACAGACACTAACGATTTCAGAGATCGGGTGCTGATTGGCTCGATCGGTCAGGAGGACCGACCGTTGCATGCCGAGAAACTTGTGATTGAGGATATGTTTGACCGATGGGTATTAAGTGCTCACTCAAGACGGTTGAGGAGTTGTGATTGTCCTAGGATATGAAATCTTTTATAAGTTTTCTAATCATGATACAAATCCCTTATAAATATAGGTTCTATAATTCATAAATTGCATTTCGAATCTCATTCTTTGGAATTCTTCATAGAGAACTCAATTGTGATTCATCTAATTATGGATTTTGACTGTGTTATCAATCATATGGTCTTTACCCATCTTGTGTTTTTCACTTTAAAATTATTATGTCTTCTTTATTTGCTTTTCACAATTACCGATTCCTAATTATAATCCCGTTTACACGCATTCCCTACAAGTACTTCATCTTTCCCAACATTATGACTAGTTTGTTTCTGTTTTACCTTAATTAAGTCTTGCAATTACTTCTGTTTTAAACTACACGAAATATGAGAATATTTGGCTTTGAAGGTACTCAAGGCTTGAGGAAGATTCAAATCCACTATCTGGAGGACTATGGCGAAGAGCATACGCTGCTGGAGCTTTAAATCCCCTGGAGAAAAGGGCCTTTGGAATAGCAGATGACATGTAAGCAAATCCAATCTTATTTTATCCTCAATCTATTTTAACTGATACTGAATCTAATTTATACCATGAAAGATATGAAGCTGGCCTTCTTCTCATGTACATTGCATTCGTCCCATTTTGCGAAGCCGGAGCAACAGACGCACTTTCTCTAAGAGTGAGTACTCAGTTCCCCTCTACAGCATGTCCCACATTGGATTTTAGATATAATTTGGATTGGTTTATAAGAAAGAATGAGTAAACAGTAAATGATTTGTTCAAGTTTTTTACGATATATTCTCCTCTTATTATACGCTATATCTATGTACACTCCCATTGTTATTTCGATCAGACTCTATTATACGCCAACAGATGTTTTTGCAGCTTAATACTTACTCTATTTCCTTTCAACAAACCTGCAGAGGCTTCTTGAGAACACTTTTCAGCTCGATGTGGAAGCTCTAAGGGAGTAAGCTTCGCTTCTGTGACGTTCCTTGTTACGTTTTTTTGGCTGTATTGGTGTGTTTTTGTATGCAGATATTGCTTAGCAGATGAGCGCCTGGTCGAAGCGGTCAAGTTTTTGGACATTGGGTATGGGGCAGGCTGGGAATTGCTGGCCGAGATGGTGAAGAAGGATTACAGGAAGAGGCCTACGGCAGGGACTGTGATGAAACATAGATTTTTGAGTGGTGCTTTTCTTTAATTATTATTTCACAACAAATATAAGAATTTCAGCTCGATTTTATGAGCATTATTATATTATGTAAATCCTTTTTTAATTATATTGATTGGGTTATTTGGTACACACTTACAGAATAACCTATTTTTAAACCGATTATTTTTATCAAACCAAAAAATGTCTCGTTCAATAGGAACGAATTTGTTTGAACTATAATAAATTTCAAAAGATTTAATTATATCATAATTTTCATAAGATTAGTAACTTATTGTGTTATTCCATAAAGCATATATAAGATGGAATTTCATCGATACATGAAAAATGAAACAAATTCATAAGAATTTTGTAAGAAATAATTGAAATTATTTTATATATTGCGAATATCCATAAATAATTAGCATTGAATAAAGAAAAAATATTAAAAAATAATAATAAAATAATATTATGTTTTTCTTTATAAAATAACATAATATCTAAAAATAAAAAATGCAAAACTATAACAATTTAGTTTGAATCGTACTATGAAATACACCGTTCATGGTCGAATCGGACGGTTCAATTACGGTTTAAAAACATAGAAAATAACCGTATTTTGATTATAAAAATTAACAAATTAGAAGCTTTTTATTTTGAATATGATCTTTCAAATAAAACATAATATTTCAACATTTCAGTTTACAAAGATATTGTCATACTCACCGTTCAACTTTCAAGCTTATTATAGTTTTTTAAGGTAGTGGTTATCAAAGTTAATTTCAGATAACTCTCATATTAGATTTGACAAACGGAATTTCAGAAAAATATCGGATAAACTATTTAAAATACAAAGTCATGTATTAATTTGATGTTTGAATATAAGCATATTACCATTATTTTGTTACTAATTCAAGTAGAAAGTAAAAAATTTAACTTTGAATTAATTATTTAAAATCAATATTGAAAATATAAACAATAACTAATCATTTGGTTCAAGTTTAATATTCAAAACTTTGAAACTTGAAAATTCTTAATATAATTTTGAGTTATAGAACACTAAAATAAGAAATAAACTTGATTGGCGAAAGAAATACCACTCAAAATTTCACAAATTCGCTCTTAATGAATTTTATTTTGATCCCAATCAAAATTTTGAAATGAAATTTCAACGAAATTTAAAACCATGATGGTTAGATGTTACCGTTATTCTTCTAATAATCAGGTTTCGAACCCCATCAATTCCTTTGATAGAATATGTGTTTAATCGGATGAACTACAAAACTTGGTCTAGATTTAGGATGTGCAACGGGTGGATTGGACTCGAAATCCGATAGATATAAGCCGACTTTGTTCGGGCCTCGGTCAACAAAATTGGGTATGGGTTCATATATACTTTTATTATTTTAAACCAAATATTATTTGAATCATATATGGGGTTATGCATAATCCACCCCAAAACATGATTAATCATATAAAATTTCACATTTCATCTTCTAAAATCATTCATTCTCATAGTCACATCTTTGTGATAGCCAATAATGTAAGATTTTTAAGACTTGTCTAAAAACTGAACCCAATTACTTAAGTGATCCAAATCCATGGATTCATGATCGAGTCTAAATTGAAGTTTGATTATAACACAAGAAATCCATGCATATCTCTACACATATTTTAAGTAAAATTGGACCCCTTAATTTTTTTTACTTTGAACTCCAACGAATATTTTAATGTTTTTTTTCATGTTTTAAATTTCCGGTATACCGGAAATTTCGGTCGTATCGGCTTCGGCCGGTACGAGTTTTTTTCCGGGTCGGGTTTTATTTTAAAAAAATAAATATGAATATTTTATATTCCAGTACATATCCAGTATACCGATACAATGAACTTGTCCGGTATACCGGCCAGTAACGGTTTTTAAAATCATTGGTTCCCTTCCAATATTGCATATGTAATTGTAAAAAATAGCAAATATAAGACACCATTCTAGTTTTTTTGGCAAGTCAACAATATATATATTCAGTATAAAAATCAGAATTATAAAACTTTAATTAAATGACTTATCTATTAGTCTATGGGTGACATTTACTAACATATTATTTATGTAGACTAACACTTGAAATAATTAAAGATGAATGAACACCATTCTTTAATCTAAATCAAATTTAATAACATATTTTGAATGAACACAAACTTATATCTTATTCTTATTATTTATGTTGATGCACAGAATAGTATAAATAAGAATGCAAAATTACCTAGATATATTGAAATCATTCTAATCTCATTAGAAAATAAACTAGTTGAATATATCCATAAATCCGATGTTCGGTCTATGAATCAATACATATTTCATAAAGAATTTATTTATATTTCTTCCTAAGATAATATTCTTATGTGATTAAAAATATATATGAAAATGTAATTATAATTTGTAAACAACGACTATATTTATAGATGACAATTAAAGTTTACTAATTCAACTTATCATAAAATATTAGAATATAAATAATCTATACACAATAAAGGGACAACATATTAGATACTTTAAATCTAATTAATTGTTCCACTATTTATAAGATCGTTTCAACATTGTTCAAATTATTAAGTGAATATTCATATTCATTCGAATAGCTTGTTCGAACAAATTCGAACGTTGTTCGTACGATTTGTTCGGATATTGTTGTGGTCAAAAAGACCTAGGTACCAACAGTCAATCAATTCGCAATGAAACGAACATGATTTTGATTTGTTTAAATTGGGGAGACGATTTTGAAATAAAGAATAAGCGGTAGACACAATGATTTATCGTGAAAAACCCCTAGAAAATGAGAAAAAACCAGGTGACTAATAGTTTGAAATACTCTTAGTCGATATATTAATTAAATAGTTTCTGAATACAAACAGTAGAAGATTTGATAAAATGACTAAGGTAAAAAGAAAGCTTGAGAAGTGGAATTGGCATAGTGACAGCCTATGTTGCACGTCCAAAAGGTCTTCCTGAGCGTGCATTCAAGGCTTGTATTTATAGAGGGGTAACGTGCATGGAAAACGCATCGCAACCGCCTATGACAGAATCGTTTTCCCCTTGATAGAAAACGTGGATAAGCTTGAAGCGTGGACAACGTGAGCATGTCCGAAGAGTAGAAAACGTGTGCACCTCCGAAGCTAGTTGTAACCATTTGGACCGATCCGGAAGATCAGTCCCCGGAGTTCCGAGTTAGGTCCAACTTTAGACTTCGGTCCCAATAACTGATTGGGCTCGCATACTATTTCAGCTAAGTGGACCTTCGGGCCTTGTTATCTTCCTGGGGTCGAAACCTTGCTATATGTTGGATCTTGGATCTTCTAGGTTCGTCTTCCGTCACGTGGGCCGGCCTAGAATAGTTTGGGTCTTCACTAGTTCGAGATACCGATTCCGGAGTTCTCATCAAACATGTTTATACTATTTTTGTGAACTTCACCAAAAAAATCAAATTTTGTTGTTTTACAAACAAAATCACAAAAAACTCAAAATACTGAAAAAATAATCAAACGATTATCTTTCACCAAACAAAGAATAAACTATCTCAATAAAAACATAATAAAGTTTTGTAAATGTTTTTAAATTTAAATACTATAATAATAAATTATTATAAAAATTAAATTAAATAATAAATTTGCTTATGAAATTTCGAATTTGTTCACTAAAAATTTTGTGTTCGTTCAACTTATAAAAGAACAAAAAATAATGTTCGAACAATGTTCATATTTTTATTTGAACTAGCGGACATGATCACATACGAGCCGAACACATATTGTTAACGAATTGTTTAAATCGTGTAACAGTCCTGCCGTGCTTCTACAAAGCCCTAAATTGCCACGTGTCATGTCTCTTTGGTTTGAATACTATTTTCAAGATATCATCTAATATTAAAATTAGTCTATTTGATAACGGTTGAAGATGATAGATTCGAAAACTTGTAAAATTACATTTCATCTGAAATTTGACATCGAATCGTTTTTTTCAATTGAGTTTATTTTTTAATTTAGCATCAAAAATCCAAAATTAGATACATCGATTTTCAAATTTAAAGATTTTGGTCATGATAATATAAATATTAAACATGTTTGTTATGGTCCCTTTTTAGGGGTACCAACAGTCGTCCGGTTCGTCAGCAGACGAACTCGGTTTTGAGTTGTTTTTGATGTGGAATACGATTAGAACTGGAAACAATAAATGGACACGGCGATTTATAGTGGAAACCCCAGGAATTGGGGAGAAAACCACTTGACTAAGAGCGAATTACGCTCATAGCCTGCTCATTAATCAAATAATTCATACAAAACACAGCAGAGACTTAATGAAAATGACAAGCGAATAGAAAGCAGTAAGAACTCCGGCAGGGTAACGGTCTGTTCTTACGCGTCCAAAAGGTCCTGCTATTTCCGTCGTCGCACTCTGTATTTATAGAGTCAGAGCATGTGTAGATCATGCTCTGTAACCGCCTCTGTAACCGAATTACGATGTAAAACGAGGTTGGGACCGAGGCGTGGTCTGCGTGATCGGGCCCGAGGCGTGGTAAACGTGTGGAGGCCCGAAGCGTAGAAAAAGTGGGTTTGTAACCGTTCTGACCGAACCATGGAGCCAGTTACCATAAAACGCTTTATTTCGCCAAGGCCATCTTCGGTCCTCTCGTGGAACATCGGGCCGCTGTTCGTTAAGTGTATAAGTGGGATGCAAGGGTTCGTTTCTACCATTTGAATCGGCCCAGTTGTTAATGGGCCTTATCCGTCATGGGGTGCCTGGTCCTAGAGTTCTCATCACTAGCCCCTCGGGCTTGATTGTCATCGTAGAGGTGATACAAGGCCGATTACATGATGTTTGCACATTCGTGAGAACATGGAACCGTACCTGTAGGTAGTGAGCGTCCAGGGGACCGATATTTCCCTTAGTGTAGGAATTACTTGTATTTAAAACTTAATAACGTATATTTATATTATATTTTTATCTTCGTTATTCTTTAAATATTAATATCCCGATTGGTGCCTCTTCACATTCGATAGTTCAAGAGGCGTGATGAGTGCACTTGTACTGCCTTTGTCTGGAGCAATATTACGTGGCGGCTCATTATTGGTTGGGAGATGAATATTTAAATCGGGGTTTTGGGCACTGTTTTCCCTCATCATTATTTTCGCGAAGGAAGAACTGCAAAATCAAGCTCTCTGTGCCCTCAATCAATTTCACGTTCAATCCATTTCACTCCGACTATCTTTAAGGTATACACTATGGCTCCTCATGAAATCAGATACTCAGCCATGTCTGAGTTAGATATTGAGGAGTTTAGGTCTAGGTTTTCGATTCCGGCACAATATTCCATCTAGAAGGGACGTGAAGATCGGCTGGACAATGAGTTGCTAAGAGTTGGGACGGAGGTCTCGCTCTTAGCAGATAAAGTCTCTGAGTTGGAGAAGATAGGACAAACATCTCAGGGGCAAATTTCTAACCTGGAGGCCAGGCTGCGGGCCAAGGAGGAAGAAATCAACGAAGTCCAAGGTCGGGCCCAGGAGAAAAGGAATAAATTGAACGAACTTCTCCTTCTGGTCCAAGAAGACAAGACGACCTTGGAAGAGGAGTTGACAAGAGCCCGCACTTCGACCGAAGGTTCGGTCAGGGAGGCAGTTCTGAGTTTCGCTCGGTCCCCCTTGTTATTCGCTTTAGTGGATAACATACATGGGGTATATACTGCTAAGTATTTGGATAACATGCGAGAGCAAGTTATTCAGCAGTTCGGGCTTTCCCCTTCGGACGAGCGGTGGAAGGCGATCGAGCCACTTGAGAGAGATGGTAAGTTTCAGGTTATTCCAACTTTGGAAGAACATGTTCTGGAAGAAGACCCTTTCTTCTATCTCTTTGAAGAGATGGAGAGAGTGGTCAATCAAAAGGTGGCCGATCAGGAAGAAGAACTGAAGCAGCTTGCGGCCCGGACCGAACCGCAGGAGCAGGAGGTTGAAGATAAAGAAGATGGGCAGGATAACTAGATTGCATTTATATTTTGTATCTGCCTTGCTTCTTATTTTCAATATATAACTATTTTCTTTCAGTTCTTATCCTTTTAATTGCCAGAACGAAACATTATAACCAACTTTTAAGTAAACTAATGTGTTTCATATTAATGAATTTTTTTTAACCACCAAGTGTAAGATCGGGGACGCTTATAGGATGTTAATCCATCGGTCTCAGATATTATGTTTGGCTTATTTGTATCAATTCTGATTGGATCGGTCGTTTCACATTGTATGTGGGTCACTCTTCTTCCGTCCTTGGAGTCAATACTTGATTGGAGAGGCGTGGTCTACGTTCAATGTGAGTTTTTATGAGCTTCAGCTGAACCTTGATTCTAATAAAGTCCCGTAGGTTATATTGGCTAAGATTTGCTCATACCACGTCCTATATTAGGACCGACCTTATGTTTCGATATGTTGACTACCATTCTTTTTATCATGGCAGATTTCATAAGTACAAAGGACCATTTCTAAAGCTGAATGCCGTTGAAGGGAGTGTTTTAGTTCGTAATGAGTTCTGGGAGAATCACGACTTATCCATGGGGCTAGGCAAGTGCGGGAGCATCTGACTCGTCAGAGCAATCACTACAACTTGGGAGCCTTGCAGACAAGAAGCTTCGGTCACCAGTCCAGATTCGTCCTAAGTCACCCAACTTCAAGATCGGTCCATCGTTCCATTAGAAATAGTTTGTTTTGTACTTGTTTTATGCTTACGTTTAAAGGAATGTATTTTATTGAGTCAAACATATTAATCGAAGATTCACAAGAAATATCGCCTTAAGTTCATGACGTTCCAAGTTCGGGGGACCTCTATACCATCCAATGTCTCAAGTTTATACGCATCTGATTCCAATTTCTTTGATATTCGATACGGTCCTTCCCAATTTCTGTCTAGCTTTCCAACGTTTCTCTGCACTTTCAT
This sequence comes from Utricularia reniformis, assembly GCA_009725065.1. NCBI lineage: Eukaryota > Viridiplantae > Streptophyta > Magnoliopsida > Lamiales > Lentibulariaceae > Utricularia > Utricularia reniformis. The sequence continues at coordinate 179,309 of RWGZ01001050.1, read as the reverse complement.
GCTTCTGAGGACGAGATCGCCTTTAAAGAATTCTCTTGGGAGGACTCGCTTGTTATGGGTATTCGCCAAAGCTCGTAGAAAAAAGCAAGTCAATACAGAGCTTTTCCTAATTGATTTTTTGGATAAACAAGTACAAGTAATTGATAGAATTCCAAATGGAATTAGTGTTAGTAATTTATTTGCAGTAGAAGGAACTAAAGTCAAATCAAGCTCGTTCCATAGTTCGCTGATAAGCACGCATCCGTGCGTAAATTGCATCTCTCTTTTCTTCGATCATCTCGAGGTCCAATAATCTCCTTTCATCATTCATATGCTCATATACTGAGATATCCGAGGTGATCGGATGGCAACCTCCACCGGGCTAACAGCTTCGGTCCCGTACACCAATGAGAACGGTGATTCCTGGGTTGTTGAGCGAGGTGTAGTTCGGTATGCCCATAAGACCTCGTAGATGTGTTCATGCCATTTACCTCCGAAATCTTCTAACGTGGTCTTCAATCCTTTTAGGATAACCTTGTTAGATACCTCCGTAAGTCTATTAGTTTGGGGGGTGTGCTACTGATGAGAAATGTTGGATGATGCCCAACTTGATGCATAGATCACGTATGCTCTTTCCGCGGAACTCAGTCCCATTATCTGATATGAGCGCTCGGGGAACCCCGAAGCGGCTCACGATATTTCTCCATAAGAAGTATTTGACCACCTTCTCTGAGATGATGGCTACTGCTTCTGCTTCAATCCATTTCGAGTAATACTCCACCGCTACAATACAAAATTTTCTTTGCCCTATTGACCGAGGAAAAGGTCCGAGGATATCAATCCTCCACCTGTCAAACGGACAAGGCAGCGGGGTAACCGATAAGGGAGCTCCAGGCAATTGCGGGATAGGAGCATGATATTGACATATGGCACAACGTTTAGTGTATTTCTTGGCATCTGCAAGCAACGTTGGCCAAAAGTATCCAACTCTAATGATGCGGTGGTACAAAGATCGAGCCCCTGAATGAATGCCGCATATCCCTTCATGAACATAAATCATGACGGCTTCAGCCTCAATAGGGGATAAACAGCGCAGAAGCGGGCCCTCAAAACTCTTTTTAAACAAGCGTCCATCAACTAAGATAAATCTCTTGGTCCGGACTTCTATTTTTCTGGCTTCAAACTTGTCTTCAGGGAGATAGCCGTTTGAGAGGTATTTAATAAAGGAGTCCATCCAATTGGGTTCCCCCGGAGACTCAGTAGCGTTAATATTCAAGCCCTGGAGTTCATGGCATAGAGTCCCGATCTCTTCAATAGACTGTTCGGTTACTGATATCTCGATCGAGGTCGGTCCTCAATATGGACCGAAATAGTGTTTGGCTCTATGTCAGGTATGCCTGAGGCCAATCTGACGAGTGTGTCGGCAACTTTATTTTGCTCTCATGGAACGTGGTCAAGAGAGAACTCACTGAATTTTTTAGATAATTCCAGAATTTTGGCACAATATAACCTCATCATCGGGTCATGAGTTTCAAATCTCCCTGCGAATTGTTCTACTACTAACTTCAAGTCTGAGAACATTCGCACTCTGCTAACTCCCATTTTTCGAGCCAAGGTCATTCCTGATAACACGGTCTCATATTCTACCATATTATTTGTTCCAGCAAAGGAAAATTTAACTGCGGAATGAATAAAGTCACCTTGTACCGTTGTCAGGGTAATGCCCGCTCCTCTTCCTCCGAAGGTCGACCCATCTACGTGGATCATCCATTGATCATCCTCTTGGTTAAGATATATGGCAATCGGGTCATTTCAACCACAAAGTCGGCTAGGACCTGAGCTTTGATCGCCCTTCGGGGCAGGAATTCCAGATACATAGCGCTGAGTTTGATAGCCCATTTTTCCAATCTCTCATTCAAATCCTCTGTTTAAGGACCACATTCAGAGGTTGATCCGTATAAACGTAGACCGTTCGGCCTTCAAAATAATGTTTCAACTTGGATACAGCTTTTTTCAAAGCTAGCATTAATTTCTCCAAGGTGGAATATCTGGTTTCAGCAGATACCAGAGAATGGCTGACATAATAAACAGGTTTATGAATGTCATCTCAGATGGTTACTAGAGCTGCGCTGACGGCAACTTCTAATACAGCAAGATACAACCCCAAAGGTTCATCACAAGTTGGACTTACCATCACCGGGGGAGTGCTTAAATAAGTCTTCAGCTCAGAGAAGGCCCGATCGCATTCTTCGGTCCAATCTAGATAGCTTGCTTTTCTTAGCACTCTGAAAAAATGTAAGGCCCGGTCTGTGGATTTCGAAATAAACCTGCTTAGTGCGGCGAGTCGGCCAGTAAGCCTTTGAAACTCTCTTTTGTTTCTTGGAGGTTGCATATCAATGATAGTCTGCACCTTTTCGTGGTTAACCTCTATGTCTTTCTCTGAAAAGTAATATCTTAGAAATTTTCCACTTCGGATCTCGAAGCAGCATTTGTTTGGATTTAGTTTAAGCTTATATTTTCGGCATACTTCGAAACAACGAGACAAATAAGAAAGGTGGTCTTCATCATTCATAGATTTAACAATCATATCGTCAACATAAACTTCCATCATATGGCCGATCAATTTTCTAAAGATCCTATTGACCAACCTTTGATATGTTGCACCAGCATTTTTGAGACCGAATGACATAACCACATAACAGTAAACGCCATCTTCGGTCATGAATGATGGCTTATTCTAATCTTCTGCAGCAATGAAGATCTGATGGTACCCAGAGTAAACATCCATGGTACTCATCATGGTGCTACCAGACACAACGTCTACCAGTCGGTCGATATGCGGCAAAGGGAAAGGGCCTGATTCACAGCTTTTGTTAACATCGGTAAAGTCGATGCACATTCGCCATTCCCATCTGGTTTGGAGGCCACTACTGGGTTTTGCAACCCATTCAATATAGTGGATTTCTCTGATGAATCCGGACCGTAGCAATTTATTCACCTCAGCCCGGATAATCTCGATTTTTTAGGGAGAGTAGCGTCTCCTTTTCTGCCTAATAGGCTTCGTTCCAGGCTCGGTGTTGATCTGATGTTCACTATCGGATCGGTCGATCCCCGGAACATCATCCGGGGTCCACGCGAATATATCCATGTGGCTTCTCAGCAGGTGGATCAATTCTTTTTCAAAAGCAGGGGCTAAGTGTGCCCCGATGCGAGTTGTTCTGGTTGGGTCATCCTCAACCAGGTTAATCAACTTGAACCCTACGGTTTCCATTGCTTGCCTTGGGTGCGGCGGTTCTTCTAAAAGATCGACCCGGGCCCTTTTGATAGGTGCCAATGTTCGACACGAGCTCATGTAGCATTGTCTAGCTACTTTCTGATCCCAATTGACAGAAATAACTCCATGAATGGAGGGGAATTTGAGTATCATATGATAAGTAGATGGGACCGCCTCAAACTTACTAAGGCGGATCCGTCCAATAATGGCGTTGTAAGCCAGGTCGACTTCAACGACAATGAATTCCAGATCTTCCGATCGGTCCTTAGATGGTTCTCCAAGGATGACTGAGAATAAAATCTTCCCACATGGAATGACGCTCCTTTGGTCGAACGACCAAAGAGTTATATTAGCAATCGGGAGGTCATGAGCAGCAGCTCCCAACATTTCGGCGACCTCGCGCTTCATTAGATTGCACGAAGCCCCGGTGTCCACTAAGATCATGTGGACACGACGATTTCCGATGATTCCAATGATGGTAAGAGGATCATCGCATGGATCGATAATCCCTTCCCGATCAGCTATGGTGAAAGTAATGTACTCCTCGAAGGGAGGGGACCGCTCAGCTGGATCATATTTAACCAGCGCCACAGATTCGGAGCTCTCAGCGGAGCCTCCACGAGCGGTTCTCTTTCGGTCCCAGATCGATTCATTTATCCTCAAACCACCGGAGATAACATAAATATCCCCGGCTACTTCTCGGGGTGCCGCCTCATTTTGAGGAGGTTGGGCACCTGTTTCAGCGGGTGGAGGAGCAATCTGCTCATGTCTTCCACCCTCGTTTTGCGGGGCTCTGCTGCCACGGCCCCGCCATCTTCTTCTTCGGCCCTGACCACGGTTCTCTCGACCGTGTTGGCCTCTGTCTTGCTCTGGAGGAGGAGACCGTCGGTCCTCCGTCCGATCATTATAATTTTGGGGCTGTCCCCGTTTATCTCTTTCCCGCTGCCTGTGACGATCGTCACCTTGGTAGCCTTTTCGGGGGGATTCTGCTCGTTTGCCCTTCTGACCATTCCGGTCGGGCTTTTCTTTATTCATTGCCTCTACTGTCTCTTTCAACAGCGGGCACTTCACGGTCGGGTGATCGCGATTATGATGCAGCTCGCAATATACCCGATTGTCCTCCTGCTTCGGGTGGACATCTTTCTCTCCCACAGCCGCTACTTCTCGCGACTGCTTCTTAGGGTAGGAAACCCTATGATCACCTGCGGGCTCAGAATTTCTGCTAGATTTCTGATAGCCTAGCCCCATCGCTTCATCCACCTTAATATACTTGTTGATTTTCTGAAGAAGCTTCCCCAAGGTGGATGGTGGGCTCTTTACCAAGTTGGCCGAAAGGCCGCACGGTCCCAAGACCTGCTGTAAAATATAAATCTTATCCCGGAGCTCAAGCTTGATACCCCGAGCGGTCCTATTGAATTTCTCCATGAAGGACCGAAGACTCATTTTCGCCGGGATATATTTTAGCTGATATAGTTTCTGCCTGCTTCGGGGCGGTCCTACATTTGGAGCAAATTGCTCTGAGAAAGCCAGAATAAATCCGCCATACGACTGTATGGATTGGGCTGTCAAATTTTTGAACCACGTTCGGGCGTCGCCTTGTAATCCTGCCGCGAAGATGCGGCACTTTAATGAATCTGAGGCCCGAACCGTTCCCATGCGTAACTCGAAAACGGCAATGTGATCGATCGGATCACCGTCACCACGAAATGTCGGCAACCCCTCGGAGTTGCGATAATGCGGATCTGGGACTGCTGCCCAGATTTCTTCAGAAAAAGGGAGCATCAAATCTCCCAAGGCGGCTGATACGCCTTCAGATTGCTGGGATGATGTTTGAACCACATGCAGATTATGCCACCAGTCATCATCCTTATTTCGCCTGATTGGGGCCTCCATGGCCCTGTTGAATAAACCAGGATTGCGTCCCAGATTAGGTTCGCAATCTTTCAACACACGCATGCTCTCCAACTCCCTGGTGAGCTCATCAATTCGTCGCTGCATTTGCTCCTGATCATTTCCAGGAGCTGGGGTTAGAGCTCTGGCTGAGGGGGGGGGAGGAGTAGACCGGTATCTAGGCCTCCTCGTTGTTACACCACGCCTGATGATTTCTTCATCATCAGTACTGCGCTCGTCAGGATCACTCTCGTATCCTCTGCTTTTGGGAACATAGCTTGAAACAGCCGGTGATTCTGTTCCACTTCTCTCCGACGTAATTTCTAGTACCACCTTCCTGACGACAGCTTCTAGATCCTGCAAAGTGAATGTTGGTGCTGGGAGACTGTCGGGAAGCACGTCACTATCATTTGTCGAAGTTCCAGTCGTCATGCCTTTGATTGTCCTATCCCTGATAGAAAACTCAAATGGGATTAGAGAATCATCCCTACGGACGGCGCCAAACTGTTATGGTCCCTTTCTAGGGGGTACCAACAGTCGTCCGGTTCGTCAGCAGACGAACTCGGTTTTGAGTTATTTTTGATGTGGAATACGATTAGAACTGGAAACAATAAATGGACACGGCGATTTATAGTGGAAACCCTAGGAATTAGGGAGAAAACCACTTGACTAAGAGTGAATTACGCTCATAGCCTGCTCATTAATCAAATAATTCATACAAAACACAGCAGAGGCTTAATGAAAATGACAATGGAATAGAAAACAATAAGAACTCCGGCAGGGTAACGGCCTGTTCTTACGCGTCCAAAAGGTTCTGCTATTTCCGTTGTCGCACTCTGTATTTATAGAGTCAGTGGCGTGTGTAGATCACGCTCTGTAACCGCCTCTGACAGGTTTGTTCGAGGTTGTTGTCGCGCGATGTAAAACGANATATCGATTATAAGCACTCGTAAAATATATTTCATTTCGATCGATATGTGAAATACATGACGGTACCGAGTTATTGTATGGTAATTGGTACCAATGTTTTACCCGTTAACTACCGGTATCATGTCATATAGTCAATCCCATAGTTTCTTTTGGGTGTAATAATTTTTTAATTACATTTAATGCACAATGACAATATTTTAATGTGATCAATATCCATCAATGATACATACTCTCAAATCCTTAATAATTTTAATAAATATTAAAATAATAATTAAATAATTATGAAAATATTTAATTTTCTTGTGGCATGATTAAACATTTGCATCCATTTTAATTTAATATTATCATGGGGCTTTTAAGTAAGAAAAAAGAAAGGAATTGATTTATTGGCTTTAAGTTTTACCATACTTAAATAATCTCTAATGGTGTCCGTGATCACAAAGAAATATTGGTTTCAGGCTCATTTGGAATCTGATAATGATTTGGTCATATGATATTGGCCATTGCCTAAGGAGAGAAAATTTTCTCCATTGGGTTTATATTTTTAAAGTATTTTTTTAATATAATATATTATAAAAATATATATTATTAATATTAATAAATATATAAATTAATATATTATGATTAACATGTAATATTTTATTAATCATTTGAATTTATCTACATTTAAAGAGTTATCACGTAGATCATATTTTGACGAAATTTCACGAATAATTGTGTTGATTATTTTAATAAATAAATAATATTTTATTTTAATATGAAATTGTATTTTAGTATAATATTTGTTGTGGTAAAAAGACCAGGGGTACCAACAGTCGTCCGGTTCGTAATAAAATGAATTCGATTTGAATTTGTTTGAAATGGGGGAAACAAATAAAAATGAAAGGAAAACTCGACACAACAAATTTAGAGTGAAAAACCCTTGGAAAATGGAAAAAACCACCTGACTAAGAATTGAGAAAACTTTTAGCCGATTCATTAATAGAATAGTTCATTGCTACAAACAAGAAGGCTTATGAAGATGACGAGGTAAATAAGAAAGCACAAATGGGGTAAACCAATAGAGTGTTTGCTGATTTTGCGCATCCAAAAGGTCCTTTTTATTCCGTTGTCGAGCCATGTATTTATAGAGTAAAAATCACGTGTAATCCACGCCCTGTAACCGTCTCTGACAAGGTCGTTTTTCCATGCTGGAAAACGTGGATGGCCCGAAGTGCATTCTGCGTGATTATGCCCGAAGCGTGGAAGACGTAATTAAGCCTGGAGCGCAAGACGCATGGGCTGTAACCGTCTGGACCAATTCATCGGATCGGTCCCCCGAAGTAAAGGGCAACATGCAGTGTTGGCCTTCGGTCTTGACTACTGAGTAATGCGCTCTTAACCAAGTGAGCCTTCGGGTCCAACTATCATTGTTGGGTCGAATTTCCAGTAGAAGTTGGATGTTGGGCTTTTAGGTTCGGCTTCCGTCACCTGGGCCGGTTTGCAATGGCTTGGACCTTATATAGTTCAGGATACTGGGTTCTGAAACTCTCATCATTAGCCCCTCACTACCGTCACCTGGGCCGGCCGGTAATGCCTTGGGTCTTTATGTTGATGGATCAACTTTCTTAGAAAAATGGGCGGGCATTATCCTTACTATGCTATAAAGTGATGTTATTCATTCCGCAGTTAAGTTCTTATTCTCTGGAACAAACAACATGGTGATATATGAGGTTGTATTATTATGAATGACCCTAACCCGAAAGATTGGAGTTGTTAAAGTACGAATGTTCTCAGATTCTAAGTTGGTGGTGGAACAATTCGTATGAAGATTTGAAACACATGAGCCAACGATGAAGCTGTATCATGCTAAAGTTCTAGAATTGTCAAAAAAGTTCAGTGAATTCTCACTTGATCATGTGTCACGAGAACAGAACAAGGTTGCTGGTGCATTAGCCAGATTGGCCGCAGGCATATAAAAAACAATCAATTGAAGAATATTGGACCGGCCACAGTATCGATCCATATTCAAGATCGACCTTCGGTCGAGATATCCGTGACCGAACAATCAATTGAATAAATTGAGGTTTTATGCCATGAACTCCAAGGATTAAACATTAATGCTACTGACTCTCCCGGGGAATCCACACGGATGGAGCCCATCGTTAAATATTTAACTAATGGCCACTTTCTTGAGAACGCATCTGAGACCAGGAAGATTGAAACCAAGGGACCGCTCTTGAGTGATGGGCGATTGTTTAAAAAGAGTTTCGATGGACCGCTCTTGCGATGGTTATCTCCTATTGAAACTAAAGCTGTCATGATTTATGTTCATAACAGCATCTGTATCGGATAACAGACTCCAGTTTCCCGGAAAGTCCATTCAGATCTTTGTACCAAGTTAGGCATTTCTCAACATTTTTCGTCAGTGGCCCACCCCCAAACCAACAGGCTCACGGAGGTATCCAACAAATGTATTCTGAAGGGATTGAAGACTAAGTTGGAAGATTTGGGAGGAAGTGGTCCTATCATATCTACGAGGTTTTATGGGCTTATAGGACTACACTCCGCTCTACGACCTAATAATCTTCATTCTCTTTGGTATACGGGTCCGAGGCAGTTAGTCTAGTAGAGGTTGCCATCCGATCATCTCGGATAACTCAGTATGATGAGCATTTGAACGATGAGAGGAGATCCCTAGATCTTGAAATGGTTGAAGAAAAAAGGAATGATATTTATGCATGCATGTGTTCTTATCAACGAACCATTGAGAGGGCCCATAATAAGCGCGTCTTACCTAGAGAGTTTTTAGAAGGCGACTTTGTTCTCAAGAATGTAAGAGTTCGGAGAAACGTTGAGAAGCTAGATAGAAATTGGAAAGGGCATTATCGTGTTTTGATAAACTTAGGAGCCAGAGCTTATAAGTTGAAAATATTAGATGGGAATGAGATCCCCCGAACCTAGAACATTATGAACTTACGGCGATATTTTCTATAAAGTCTTTGACACTTAGTGACAATTCTGAACCATAAAAATGTTTCTCAAATTATGAAAAAGATACAATAGGTGCAATACAAATTATATCTAGCTAGGTGAGTGACCGATCTTGAAGTTGAATTTTTTTTGGATGAGTTTGGACTGGTGATTGTAGTGGTTCATCCATAAGGCTTTCAAGTAGTTGTGACCGCTCTGACAAGTCAAATGCTTCCACACTTACTGAGTGCTTAGATGAATCGCAAAACTACAGAACTCACTGCGAACTTAATATCCTCTTCGATAGCATTCACCCTTCGGAAATAACTCTTGCTTCTTTGTCTCTCACCATAAGAGAGATAACAGGGACAGAATTAGTGAGTCAAAGTACAAACACAAGCCTATCTTGAGACTTATGTAGAACCGGGGCTTGACCGAAGCCTAATGTGGGACTTGTATAAGAACAGGGGATTCGACAAAGCTTGCCATTGGACTCATAAAGAACCGAGGCAACGCCACCAAAGTCATAATAGTTAGCAGGGACGAAATAAAAGAGTGATTCATTAAGTTCCCCTAACTTATTAAGCCTAGCAGAATTCCGATCTAACTTAAGGTGGCAAAAACGGTCTAGGTTCAATATTGACCCCGAACGTATACTTAGAAGAAAAACAAATACATTGAAAAGCAAAAATTACATCAAGAGCAAAATATAGAAGGGGGACCTAAGGTTTAAAGCCTAATCTACTTGTCCTTTCTCTCTATTTGCCTCATCAGACTTCTCAGCAATTCATGCATTGAGATCTTCCAGTTTTCTTTCATTTTCCTTAACCACCTCATTGACTTACTTTTCCATTAAGTCAAACATAGGGAAGTTGAGATCTTTCTCTAGTGAAGGCTCATCTAAAATTGGGATTTCCTTGAAGTTCTCGTCCTTGGTCAGGGGGTCAATCGACTCCCATCGCTCATCTTTGGGTCTAGGCCAAAATTCTTGACTATTTGGCCTTTCATGTTATCAATGTATTGGGAGACGTTTGACCCATAGACATTTGCCGCCAAGGAAAACATCATCGGGGACCGAGCGAAGCCGAGAAGGGCTTCCCAAACCACTCCTTCCACCGCCTCTTTACCCCTGACCAGTTCATCCTTCAAGACATCTCTCTCTTCTTGGGACCGAAGGAGAAGCATGTTACTTTCGTCAAATAGCTCTTGTATATGATGCTCCAACTCCAAAACACGGGCCATTGCGGAATTACCAGTTGCTTGGGCCTCTTTATGTTTCGCTTCTCACTCCACAGCTTGAGAAGTAAGGAGTGAGACTTGAGTGCCCGCTCCTAGCATCCCTCCATTCAAACGGTCCCGTTAGACCTGGACCGACTCCAGCTCTTTCTGCTTGATCTCAACTTGCCGCCGAGCCAAAGTAAGTTGGTCTTTAACTTCTTTAGAAGCCGAAGCAGAACTTTTGTTGAGCTGGATTGCAGAAGCACGGTCCAAACGCCTTCTACATGTCTGAAAAAACGATCCTGGATTAATATAAATCCTATTCAGTAAGAGGATATAAAAATGACTTACCGTGGCCTGGGATTCCAAATAGGCTGCCACCAGAGCGGGGATCGGACCATCCAATTCGGTAGGGTTCTTCCTCCCCATTAGCCAGTACTCCTCCAGCATAGCATCCTTCTAGGACACATGAGTTCTCTTCGGTCCTCGAGCCTTTGAGATGGAAGTCACCATCTCATAGATCGCCTCCCTAATAAGTTCTGGGTCTGATGGCGTGGGGGCCGATGGCTAATCAATTGTGATCCCCTTCGCGGGGATCGGAGCTGTAGGCTTGTCACCAGCCTTCTTTAGCCGCTTGAACTCCTTCGGGGCCTCTATTTATGGAGCTCGTTTGCTCCTATTCTGAGGCAAAGGGGGCCGCAGACTTCACTTCGGGCCCATCCACGTTTTCTAGCATGGGAAAACGACATTGTTAAAAACGGTTACAAGGCGTGGATTACATGCGATTTTTACTCTATAAATACAAGGCTCGACGACGGAATAAAAAGGACATTTTGAACGCGCAAGATCAGCAAACATTCTGCTGGTTTACCCCCTTTGCGATTTCTTATTTATATCGTCATCTTCATAAGCCTTCTTGTTTGTAGCAATGAACTATTTTATTAATGAATCGGCTAAGAGCTTTCTCATATCTTAGTCAGGTGGTTTTTTTCCCTTTTTCAAGGGGTTTTTCACTCTAAATTTGTTGTGATGAGTTTTCCATTCAATTTTAATCGTTTCGACCATTTCAAACAAATTCAAACCGAGTTCGTTTTATTACGAACCGGACGACTGTTGGTATCCCTGGTCTTTTGACCACAACAATACCCTTGCGAATATCTGTCACACGAAGAATAATCCAACCAACGTAAAATTTCAAATAATACAAAATATAAATACTTTTTTTCACTTTTTCTGACGATATTTTTTAAATTTTTTATAAAATATTTAAAATAAAAGTAATAAATATTTTAAAATAGATTATTTTTATTTATAACTGATATTTATAAACATATCGAAACTTTAAAATAATGTAAAGAAATATCAAACTTTGAAAATTAAATAAATAGTATAAAAATTGTTATAATCAAACAACTTTAAACTAAAAAAGTTTGTAAATATATTCTCTAATATTTATAATTGCATATTTAATCCAAAAGATTAAAAGTAATTGTTGTTTGATTTTAATATCCGTTAATATCTTAAACATGAATATTATTTTTATTTAATCACTTAACTTTAAAAATTGTAAAAATATATTTAAATTTTAAAATAGTGTAAATAACAAATTTATATATTTAAAATTACATAAATATCACTTTAATCTTACGAAATCGATTACCAAAAAATGGACTAAAAATCATCATTTTATATTTAATGTTCATTTATAAACATGTGTAAAATATACAATTTCTAAACTTTAGACATCATATTAACATTATACTTGGGTACAAAATTAACAAAAATATTATGATAACACCAAAATGCATTCATTCAAACAAACATAGTTTTATAAAATTGATAATTTAAATTCTTAGTATGATAATTTATAAATATAATAATTTAATCATAATTATATATCATGAATACAAACATATTGACATATTATTTAAAAAAAATATTACATATTGATGAGAACTTCGTAACCCGTTATCCTGAACTGGATTAAGCCCAAACCATTATGGGTTGGCCCAAGTGATGAAAGCCAAACCAAAGACCCTAGGTCCAACTTGTGATAAGAATTCAATCCAACAAATATAGCAGAGCCCGAAGACCCACTTGAGCTAAGTCCAATAACCAATAATCAGGACCGAAGGTTTGCACTACATATTATCTATCACTTCGGGGACCGATCCACTGGATCCGTCCAGACAGTTACAGCAGGCCGCGAGCATGCACACGTTTATCGCGCTTCGGGCCCGATCACACAGTCTGCACTTCGGGCTCACTCACGTTTTCCGCCATGGGAAAACCACCTTGAAAAAGACGGTTAAAAAGCGTGATTCACACGTGTTTCATTCTCTATAAATACAGAGCTTGATGGCAAACTAAAACAAAACCTTTTGGACGCGCGAATCAGCTCACCCTCAGCTGATTTTCTCCCTCGCGCTTTCTTATTTTTGCCTCAGTCATTTTCATAAGTCCTAAACGTTTGTGAGATGAACTGTTTTACTAATATATCTGTTGTGGTCTGAAAACCGGGGTATCAACAGTCGTCCGGTTCGTTACAAGACGAACTCGGTTTTAATTTGTTTAATGTGGGGGGAAACGATTATGAATAAAAAGGAAAGGAACACGGCAAATTTAGAGTGGAAAACCCGTGGAAAGTGGGGAAAAAAACCACTTGACTAAGAGCTATAAATGCCCTTAGTCGATTCGCTAATCAAACCGTTCATTACAAATATGAAATGGTTAATTAAGACAGCAAGGAAAAGGAAACGTTCAAGAAGACACAGCCAGAGCAGGGAGGGAACCTTTTTTCCATTTCTAAAGTATTCCTTTTATATGCCTCCCTCAATGTGTGAACACGAGGGTGTCGTTTTGTGCTTGTCTTATGTGGCTAGGTTAGCCTATGTCGGGTGGGAACGCTGCCAGACGTGACCCTATTTGGTTGTGCGGCGTCAAGCCTTTCGGCGCCGCAAATCGATTGTCTCCCGATCGGAAGAAGGTTCGTACGGTTCTGTCAGGCACGCCTCTGACAAGGTTGTCGGAGGTTGTCCAGAAGGGTGGAAGGCACGTTTGAACCCGAAACACAAGACACGTAGCTGTGACCGTTTGGACCGATTGGTCCCGATGGGGGAACCATGTACAGTTCTGGCCTTCAGTCCTCGATCGCTAAGCATGGACTTTTGACAGGCTTTTGGGTCCATCTATCTTCGTCGGGCCGCACGTTTATTGGAAGTTGGATCTGGGGCCTCCAAGTTCGGCTTTTGTCACTTGGGCCGGCCTAGCAAGAATTGGGTATAACCTAGTTCGGGGTACCGGGATACCGGGATACGAAGGTCACATCACTAGCCCCTCAGACTTTATCGCCATCATAATGGCGATGTTACTTGGATCATCTGACTGAGATCGTTTGAGGCAAAAATGCGCGATCAAACGAACGGAGGACTGTACCCGAACGGATTATGATAGCGTCCCTGAGGACCGATCATGTACTTAAAAAATTTCAGAACGTTAATTTTCAAATTTAAAAACTGTAACGGTTATGGGCAAAAGTGTAATTTGGGACTTTAACAGTAGCCTGCGCCTTTCCGTATTCCTAAGGGAGGATAGGTCGTTAGACTACGGCCGCCTACAGCAGTGACGTGTCACCCTGTGAGTGGCCAATGTGAGACTATAAAAGCTGGGATTTAGGTACTGTGCAACCATCGTTGCCATTTGCGTGAAAAATTCCCGAGCCCTAGAATTCTCTGCGATTTCGCTCTAGTGTCCTCAAACTTCTCATTTCCTTCGAAAAACTATAATGTAATCATCCATAGCGCCTCGTAGAGCTTGGTATCCTCTCGTTTCTGATATTGACATCGAAGAACGTCGGGTCAAGTTCTCTATACCAGCCCATTACCCCATCTGGAGGGGGAAGGAAGACGTTCCATGTTTCCTTCCCGCTGAGATGAATGTTTCCGCTAACGCTTTACCCGTTAGCTATGCCTCCTTGAAGTCCGGTTTGCATTTTCCGCTTTATCCTTTTGTCGCGACCGTACTTCAAGAGATTCACTGCCCGACCTACGCTTTTTTCCGGGCAGTTATGTATATATACGCCTTCATTTTTTATTGCTATAGACATGGAGTAGAGCCAACCCTCAAACATTTTTTTAACCTTTTTTTCTGTAGGATCCCGATAGGGAAAGAGATTGTTGGGGTGTCGCATACTATATTATATAGCGACCAGAACTAAGGATTGTATTATCGTTGACAATGAAGATTTTCTTCATGAATGGGAGTCTTCCTATGTCTGGATAGACATTCCGAGGGATGACATGTTGAAGTTGACTTCCTTAATCACTCATCCTGATATCGGGAAGTTGGACCGAACCCGGTTCAACCCCTCCCATCAGGATATTGCCAACACATTGGCAATGCTTCCTCCTCCCGAAAAACGTCTGAAACGAATAGACATACTTTGAAAGAATAAGCTACTAGAGATAAGGGTAGCGGGCAGGGTCGGTGCCCCTGCCCCGAAAGGGGCGTTCTCTAGCTTTGACTCATCGGGGTCGAAAGGATCGGGTATGACCTTAGCTTACTTTAGTTCATGTTTCATGATTCTTATCATTTTCCTTCTACAGGCTCCACAGACACAATGTCTGGAAGATGACTGGCCGCGTTGGCTACTGCCGCAAAAGCTAAGAAAGACGCTCAGTCGCAATCCTCTAAACCGACGTCCAATGCCCCTACGGGGTCTTCTCGATCGGCGGGAGGTTCCAGCAGCCAAAGGCCCGGTTCCTCAATGGAGGAGGTGGATGAGGTGATTTCAAAGAGAATTCGATCGTTTGGTCTTTCCGCTATGTACAGGATTGGAAATAACTCTCCTCTGGATCTTAACGTCGTGCGGTTGTTGCTGCAGGGGTCGATGCGGCTGGAGGATGTCCTTCCATCTTCTAGCTTGGAGGACAATATGTCAAGGTCCCCTCTACCTCCAACTAAGAGCAAGCAGGGCCCTGAAGATGATGCCTCGAAGCAGTACAAACGGCTGCGGTCGGCAGTAAATAAGCCCGCAACCCTGATCCCGGCGAAGGGGGTCATAATTGCGGAGAGATCGATCCCCTCGTCGTCGAACCCGAAGTCTATTCAGGAAGCTATCCAAGAGATGGTGGCCTCCGTCTCGAAGGCTCCGGGGCTAAAAAGAGCTCCAGTTTCTTGGAAAGATGCCATGCTAGAGGAATACCGGCTTTAGGGTAAGAAGAACCCGTCCGGTATTAATTGCACAATCCCAAGTCTGGTGTTAGCTTATCTGGAGTCCTAGGCCGCGGTAAGTTAACTCCACATTCTACCATCTAGTCAAATTTTTGTTTTGACTAAGATCGTTTCTTGCATACAAACAGAAGGGTCTTGGACCTTGCTTCTGCAATCCAGCTGAGCTGAAGCACCGTTTCGGCTTCTGAAGAAACAGAGAGTCAACTTGCCTTAGCTCAGCGGCAAGTTGAGGTTAAACTAAAGGAGCTGGAATCGGTCCGGGACAAGCGGGGCCGTTTGAATGGAGAGCTGCTAGGAGCGGGGCACTGAGCTTTTGATAGCTACTTCTAAAGCGGAAGAAGCCCAAGCAGTTGCTAACTTCACAACGGCCCGTATTTTGGATTTGGAGCGTCAGATGCAGAAGCTATCTGACGAAAGCAACAGACTCCTCCTTCGGTCCCAGGAGGAAAGAGATGTCTTGAAGGAAGAACTGGTTTGGGGCAAGGAAGCAACTGAAGGAGCTGTCCGAGAAGACCTTCTGGGTTTTGCCCGTTCACCGCTGATGTTTGCCTTGGCATCAAACATTTATGGACCCAATGTCTCCCAATATATGGACAATATGAAGGACCAGATAACTAACAAGTTTGGTCTGGATCCCGAAGATGCACATTGGGAGATGATTGACCCCCTAACCAAGGACAGAAACTTTCAAGAGATCCCAGAGCTAGATGAACCTCCACTGGAGAAGGATCCAAACTTTCCTCTTTTTGACCTGATGGAGAGATCGGTCAATGAGATAGTTGAGGAAAAGGGAGGAAATTAGAGGAACTCAAGGCATGGATCGCAGAAAAATCTGGTGAGGCAGACAAGGAGGAAGGACAAGTAGACTAGATATTTCAAACCTTAGGTCCCCTCCTTTCTGTATTTTGTTTCTTGTAGACTTCGTCTATTTTAATGAATTTTTCTCCTAAGTGTAAGATCGGGGTTCATACTGAACCTAGACCGTTCGGTCATCTTTACTTAACTTAGAATCTTACTGGGCTTAATAAGTTAGGGGATTTTAATTGCGTTAGCAGACCACTCTTTATTCCATCTCTATCAATCATTATCACCTTGACGGCGTTGCCTTGGTTCTTTATGAGTCTCATGACAAGCTTTGTTGAAGCCCCGGTTCTACATAAGTCCCAGTATAGGCTTGCGCTTTGACTGGCTAATCATGTCCTTGTTATCTCGTTTACGGCTAAGTACAAAGAGGCAAGAGCTATTTCCGGATGGTGGGTGCCGCCGAAGGGGAGATTAAGTTCGCAGTAAGTTCTAGGAGTTTTGCAATCTATCTAAGTACTCAGCAAGTGTGGAAGCATCTGATTCATCAGAGCGGTTACCACTACTCGAA
This sequence comes from Utricularia reniformis, assembly GCA_009725065.1. Taxonomy (NCBI): domain Eukaryota; kingdom Viridiplantae; phylum Streptophyta; class Magnoliopsida; order Lamiales; family Lentibulariaceae; genus Utricularia; species Utricularia reniformis. Next base: position 162,462 of record RWGZ01001050.1, on the reverse strand, counting down.
AGCCTTATGGATGGGCTGCTACGGTCACCAGTACAAACTCGTCCAGAAAATCCAACTTCAAGATCGGTCACTCACCTATCTAGAAATAATTTGTATTGCATATGATGTATCTTTTTCATAATACGAGAAACATTTTATGGTTCAGAATTGGAAATATTGTCAAAGGTTTTGCAAAAAGTATCTCCTTAAGTTCATAACATTCAATGTTCGGGGGATCTCATTCCCATCCACAGTTTCCAACTTATAAGCCCCAGCCCCTAAGTTTTTCAAAACTCAGTAAGGCCCTTCTCAGTTTCTGTCTAGCTTTCCAACGTTTCTCTGAACTCTCACATTCCCGAGAACAATGTCGTCTTCTGAAAATTCCCTGGGTAGGACACGCTTATTATGGGCCCGCTCCATAGTTCGTTGATAAGAACACATGCGCGCAGAGATGGAGTTTCTTTTTTCTTCAATCATTTCAAGATCTAAGGATCTCCTTTCATCGTTCAGATGCTCGTCATATTGAGTTATCCGAGGTGATCGTATGGCAACTTCTACTGGACTGACTGCTTCAGACCCATACACCAGAGAAAATGGAGATTCCTGGGTCGTAGAGCGGGGTGTGGTTCTGTAAGCCCATAAAACCTAGTAGATATGATCGGGCCACTTTCCTCTAAAATCTTCCAACTTAGTTTTCAATCCCTTCAGGATAACTTTGTTGGAAACATCCGTCAATCCGTTGGTTTGGGGGTGAGCCACTGACGAAAAATGTTGAGCGATACCTAGTTTGATGCAAAGACTCGAATGGATTTTCCGCGGATTGAAGTCCATTATCCGATTCAAAAGCTCGAGGAACTCCAAAGCGGCTTATAATGTTCCTCCACATGAAGTGTTTCATCACATTTTCAGAGATAATAGCCACTGCTTCAGTTTCAATCCATTTTGTATAGTACTCAACCGCCAAAATACATAACTTTCGCTGCTTTACCAATCGAGGGAACGGTCCCAAGATATAAATCCCCCACCTGTCGAATGGACATGGGAGTGGAGTCATTGATAAGGGTGCTCCAGGAAATTGGGGGACCGGAGCATGGTGTTGACAAGCAGCGCAACGTGTAGTGTACTTCTTAGCATCCTCAAGGAGCGTTAGCCAAAAATATCCGGCCCTGATAACGCGATGATATAAGGATCGGGCCCCAGAGTGTATATTGCATATTCCCTCATGAACATAAATCATAACGGCCCCAGCCTCGATAGGGGAGGCATCGATAGGGGATAAACATCGCAAGAACGGTCCTTCAAAACTCTTCTTAAATAATCGCCTATCGTTTAAAACATATCACTTAACCCGGGTCTCAATCTTTCTGGCCTCAGATGCGTTTTCAGGCAGATGGACATTGGTCAAATATATGATAAAGGGGTCCATCCACGTGGTTCCCCTGGAGAGTCAATAGCGTTAATATTCAAGCCTGGAGTTCATGGCATAAAACCCCAACTTCTTCAATTGACTGTTCAGTTACGGATATCTCGACCGAAGATCGGTCCTGAATGTGGACCGATACGGTGCCCGGTCCAATATTTGGTATGCTTGCAGCCAGTCTAGCCCATGCATCGGCCATTTTATTTTGTTCTCTAGGCACATGGTCATGTGAGAACTCCCTGAACTTTTTTGACAACTCCAGAACCTTAGCATGATATAACTTCATCGTTGGTTCATGTGTTTCAAATCTCCCTACGAACTGTTCTACCACCAACTTAGAGTCTGAGAACATTCGTACTTTAGCAACTCCCATCTTTCAGGCTTAGGTCATCCCCGACAACACGGTCTCATATTCCACCACGTTATTTTTCACATAGAATGAGAACTTAACTGCGGAATAGATAACATCGCCTTGCTGCATTATAAGAGTAATGCACACCCTTTTTCCTCCGAAGGTCGATCTATCAAAATAAATGACCCATCGATCGTGCTCTTGGTTTAAGAAAATGGCTGATCAGATCATTTCGACCACGAAATCAGCGAGAACCTAAGCCTTGATCGCCCTTTGGGGCATGAATTCCAGATACATTGAGCTGATTTTGATTTTCCATTTTGCCAATCTTTCATTGGAATCTGTCTGATTCAGAACTGCCTTCAGAGGTTGATCAGTATAAACATAAACTTTTTGGCCTTCAAAATAATGATTCAGCTTGGATATATCTTTATGCAACGCCAACATGAACTTTTCCAAGGTAGTGTATCTGGTTTCGGCCGATACCAGGGAGTGGCTCACGTAATAAACAGGTCAATGAACGTCATCCCTAATGGTAACTAGAGATGCGCTAACTGCGGCCTGTGATACGGCCAGATACAATCCTAAAGATTCATGACATGTCGGCCTCACCATTACAGGAGGAGTACTTAAATAAGTCATCAAATCTAATAAGGTCTGATCACACTCTTTGGTCCAATCAAGATGACTTGCTTTCTTCAACACTCTGAAAAAGGGCAAAGCCCGAACCGTAGACCTAAAGATAAACCTACTTAGCGCTGCAATCGGCCAATAAGCCTTTAAAATTCTCTTATGTTTCTCGGAGGTTGCATATCAATGATCACCTGAACTTTCTCATGATTAATCTCTATGCCTTTCTCAGAAACGTAATATCCTCAGAACTTGCCACTTCGGATCCCGAAGCAGCACATGTATGGATTTTGCTTGAGTTTATATTTACGACATACTTCGAAACAACGAGACATATATGAAATATAGTCTTTATCATTCATAGATTTGACAATCATATCATCAACATACACTTCCATAATGTGTGGCATATCAGATCTCTAAAGATTTTGTTGACCAACATCTGGTATGTTGCTCTAGCGTTCTTCAAGCCGAATGGCATAACCACATAACAATAAACACCATCTTCAGTCATGAATGATGATTTTTTTCTCATCTTCTTCCGCAAGGAAGATCTGATGATACCCGGAGTAAGCGTCCATGGTACTCATCATTGTGCTTCCAGCCACAGCATCCACTAATCGATCAATGTGTGGCAGTGGGAAAGGATCCGACTCACAGCTTTTGTTGACGTCGGTGAAGTCAATGCACATCCTCCATTTCCTGTCTGCCTTGGAGACTACTACTGGGTTCGCGACCCATTCAGTATAGTAAATCTCTCTAATAAATCCCGACCGTAGTAACTTGTGCTCCTAGGCCCGGATAACTTCAATTTTCTCAGGAGAGTAACGTTTCATCTTTTGCCTAATAGACTTTGTTCCGGGTTCGGTGTTGATCCGATGATCACTTTCGGATCAGTCAATGGTCCAAGCGAATATGTCCACATTGCTTCTCAGCAAGTGGACCAATTCTTCCTCAAAATAAGGGGCCAGATGTGTCCCGACACGAGTAGTCTTGGTTGAGTCATCCTCAATCAAATTGATTAATTTGAACCCAACGGGTTCTATAGCTTGCCTCTAGTGTGGAGGTTCTTCTAGCAAATCCACCCGGGCCTTCTTGATAGGTGCCAAAGTTCGGCACGAGCTCATGTAGCACTGTCTTGTTACTTTTTTGCTCCTCTTCACAAAAATAACTCCATGAGCATAGGGGAACTTGAACATCATATGATACGTAGAAGGGACTTGCTCAAACTTACTAAGATCGGTCAGTCCAATAATGGCGTTGTAAGCCACATCGACTTCAACGATAATAAATTCCAGAATCTCCGATCGGTCCCTATTCGGATCTCACAAAGTAACGGGGAATAGAATTTTTCCGCATGGGATGACACTCATTTGGTCGAATGCCCAAAGGGTTATGTTGACGATAGGGAGATCGTGAGCAGCGGCTCCCAGCATCTCTGCTACTTCACGCTTCATCAAATTACATGAAGCCTCATTATCCACCAAGATCCTGTGGACTCGACGATTAGCGATGATTCCAGTGATGATAAGAGGATCATCACATTGATGGATAACTCCTTCCCGATCGGCCGCGGTGAAGGTAATATCATCCTCGAAGGAAGAGGACCGCTCAGCTGATTCATACTTGACTAGCTCCACAGATTCGGAGCTTTCGAGGAATTCACTGTGCACTGCTCTCTTTCGGTCCCTGACCGATTCATTGATTTTTATTTCTCCGGAGATAACATAAATATCTCCGGCGACTTCTTTTTCCCTGTGCAATGCCTCATTTGGAAGAGGCTGGGTACCCGTTTCAGCAGGTGGAGGAGCGGGCTGCTCCTGTCTCCCACCATCGCTTTATAGGGCTATGCCGCCACGGCCCCGCCATCTTCTCATTCGGCCCTGGCCACGGATCTCTCGACCGTGCTGACCTCTGTCTTGTTCAGGTGGAGGAAACCTTCGGTCCTGTAACGACCAAAGAAAGCGGCAATAAGAGAGAATTCGGACAGGTTAGACTCGCATTAATTCTTGTTAAAAACATGTAATGAGGGGTAGTTTTGTAAATTAGCATAAGAAGAGGGAATTTTGGAAGGAGGGGTTAAAGGGTCATTTGGAAAAGTTAAGAAACCTATAAATAGGAGTGGGATGGGAAAAGAAGGGTCATTTGACACAAAAAACGTGAGAAAATTCGAGAGAAATCGAAATTATTGCGGAAATTGGAAACTGCCTGAAATTGTCGCGAAAATCAGAGGCAAGAGAGAATTATCACGAAAATCGGGATGAAGGAAGGAATTATCGAGAATTCGGAGGGCCGCTGCAATATTATCGCTAAAATCACTGCCAAAGAGTAAATTATCGCGGATTCAGGACCAAGAAGCAAATTATCGCGAATTCCGGGAGCTGTGTGCAATATTGTCGCGGAAACAGACTGAGTGCAGAATTATCACGAATTTCAAGGACTTGCGTGTAAATTGTCGCGAATTTAAGGGCTGTGGTGCAATTATCGTGAAAATGAATGTTTATGCAAATTATCGCGGAGATTAAGGACCGAAACGTAACTTATCGTGAATACGAAGAACAACACCCGATTTGGCCGTAAATTGGGGACCATAATGTAGTTCAGCGCAAATCCGAGGGTAAGGTCGCCAATTGCCGCATGATTCGATTAACTAACGAAAGTAAGTCATAGGGTCACACAACGGTATAACACGTTAAATACGTATTTGCAGGGAGTAGAGGACAAGGAAGCAACAGGCGATAGGACGACCAGGTAAGCGGAGCAAACATAGTAAATTAAAAGAAGGTTCACATTTAGGAGTTTAAATGAACACTAAATCGAATCGAAAGGAGCGTGAACTAAAAACAGAAATCTCGGGGCGAGGAGAGAACACCAAACCCGGCATCGTGTTCATGAGCACGGTCAGCCACAGGTAGGACATGTCCGAGGAAGGGATACATGAGTTCTCCGGAACAGAATTGTGCGCATTACAGAGCCGAACAGAACCGGATAGGAACGGGGTAGCGCCCGAGCCCCTGACCGGGGATGGAAAGCATATATTTTCGTCGAGCCAACTAACAGCTAACGGTTGGTTTGGGTGAGACATGTCGTCGGGCATGTAAAAACCGACCACAGTAGAATACCAGAAAGACTAAGGAGAGGGAATATAAAAAGGAGAGGAAAAGATAAGAGAATAAGTAAGATAAAATAAAGAAAGGGAAAGAGATAAAATCTCTTTAATTAATTTATTATACATAAACTTCCTTTAATAGACTATGACCGTTTTACAGATTTTGTAGGGGGAGGACCAGAGGCTTAGGTGGCATTGGAACTAAGGTCGTCGATCGTCCACTGTACGAGTCATCCTTTTGATTTCGTTTTGTTTGTGATTATCTAGTTGTATTTTGAAAAACGATGGTATTCCTTGGTTTCGAATTGTGTTTAATTGGAATGTTTATTTTCATTTCGCTTGCGCATAGACCTTGTTAAGGCCCGGTTTACGGTCGTTACAAATGGTATCGGAGCCATTTCTCGACACTAAATAGGTGTTGAGACGATCCGAAGCTAACATAGGAGCGTGACCTAAGCCGTTAGAGGACGATCGAACATAGGCAATAGAAAAATAACTAGTCGTGGAAGAGCGTTAATAGAGGGGTATGGAACTAATAGGCGATTTTCATGATGGCACCAAGATCAAGAGCACGACGCAACCAAGAGACACAAAGTGAAGGGTCAGAGCAAGCACCGACACCTGAAACCCCAATCATGGACTCGACCACCCCTACTCCCATCAGCCAGGATAACTTGAGAGACATATTCCAAACCATGGCTACCACGTTGGTGAACACGTGATGCAAGGCCAGGGAAGGGGGACGAGCAATTTAGATTACACCCGGGGATACGCAAGGGAGAAAGGTCGCATGTACTACAACGAAGCATTGAAGAAAGCGGGAATGACCAGCTTCTCGGGGGGTAAGGCGGAAGATGCGGAAGCATGGATGATCCGACTGGAGGAGAAATTCGACTTGGTGGAGGCATCGGTTGAGATGAGATCGGGACTAGCGCCGTTATGGTTCGACGGGAGTACCGCCCGCTGGTGGGGAAGTGTCTCGGCATCCTTGTTGAAGGGAGGCCCGATTCCATGGACGAAGTTCAGAGAGGCATTCATGGACTATTATATTCCGAAGGGACTAAAAAAGGACAAGAGAGCAGAGTTCGACAGGCTGACCCAAGGAAACCGTACGGTCATGGACTATATGCAGGAGTTTGTCGAATTGGGAAGATACGCCCCCGAGGTTATGGGGAGTGAACAAGAAAAGATGCATCGTTTCACGGAGGGACTGAACGAAAAGATCAGACTGGCCATGTACAGTAGGGACGATGAAGAGTTCTCGAGTCTAGTTGCGGCCGCAGTGCGAGTGGATGGGGGATTCAGGAGGTTAGACAACGAGCGAACCAAGGGTGGAGCGAAAACNCTACCCCTTTTTCCACCCGGATCCGTTCTGCCCTCTTCGTACGTATCTTTTCCTCTTTGGAACTTATCGTTCCCTTCATTAGGCATGCCCTTCCTTTGGTGAATCGTGTACTAGGCACGATGCCGAGTTCGGTCGGACAGTCCATCCTTCCTTACCCCGAGTCTTATTAACATTTATCTCGTTCATTCGTGGATTTTCTTCCTTCTTTATTAACCCAATCCCATTCCTTAAGTCTGAACCTTCCCTTACTATATTGTGTTCACTCCGCTTACCGTTTGCTTTTGCTTGCTATATAGTCTTTCCGCGCTTTCCTGCATTTTGTAATAGGTTTTAGTTACTCGAATTCCGACGTTGTTATCCTATTGTTAACTATGTGATTACCGTAGACCCTACGTGTTCCTTTCCTCTAACGATCCGACGTCGAGACGCGACGAAAACACTTAAACTTAGTATTTCCGCGATAGTTTACCTCTTTCCTCAAAATTCGCGATAATTCTATGCTGAAACTCTAAATCCGCGATAATTTACTCTTCGATCCGAATTCCGCGATAAAATTACACTTGCCACATTTTCGCGATAATTTGCTCTTTACAGAAAATCCGAAACAATTTGTTCTTCACAAAATCCGCGATAATTTCCTTCTTCGCGACAATTTTCGAATTTTTGTGTCTTAATGATGATTAACTCGTTTTTGGGCCTCCTCACCCCTATTTATAGAAGTCCTAACTTTTCTAATTCACACTTTGACCCCTCTTTCCTTTGCTTTTGACCCCTCTTTTATCTTTTTCTTTACTTTTCTATTTTTCGTTTCCTTTTACGTTCTTTCGTTCCCGTATCCCTCATTATCTCTCGTCTAGACTTTACCACTACATTCCTTACTATTTGTTTCATCGTAACTTTTTCTCGGCTATTACACCTACTATCTAAACCATTGACAAAACAGATGGAAGAGTTGCAGCTGGAGATAGTGGAATCGACGGAAGCAGTGATAAATAACATAACTGTTAGGCCTCATATCCTCCACGAAGTCAGAGACGCGCAGGGATTGGACACCGAAATAGCTAAGTGGAAAAACGAGATATCACATAATAACGACCATAGGATGGCAATCGGTACGGATGGAAGTGTCCGTATACAAGGGCGTACCTGCGTACCAAACGACCCTAAACTAAGGGCGAAAATCATGGATGAAGCACACTGCTTGCCGTTCTCTATCCACCCGGGTAACACAAAAATGTACCGGGACATGAAGACACATTGGTGGTGGAACGGTATGAAAAACGACATAGCAACTTATGTGGCACGATGTGATACGTGTCAGAGAGTAAAAGTGGAACATCAAAGACCGGGTGGAGAGCTACAACCCCTGGATATTCCGGAATGGAAATGGGATCACATCGGAATGGACTTCGTGGTGGGGTTATCGAGAAGCCCGCGGAAGAACGATGAAATTTGGGTGATAGTCGATAGACTAACGAAAGCCGCACACTTTATAGCAATCAAAGTTACAGACGGAATTGATCGCCTATCCAGGATATATATCGATAACATTGTCAAACTTCATGGGATTCTCTTAAGCATTGTGTCGGATAGAGATCCAAGGTTTACCTCCAAATTCTGGCAAAGTTTGCAACAATCACATGGAACCAGAATTACGATGAGTACCGCATATCACCCCGAAAAAGGAGGACAAACAGAGAGGACCAACCAGATTTTAGAGGATATGCTCAGGGCATGTGTGACGGAGTTTAGCGGGAGCTGGGAAGAGTTCCTACCATTGGCAGAATTCGCGTACAATAACAATTATCAAAGTTGTATTGCGATGGCACCCTACGAAGCGCTTTATGGAAGGAAATGTAGGACGCCTCTGTGCTGGGACGAAATCTGGGAAAGGAGACTCACGGGGACGGAATTGGTGGAGATATCAAGAGAGAAAGTCGCCATTGTGAGGAGAAACATTAAAATTGCACAAGACCGATACAAAAGCTGGGCAGATTTGAAGAGACGACTAATGGAGCTGGAAGTCGGCGATAGAGCATACTTGAAAGTCTCACCCATGAAGGGAGTTCTAAGAGCAACACGTTCTGGAAAATTAGGCCCACGATATATAGGACCCTTCGAGGTGTTAAAAGGATCGGGAAGCTGGCGTACAAACTTAAACTCTCCGATGGGATGAGTAACATACATGACGTATTCCACATCTCCCAGCTTAGGAAAAGCTTAACGGAAGGCAAACAAGAACGCGCAGTGGAACAAGTAACGCTGACTCCGGAACTAACATACGAGGAGAGGCCAATAAGGATACTGGACAGGATGGAGAGGAAGCTACACAACAAAATGATTCCCATGGTAAAAGTACAATGGTCGAACAAGGAGAAGGGGAGGCGACATGGAAAACCGAGCATGAAATAGTTGCGAAAACACCCGAAGTGATGGAAGAATGGTACGCACGAGTTTCGGGACGAAACTCCATTTAAGGTGGGAAAGATGTAACGACCCAGGAAAGCGGCACAAAGAGAGAATTCGGACAGGTTAGACTCGCATTAATTCTTGTTAAAACATGTAATGAGGGGTAGTTTTGTAAATTAACATAAGAAGAGGGAATTTTAGAAGGAGGGGTTAAAGGGTCATTTGAACAAGTTAAGAAACCTATAAATAGGAGTGAGATGGGAAAAGAAGGGTCATTTGACACAAAAAACGTGAGAAAAATCGAGAGAAATCGAGATTATCGCGGAAATTGGAAACTGCTTGAAATTGTCGCGAAAAACAGGGGCAAGAGAGAATTATCGCGAAAATCGGATGAAGGAAGGAATTATCGCGAATTCGGAGGACCGCTGCAATATTATCGCGGAAATGAGGGCCGAAGAGTAAATTATCGCGGATTCAAGACCAAGAAGCAAATTATCGCGAATTACGGGAGCTGTGTGCAATATTGTCGCGGAAACGGACTGAGTGCAGAATTATCGTGAATTTCGGGAGATGTGTGCAATATTGTCACGGAAACGGACTGAGTGCAGAATTATCGCGAATTTCAAGGACTTGCGTGTAAATTGTCGCGAAATTCAGGGCTGTGGTGCAATTATCGCGAAAATGAATGTTTATGCAAATTATCGCGGAGATTAAGGACCGAAACGTAACTTATCGTGAATACGAAGAGCAACACCAGATTTGGCCGTAAATTAGGGACCATAGTGTAGTTCAGCGCAAATCCGAGGGTAAGGTCGCCAATGTCCGCATGTTTCGATTATCTAACGAAAGTAAGTCATAGGGTCACACAACGGTATAACACGTTAAATACGTATATACAGGGAGTAGAGGACAAGGATGCAACATGTGATAGGACGCCAGGTAAACAGAGCAAACATAATAAATTAAAATAAGGTTCACAGTTAGGAGTTTAAATGAACACTAAATCGAATCGAAAGGAGCGTGAACTAAAAACAGAAATCTCGGGGCGAGGTGAGAACACCAAACCTAGCATCGTGTTCATGAGCACGGTCAGCCACAGGTAGGACATGTCCGAGGAAGGGATAGATGAGTTCTCTGCAACAGAAATGTGCGCATTACAGAGTCGAACGGAACCGGATAGGAACGGGGTAGCGCCCGAGCCCCTGACTGGGGAAGGAAAGCATACATTCTCGTCGAGCCAACTAACAGCTAACGGTTGGTTTGGGCGAGACATGTCGTTGGGCATGTAAAAACCGACCACAGTAGAAAAGCATAAAGACTTGGGAGAGGGAATATAAAAAGAGAGGAAAAGATAAGAGAATAAGTAAGATAAAAGAAGGAAAGGGAAAGGGATAAAATCTTGCTAATTAATTTATTATACAGAAGTTTCCTTTAATAGACTATGACCGTTTTACAGATTTTGTAGGGGGAGGACCGGAGGCTTAGGCGGCATTGGAACTAAGGTCGTCGATCGTCCACTGTACGAGTCACCCTTTTGATTTCGTTTTGTTTGTGATTATCTAGTTGTATTTTGAAAAACGATGATATTCCCCGGTTTCGAGTTGTGTTTTAATTAGAATGCTTATTTTCATTTCGCTTGCGCATAGACTTTGTTAAGGCTCGGTTTACGGTCGTCACCAAATGTAACGACCCGCCTTTCCGCTTGCACGATATTGGTTCTCCCGCACATTCTTGAATTACTTCGGTCAAGCTCTTCCTTAGTTGGGATATGTGAAATAGGTTGTGTATCCCCCTCATCTATTCTGGAAGGTTCAACTTGTACGCTAGGTTGCCGATCATCCTTTCCACCACGTATGGTCCAATGTACCGGGGTCTTAGTTTCCCTGTCCTTGTGGTCCGTAGCACACGCTTCACCGGCGATACCTTAAGATAGGCACGATCTCCCAGCTTCAGTTCTAGGGGTCTCCTTTTGGAATTTTCCCAGCTATTATACTGGTCTTCTGCCGTCTTCATATTCTTTCGTATTACGACTACTTTCTCTATGGTAATATCCACCAATTCTGTGCCCGTGGCTTTTCTCTCCCTGATTCCATCCCAACCCAGTGGGGTTCTACAGTTTCGCCATACAAGGCCTTTTATGGGGCCATACCAATGCTGCTCAGAAAACTGTTATTATATGCGAACTCCACCAATGNATAGAATCCCTATTGGAAAAAGGATATCTACGACCAAGTAGCTCCCCTTGGGGCGCACCGGTCCTATTCGTGAAAATGAAAGATGGAGAGCTAAGGCTATGTTACGACTATCGTGAACTAAACAAGGTAACCATCAAGAATCGATATCCGCTTCCTCGAATTGACGACTTATTTGATCAGCTACAAGGAGCCACAATATTTTCGAAGTTAGATCTAAGATCAGGGTACCACCAGGTCAGAGTAAGGGAGACCAAAATTCCAAAAACAGCCATACGAACAAGATACGGTCACTACGAGTGTATGGTCGTTCCATTCGGGTTGACCAACTCACCAACTGTCTTCATGGATCTGATGAATAGAGTCTTTCGACAATACTTGGACAAATTCGTTGTGGTTTTCATCGACGACATTTTGGTATATTCGAAGGACAAGGAACAACATGAACAACACTTGAGACTGGTATTACAAACATTGAGAAGAGAGGAATTGTATGCGAAATACAACAAGTGCGAATTTTGGATGACCATCATCTCGTTCCTTGGACATGTCATATCCGGAGAAGGGGTAAGGGTAGACCCCTCGAAAGTGGTGGCAATCATAGGATGGCCACGACCTAGGAACGCAGAAGAAATCAGGAGTTTTCTGGGTTTAGCCGGTTACTATCGAAGGATTCTCCGGATAGCAAAACCCCTGACTAACCTCACAAAGAAGGATATGAAATACGTGTGGGACAGCAAGTGCGAGGAAAGTTTCAAAGAACTAAAAATGAGATTAACCTCTACACCTGTGCTAGTACTGCCTGAACAAGGTCGAGAGTTTACCATATTCAGTGACGCATCAAAGGAAGGACTAGAGTGTGTCCTAATGCAGGGAGAAAAAGTCATCGCGTCTGCGTCGCGACAGCTCAAGGAACATGAGGCCAACTACCCAACACACGACCTAGAACTGACTGCAGTGGTGTTCGCCCTAAAATTATGGAGACATTACCTGTACGGGACGAAATGCGAGGTGTATACCGATCACAAAAGCTTGAAATATTTGTTTACACAGAAAGAATTGAACATGAGACAGAGGAGATGGTTGGAACTGATCAAGGACTACGACGTCACAATCCAGTATCACCCGAGAAAGACGAATCAAGTAACGGATGCACTGAGTCGAAAGACTTAAGGCCTACTATCTAAACCATTGACAAAACAGATGGAAGAGTTGCAGCTGGAAATAGTGGAATCGACGGAAGCAGTGATAAATAACATAACTGTTAGGCCTCATATCCTCGACGATGTCAGGGACGCGCAGGGATTGGACACCGAAATAGGTAAGTGGAAAAACGGATATCACAGAACAGCGACCATAGGATGACAATCGCTACGGATGGAAGCGTCCGTCTACAAGGGCGTATCTGCGTACCAAACGACCCTAAACTAAGGGCGAAAATCATGGATGAAGCACACTGCTCGCCGTTCTCTATCCACCCGGGTAGCACAAAAATGTACCGGGACATAAAGACACATTGGTGGTGGAACGGTATGAAAAACGACATAGCAACTTATGTGGCACGATGTGATACGTGTAAGAGAGTAAAAGCGGAACATCAAAGACCGGGTGGAGAGCTACAACCCCTGGATATTCCGGAATGGAAATGGGATCACATCGGAATGGACTTCGTGGTGGGGTTACCGAGAAGCCCGCGGAAGAACGATGCAATTTGGGTGATAGTCGATAGACTAACGAAAGCTGCCCACTTTATAGCAATCAAAGTTACAGACGGAATTGATCGCTTATCCAAGATATATATCGATAACATTGTCAAACTTCATGGGATTCCCACAAGCATTGTGTCGGATAGAGATCCAAGGTTTACCTCCAGATTCTGGCAAAGTTTGCAACAGTCACTTGGAACCAGAATTACGATGAGCACCGCATATCACCCCCAAACGAAAGGACAAACAGAGAGGACCAACCAGATCTTAGAGGATATGCTCAGGGCATGTGTGACAGAGTTTAGCGGGAGCTGGGAAGAGTTCCTACCATTGGCAGAATTCGCGTACAATAACAGTTACCAAAGTAGTATTGCGATGGCACCTTACGAAGCGCTTTATGGAAGGAAATGTAGGACGCCTCTGTGCTGGGACGAAATCGGGGAAAGGAGACTCACGGGGACGGAATTGGTGGAAATATCAAGAGAGAAAGTCGCCATTGTGAGGAGAAACATGAAAATTGCACAAGACTGATACAAAAGCTGGGTAGATTTGAAGAGACGACCAATGGAGCTGGAAGTCGGCGATAGAGCATACTTGAAAGTCTCACCCATGAAGGGAGTTCTAAGAGCAACACGTTCTGGAAAATTAGGCCCACGAGAAGCTGGCGTACAAACTTAAACTCTCCGATGGGATGAGTAACATACATGACGTATTCCACATCTCCCAGCTGAGGAAAAGCTTAACGGAAGGCAAACAAGAACGTGCAGTGGAACAAGTAATGCTGACTTCGGAACTAACATACGAAGAGAGGACAATAAGGATATTGGACAGGATGGAGAGGAAGCTACGCAACAAAATGATTCCCATGGTGAAAGTACAATGGTCGAACCAAGGAGACGGGGAGGCGACATGGGAAACCGAGCACGAAATAGTTGCGAAAGCACCCGAAGTGATGGAAGAATGGTACGCACGAGTTTCGGGACGAAACTCCATTTAATGTGGGAAGGATGTAACGACCCAGGAAAGCGGCACAAAGATAGAATTCGGACAGGTTAGACTCGCATTAAATCTTGTTAAAAACATGTAATGAGGGGTAGTTTTGTAAATTAACATAAGAAGAGGGAATTTTAGAAGGAGGGTTAAAGGGTCATTTGGACAAGTTAAGAAACCTATAAATAGGAGTGGGATGGGAATAGAAGGGTCATTTGGCACAAAAAACGTGAGAAAATTCGAGAGAAATCGAAATTATCGCGGAAATTGGAACCTGCCTGAAATTGTCGCGAAAATCAGGGGCAAGAGAGAATTATTGCGAAAATCGGGATGAAGGAAGGAATTATCGCGAATTCGGAGGACCGCTGCAATATTATCGCGGAAATCAGGGCCAAAGAGTAAATTATCGCGGATTCAGGACCAAGAAGCAAATTATCCCGAATTCTGGGAGCTGTTTGCAATATTGTCGCAGAAACGGACTGAGTGCAGAATTATCGCGAATTTCAAAGACTTACGTGTAAATTGTCGCGAATTTCAGGGCTGTGGTGCAATTATCGCTAAAATGAATGTTTATGCAAATTATCACGGAGATTAAGGACCGAAACGTAACTTATCGTGAATACGAAGAATAACACCCGATTTGGCCGTAAATTGGGGACCATAGTGTAGTTCATCGCAAATCCGAGGGTAAGGTCGCCAATTGCTGCATGATTCGATTAACTAACGAAAGTAAGTCATAGGGTCACACAACGGTATAACACGTTAAATACATATATGCAGGGAGTAGAGAACAAGGAAGCAACAGGCGATAGGACGACTATGTAAGCGGAGCAAACATAGTAAATTAAAAGAAGGTTCACAGTTAAGAGTTTAAACGAATACTAAATCGAATCGAAAGGAGCATGAACTAAAAACAGAAATCTCGGGGCGAGGTGAGAACACCAAACCCGGCATCGTGTTCATGAGCACGGTCAGCCACAGGTAGGACATGTCCAAGGAAGGGATACATGAGTTCTCCGGAACAGAATTGTGCGCATTACAGAGCCGAACGTAACCGGATAGGAACGGGGTAGCGCCCGAGCCCCTGACCGGGGAAGGGAAGCATATATTCTCGTCGAGCCAACTAACAGCTAACGGTTGGTTTGGGCGAGACATGTCGTTGGGCATGTAAAAACCGATCACAGTAGAAAACCAGAAAGAATAAGGAGAGGAAATATAAAAAGGAGAGGAAAATATAAGAGAATAAGTAAGATAAAAGAAGGAAAGATAATAGGATAAAATCTTGCTAATTAATTTATTATACAGAAATTTCCTTTAATAGACTATGACCGTTTTATAGATTTTGTAGGGGGAGGACCGGAGGCTTAGGTGGCATTGGAACTAAGGTCGTCGATCGTCCGCTGTACGAGCTACCCTTTTGATTTCGTTTTGTTTGTGATTATCTAGTTGTATTTTGAAAAACGATGATATTCCCCGGTTTTGAATTGTGTTATAATTAGAATATTTATTTTCATTTCGCTTGCGCATAGACCTTGTTAAGGCCCGGTTTACTGTCGTTACAGTCTGGGCATCCCGAGCTCACGTATAAGAATTCTGGTGACGTTTTGAGCAGTTTTGGATTATTCCGGTCGGGAATGATGTTAGGGGTATTTTGGTAATTTGGCACTCGGAGAGCTCATTGTTGAGTTTTCGCGATATTTTAGGCTATCTTCTAAGTATTTGGATATCAAAAACTAGTCAAGGGTATTTTCTCGTCATTACATGGGTCAAGCTGGGCCAAATTGATTAATACTAGGTTTTTGGACTCTAAGTTAATCTATTGGGTTCAATTTCTCTATAAATACATAACCTTATGCCTAAGAAAAGGGTTCGGGCTCTTGGCACGCATGCCAATGAAAGGTTCTCGCATGAACTTGCCCTGGGACAAGCAAGAATATTTCTTGTCGAGTTTTGATTTGTCGTCGCGAGTTTTTGCTCTGTCACTAGTTTTCGTCTGTTTCGTTGGTTGCGGGGTTTCGTATGTTATTTCGTAGAGGTTTAGTCGCAAGTTCTTGATCACTCGCATGTTTTTAGACCTAGCTAGTCGCGGCCACTTGGCTAGCCGCGTGGACTTGATGACTCGTGTGGATATGGCATTCACAGGTTCTTATGGCTCACGTGGACATGGCTAGTCGCGCGGACTTGGCTGGTCACGTGGAATTGTGTTTGCTACTCGTGTTGTTTCGGTGAGTCGGGAAAGACAGACTGAAATCGATGGTTCTTCGAACCATATTCAATTATATTCATAATATCCTTTGACTGTATTTGTATTCGTTGATTTATCATAGTGAAAACCAAGGTAGTGTTTTGTTTCCACGATGACGTAACCCCACACATTGTGAGCTCAACCTCGTATATCGTTTGTGTCATCATATTAATTAAATTTAAGATAATAAAGAAAATTGACTAATAGAGAGTATAAATTCTAAAATATTTTTAGACGATATCAATATGTAATTATAAATATTAGAGATTATATTTACAATATTTTAGAGTTTAAAGTTGATTGATTATAACAATTTTGTACTATTTTTATCATTTAAGTTTTATAATTCTTTACATTATTTTAAAATTTCGATATGTTTATAAATATATTTAATCTTTAATAAATAAAAACAATCTATTTCAAAATACTTGTTATTTTTTATTTAAGTATTTGAAAAAAAAAAAAAAATAAAGTCGGAAATAGTAAAAAAATACATTTATATTTCTAGATTTGAAATTTTACTTGAGTAGGATTATTCGCCGTGGACGGGTATTCACAAATGTGTGACATGTATTTGCCAATGTGAAGTTGGGTAGACATGGATTTGAAGTAATAGATGGTGGAATGGACATAGATTTGACCAAACCCATGTCATTCTCTATTGACATCCCTAATTATAACTATGTCTAACTTGGTTAATGTGATTCAACCATTTCATCAGAATTCTATTGGTGGAGATAACATCAAACCGTTTTGTCAGATATAAAATTCTTAAATTCTATAATGGTTTTGTATAGATATCTCAAACTTGTTCTTTAGTTAAACAAAAGATCATTTTAATGATCTCAATCATTTTTAGCTTCCCTCACTCAATGCATGATGTTTGATTTTGATATGCTTGTTCTTCCATGAAATACATGGTTTCTTACAACTGTAATATTGGGAGTCATAATGAATATTAGTTGGTCCATTAGGTAACAAGTGTTAGAGATAGGATTGAAACAACTCATTGTTAATTGTGTAGATCGGTTTTGTTGTCGATCGATCACATTTGGATAGCGGTCGACATTGTTGTCGATCGGACGCACTTAGAAGACGGTCGGTATTGGTACTTGATATTGTCCGAGGGTATTTATGTAATTCTGATGCCTCGGGAAACATCTAGCATTTTCCCAAGATATTTTGAATATTTCGAGTCGGAATGACGTTAGGGGTTTTTTCGTAATTTGAACACTACCAGGTTCGATCGGTACGCAAACTNCTGTGTGCAATATTGTCGCGGAAACGGACTGAGTGCAGAATTATCGCAAATTTCAAGGACTTGCGTGTTAAATGTAGCGAAATTCAGGGCTGTGGTGCAATTATCGCGAAAATGAATGTTTATGCAAATTATCGCGGAGATTAAGGACCGAAACGTAACTTATCGTGAATACGAAGAGCAACACCCGATTTGGCCGTAAATTGGGGACCATAGTGAAGTTCAGCGCAAATCCGAGGGTAAGGTCGCCAATTGCCGCATGTTTCGATTAACTACGAAAGTAAGTCATAGGGTCACACAACGGTATAACAAGTTAAATACGTATATGCAGGGAGTAGAGGACAAGAAGCAACAGGCGATAGGACGACGAGGTAAGCGGAGCAAACATAGTAAATTAAAAGAAGGTTCACAGTTAGGGTATAAATGAACACTAAATCGAATCGAAAGAAGCGTGAACTAAAAATAGAAACCTCGGGGCGAGGTGAGAACACCAAACCCGGCATCGTGTTCATGAGCACGGTCAGCCACAGGTAGGACATGTCCGAGGAAGGGGTACATGAGTTCTACGGAACATAAATGTGCGCATTACAGAGCCGAACGCAACCGGATAGGAACGGGGTATCGCCCGAGCCACCCTTTTGATTTCGTTTTGTTTGTGATTATCTAGTTGTATTTTGAAAAACGATGATATTCCCCGGTTTTGAATTGTGTTATAATTAGAATATTTATTTTCATTTCGCTTGCGCATAGACCTTGTTAAGGCCCGGTTTACTGTCGTTACAGTCTGGGCATCCCGAGCTCACGTATAAGAATTCTGGTGACGTTTTGAGCAGTTTTGGATTATTCCGGTCGGGAATGATGTTAGGGGTATTTTGGTAATTTGGCACTCGGAGAGCTCATTGTTGAGTTTTCGCGATATTTTAGGCTATCTTCTAAGTATTTGGATATCAAAAACTAGTCAAGGGTATTTTCTCGTCATTACATGGGTCAAGCTGGGCCAAATTGATTAATACTAGGTTTTTGGACTCTAAGTTAATCTATTGGGTTCAATTTCTCTATAAATACATAACCTTATGCCTAAGAAAAGGGTTCGGGCTCTTGGCACGCATGCCAATGAAAGGTTCTCGCATGAACTTGCCCTGGGACAAGCAAGAATATTTCTTGTCGAGTTTTGATTTGTCGTCGCGAGTTTTTGCTCTGTCACTAGTTTTCGTCTGTTTCGTTGGTTGCGGGGTTTCGTATGTTATTTCGTAGAGGTTTAGTCGCAAGTTCTTGATCACTCGCATGTTTTTAGACCTAGCTAGTCGCGGCCACTTGGCTAGCCGCGTGGACTTGATGACTCGTGTGGATATGGCATTCACAGGTTCTTATGGCTCACGTGGACATGGCTAGTCGCGCGGACTTGGCTGGTCACGTGGAATTGTGTTTGCTACTCGTGTTGTTTCGGTGAGTCGGGAAAGACAGACTGAAATCGATGGTTCTTCGAACCATATTCAATTATATTCATAATATCCTTTGACTGTATTTGTATTCGTTGATTTATCATAGTGAAAACCAAGGTAGTGTTTTGTTTCCACGATGACGTAACCCCACACATTGTGAGCTCAACCTCGTATATCGTTTGTGTCATCATATTAATTAAATTTAAGATAATAAAGAAAATTGACTAATAGAGAGTATAAATTCTAAAATATTTTTAGACGATATCAATATGTAATTATAAATATTAGAGATTATATTTACAATATTTTAGAGTNCTCATAAGTCATAACCTCGCATTCTGGTACAGAAAGTGGAGAAGATGCCTGTATAAAAGTGCGGTTTCTGCAAGGGCTCCAGGATGCAGGTTCAATATGGTAATTGGATCTCAAGCTGACCAGTTTGCAGTATGACCGATTTATGGATAGAATTAAAAAAGAATGCAAGTGATTCAGACCGACTAGTATTTAATTTGCCCTTATTTACACAGGCACTCAACTGTGTACAATTATATACATACAGCCAGCACACAACCTCAATATTGCATGTGCAAGCCGCCTTTTGAGCTATAGCAACTAGCGCAGTATCATCCAACAGGGGAACCCAACCGCCAGCATAAGCATGCATCTGATTCTCCCAACGGCCGCATCAAAGACTTGGGATTTTTCCAATTTGATGGCAACCCTATTAACAACTCCAAATCTAGAACCAGGTTCGGTGGGGCATTTTCATCCTGCGAAGGCTTGGATTCTTCTGTTGTTGTATTGTCACCCATGGAAGAATGGATGGAAGTGCTAATGTTGGGTGACCTGCGGTTTGCGTTTGATGTTTTTGGATGTGGATTCGGAATGGTATTTTCTATATGAGTAACAAGTTTGGAGATGGTAAAGCAGTGGGTAATTTGAGGATCTATGTGGCAGCTATCAAGCTTGCGTTTGAGATGTGTGTTCCAATAGTTCTTGATCTCATTGTCTGTTCTTCCTGGCAATCTCCCAGCTATCAAAGACCATCTGTCAACAAGGTGAATCGAACCACTTTTCAAAATCCATTTGAAGAACAAGAAAGAAGGGATAGAGAATGGATACCTATTACCAAGCATACTGTGAAGTTTAATGATTATATCAACTTCTTGTTCAGTGAGGTTGCCTCTTTTGAGATCAGGTCTTAAGTAGTTTATCCATCTCAATCTGCAGCTCTTGCCACATCTTAGTAATCCTGACATTTTGCACCCAAAACATAAACTCCCTTATTCATAAAAGTTCATATCATTGAGTCATACATACATTCATACCAGCAGCTTTAGGGAGTGAACGCCAATTTCCCTCTCCATGAACCGTGATATAGTTGATAAGACGCTGATCTTCTTCCTTTGTCCACGCACCTTTGTTTGTTTGAGCTTTTTCACAGCAAGGGGACCTCTCCATATCTCCAATCTATGCACTCAGACCCTCCTCTTTTTCTTGAATCAGTTGTTAATGTCATTAGATGATTGATTGATTATAAATACAAATAGATGAAACTACACAGCAAGGATATTGATCAAGGACGGACGTTGGTGAGAAACATTCGGTATGTAGGTATACTTTAACAGATCATCTGACCTTTGAATTGTTTATCTATTCATACCCAACTTTTTGCTCCACTAGTTTTGTTGTGATTACGATTATTTAACCGATTTACGTTGAATCACATGGAAGAAAAGATAAGGCATCCATTGAGGAGCGAACAAGGTCCATGTGCAGCATCTGATTAACATTTCTACACAACCAAGAATAATTCAATTTCGTGTAGGTAATGAATTTTGTGTTTTAAATCAATATCTGTTATACAAAGACAGATCTTGTCATATACCGAACCCTGTTTGACTTTGTAGGCAGGGAATAAACATTTTAGAATTTCTTGATGGCACAAAGATAATGCTCTAATCTAAGGAACTTTAGTCGTGGGAGCAAAACAGAACATGAAATGCATTTTGAATGTATTTGTTTTCATTTTGTATTTTATTGGAATGTGTCATTTTATAAATGCATTTTTAATTAAATAGATCGTTATGATTATTAAAATACACTAGAGAGAACGCTTGATTCCAAATATGGGATCAAGGAAGTAGGGTGTTTGATGTACTTATTGGGAATTGAAGTTGCATTGCACAATCTTTGACGTTCTTGTTGAGATACTGCCAAAAAAGTTAAGCCTAATAATTTGAAATACTCCAATAATCGTATCACCAGGGTTATGAAAATAAGTAAATATTATTCTACGTGCCGTTTCATGGCATTAATCTCCAACACGATTCTTTACAAGGCTTGGATTCCGATCCTACGGTTGTGATGTTCTTGACTAGTAGGGAAACGACGTAATTGGAAACAGTGAATGATGTTTCCTTTAAGCTCTGAATTTTGGATTCCGTTTTCCCTTCCAGACTCTTCAAGGTTGAGCTATACTTCCCGATACTCTATTCACAATTAAAGAATATCAGTTTGTGCTGGATCAAATCGAATTTTGATGACATTCAAACAACAACAAACCTCAGTGATGTTCTTTTGGTATCAACTGTCTACCAACTGTCTTACGACATGGCATCAACTAATGGGTTTCCATCAGTTTGTTTGAGTCTATGGTTTTGATGGATGGGAGTGCCAGCTGGTTTGGCAGCAGAGAAGCCATAGTTTTCAATAAGATCAAGAGCATACTTGCGTTGGCATAACATGATACCATCCTTTGCTCGTGCAATCTCTATCCCAAGAAAATATCGTGGTATCCCGAGATTCTTTAAACCAAACTTGGAGTTAAGGAAGTTTACCACATCAGTGATGAGATTTGAAGAAGGCCCTCCAATTATAATGTCGTCGACATATACTAGCAGAGCAATGAATTCAGTGGGATTTTGAGTTACCTTGACAAATGAAGAGTGATCTGAGTGTGATTGTTTAAAGCCATATGATAGTAAAGATTCTGTTAGTTTCATGTTCCATTGCCGTGATGACTGTTTTAGACCATAGATCGCCTTCTTTAGACGGCATGCGAATTTTTGTCCAGCAGGAGGATCTTGCCCCTCTTGAATCATGAGGCCTGGAGGTGGTTGCATATAAACTTCTTCGAATAACTCCCCATTTAGGAATGCATTATTGATGTCTAATTGATGCAAGTTCCAACTGAATTTTGCAGCTAAAGCAAAGAATAACCGAACTGTTGAATGCTTGACGACAGGGCTAAAGGTTTCATTGAAGTCGAATCCTTCAATTTGACTGAAACCTTTGGCCACTAATCGAGCTTTGAATCGTTCAAGGGAACCATCCGTGTGTAGTTTTACCTTATACACCCATTTACATCCCACGATATGTTGGGAGAAGGGGATTGTGACAATATCCCATGTGTTGTTATTCGCTAGAGCCTTTAATTTGATATCCATGGCAGTTTGCCAATCGGGAATTAGGATGGCTTCGGAGTAAGAGGAAGGTTCTGAAATGCAATTGAGGGAAACAATAAAGGCCTTGTATGAGGGGCTGAGATTTGCAGCGGAAATGTGTTTGTGAATAGAGTATGGAAGGTGAGGAGATGGCAGTAGGTTGCAATCGTATGTTTGTAAATATGAGGGTGGTTTTCTGATACGAGTCCCTCAACGTATATGAATAGGGGATATATAGTATGTGCTAGGGGATTGAGGAATCTCTATTGGTGGAAGGTTAGTTGTGGGAGAGATGGAAGCAGTAGGTTGAGTTGAAGGTAATGTTTCATGAGTAATTGGCTCATAGCTAGAGATATCATCTTCTAAATCATGCTCTGAATTATGGAAAGTCAAGGGGCTTATTGGGGAAGAGTCTGGAGCAGTATCAAAAGAATCATCAAATCCCAGAGATGGGTTTTCATTAACCATAGGGAATTGATCTTTAAAAAATGTAACGTCTCTAGAATAGAAAATTTGAGATGAATCAAGATCAAATAATCTGTATCCTTTGACGTGTGGAGGATACCCAATGAATACACAAGGTCTTGAATGAGAGTCAAATTTCTTTCGATGAGACTTTAATGTGGTTGCAAAAGCTAAACATCCAAAAACACGGAATGTGTCATAATTAGGGGGTTGGCCATGGAGCATCTCAAAAGGTGAAGTGTATTGAAGAATCTTCGATGACAATCGATTAATGAGGAAAACCTCAGTAAGCACAGCATAACCCCAGAAAATCAAAGGCATATGTGACTGAAATAGGAGTGCTCTTGCCATCACAACAATGCGTTGCAACTTTCACTCAACTATTGCATTCTGTTGCGGAGTCTCTATGCATGTAGTCGGATGAATAATTCATTGATTTGAATAAAATTCATTTATCTTAAATTCTGGAGCATTATCCGAGCGAATAATCCGGACTTTAGAATCAAATTGCTTATGTACCATAGCGCATAAATTTTGTATCAACTGGGATGCTTCAGCCTTTTAACGCATCAAATACGCCCAAGTGGATCGAGTGTAATCATCGACAATGCAGAGAAAATATCTATATCCATTCCAAGATTCTGTTTCATAAGGCCCCCATGTATCAACGTGAATTAAAGAGAACGCTTGCGTGGAATTTTTGATATGATCAGGAAACGATCAACGCTTGTGTTTAGCCCTAAAACAAGATTCACATGCATAATTATGAGGCAAAATAATAGACCGAGGAATTTCTTTAATATGAGAAAATGTATCAAAAGTAGGATGACTCAATCTCCAATGCCACAAACAAGCCTTGGATAGGGTGGCACTTAAACTAATAGTATTGTTTTCATGCTCATCATACACTGCAATTTTTGGAAAACATTTCAAAATATAGAGTCCTTCCACCAAATTAGCAAGTCCAATCGTCTTCCATTGGGATAGTGCATGAATCCAACAAGTGTTATTATTCATAAAAACACAACAATTCAGTGAGCTTGTTAACTTGGGGTACAGAAATCAGATTAAATTGAAATGTAGGAATGAAAAGCTCATTATGTAGTAACAATGTATCACTGAGCAACACCGTGCCAATATTCAAAACCACAATCTCCGCTCCGGTTGGCAACCTGACAACCATATTAGGGATTGTTTCCATATGTTTGAACAACTTCTTATCAAAACACATATGTTCTGATGCCCCGGAGTCTATTATCCAGGAGCTTGCAATATTAGGATAATGAATTAAGGAGCCATTATTAAAGCGTATACCAGACATACAGAATGGCTTACCTTTTGTAGGAAGCTCACCAGAGTTACTCCCCCCAGTCACTGTTATCATGTTAGCTGCAGGGGAGGTAGTTGTGAGTTCATTTTGGGTGTGAGCACCATTCAACATCAGCATAAGTCGTTCCACTTGCTCCTTCGTTAATGATGACAATGTAGCAGTGGAAGTATCAGTGGTGTTTTCAGTCATAACTTGGTTTACAAATGGCATTAACTCCTTATTCTGGGTGAATTTAAAATCCGCAGGAAATCCAACCAATTAGTAGCAATTATCCTTAAGATGCCCCTTCTTCTTACAATGGGTGCAGAGCAACTCTTTCTTCTCCATGTTTTTGCCATACATAGCAATGGCGTCCATATTATGCTGAGATGAAGGAATACATGTCTTCTTTGAGATTCCTCTAGTAGAATGGATCCATAAGCTTCATTTAGAGAGGGAAATGGCCTCTGTCCCAGCAGTTGTGATATGTTGGGTGAAAATGATTCATTCAAGCCATTGAGAAATTTGAAAACCCGATCCTTCTTTTATAGAGCTACGTAAAATTCGAAACAACATGGGGAACATTTACCACATAGACAGTGTGGTGTGGTTCGATAGTTGTTTAGTTCTTATCAAAGTTGATGATCTTCAGTTTGTTGGTGAGAGCACACTTAACGAGCAGAAGAAAATGGAAGAAGAAATGGAGAAGAATAAAATATTATTTCTCAAAATAAAACTGTACAGTTCACTACTTATTTATACTATCTTTATCCTAATCAAAACACGTGTTAAAACTCAACATAACAAACTCGTAACAAACTAACAGTGAGGAAAGCATGTATCAGAGTCCCACGCTTTTCTTCATTTATTCGTAGCAGCATCAATCCAATACCCCCCTCAAGATTAACGTGAATATTTTTCATGTTTATTTTGGAGATCAACGTATTGAACCGAGGGATGGCGAGCCCCTTGGTTAAGACATTGGCAACTTGATCTGTAGTTGAAACATAAGCAATTGAAATAATTTTGTCTCTATCCTTTTCTCGAACAAAATGACAATCCCGAGCAAAGTGCTTCGATCTCTCATGTAAAATAGGATTCCTTGCTAATTGTATTGTTGATTGGTTATCACAAAACACTTTGATTGTCTCAGTTTGAACTCCAAAGTCTTCCAAGAGACCTTTCATCCATATCAGTTCACAAGTAAGAGAAGATAAGGCCCTGAATTCTGCTTCCGTAGAACTTCTAGCAACGACAGTTTGGCGTTTTGATTTCCAGCTAATGATGTTGGATCCCAGAAAAACACAATATCCAGAAACTGACTTGCTAGTATCCCTGCAGCCACTCCAATCACTATCAGTGAAACCGGTAACAGATAAATTTGAATCAGCGGACATGAAAATTCCTTGTCCAGGTGTTTGCTTCAAGTATTTCAATACCCTCAATGCTGCGTGAAAATGAGCATATGAAGGTTTGTCCATAAATTGAGAGAGAATATGTACTGAATATGCTATATCCGGACGAGTGAAAGTTAAATAAATTAACTTTCCAACCAATCTGCGATATTCAGTTGCATCAACGAGAGTGTTTCCACTAGAAATTGATAGTCCATGGTTCTGCTGAATTGGTGTAGCAGATGGTTTGGCCCCAGGTAATCCATATCTTTCAATAAGATATAAAGTGTATTTCCTTTGGCATAATTCAATCCCTTCACTTGATCTTGCAATCTCCACTCCCAAAAAAATATCGTGGGATTCCTAAATCTTTTAGACCAAAGCAAGTGCTTAGGAAGTGAAGTATTATCATGTCGTCTACATAAACTAGTATGGCCACAAATGGTTCAGAAATATTATCAGAGCTACCTTTTGTGAACAAAGAATAGTCTGATTTGCTCTGAATGAAATCAAAGGAAGATAATGCCTCTATGAGCTTGATGTTCCACTTTCGGGAGGCTTGCTTCATACCATACAGGGCTTTCTTGAGACGACATGCTAGCTTGTGTTCAGGAGAAGGAATATTCCCCCCTCAAGAGAAAGCCCCTGTGGGAGTTCCATATAGACTAATTCGGTGAGATCTCCATTTAAAAAGACATTATCAATATCCAATTGATGTAAGAACCACTGGAATTTAGCAGCCAAGGAGAAGAACAAGCGAATTGTCGACTGCTTAACAACGGGACTAAAAGTCT
This sequence comes from Utricularia reniformis, assembly GCA_009725065.1. Classification (NCBI taxonomy): domain Eukaryota; kingdom Viridiplantae; phylum Streptophyta; class Magnoliopsida; order Lamiales; family Lentibulariaceae; genus Utricularia; species Utricularia reniformis. Next base: position 135,977 of record RWGZ01001050.1, on the reverse strand, counting down.
CGGTGAAGTCAAAACCTTTAATCTGGCTGAAGCCCAGAGCCACCAATCGAGCTTTGTATTTATTTAGAGATCCATCATCGTTTAGTTTTACTTTGTATACCCATCGACATCCAACTATATGTTGAGAAACAGGGACTGAAACCACTTCCCATGTGCCATTATGTTTTAACGATTGTAATTCAGATTCCATGGCTTTACGCCATTGAGGGCTGGAGGAGGCCTCAAGGAATGTTCCAGGTTTTGAAATATGGCTAAGGGAGGTAACAAAGGAGTGAAATGAAGGACTAAGGTGAGCAGTGGATAAAAAACGTTTAATGGAATAAGGAGATTCTGTAGAAGAAAGGGATTTGGAGAGGTTACAGTCATAAACCTGAAGATAAGCAGGGGGTTTGCGGATACGGGTGCTTCTCCACAAAGGAGAGGATGGGGAAGTGGCGTTTGGAACAGAAACCAAATGTTCATTTTCCATATATGCATTAGGGGAAAGAATTGTCGTTGGCTCTGGGATAATTGGCAAAGGATCAACTCGTAGTGATGGGTATGAATGATGTGAAGAGGAATCATCAGTATAGGAGAAATAAGGATGGCTAGGATCAGAATGAGGCAAAATGGGAATAGGCTCATCTGGAACAGTTGGAGGAATCGATATGGAACATTCCTTCGAAAAAGGAACTCATGTTCATAAAAGGTTACATCTCTATAATAAAATATTTGCTTTGTGGATATGTCGAATAAGCGAAAACCCTTTACATGTAGAGGATAACCGATACATACACACTTCCGAGCCCTGGAATCAAACTTTTTCTATGAACCTTAAACGTTGAAGCATAACATAGACATCCAAAAACCTTAAATGAAGTATATTGAGGAGAGTGACCATAAAGCATCTAATAAGGCGATTGGAAATTTAAGACCCTTGAAGGAAGTCTATTTATCAAGAACACAGCCGTTAATACAGCATATCCCCAAAACTCTATAGGCAATCCAGACTGGAACATAAGAGCTCTTCCCATAACAACAATATGCTGCAATTTACGTTCCACAACGGCGTTTTGCTGAGGAGTTTCAACACAAGTATTCTGATGTATAATGCCATTATCAATGTAAAATTTGTTAAGTCGATATTATGGGGCATTGTCAGAACGAAGTATTTGAATTTTTCTTCCAAACTGTGTTTCTACTAATCTACAGAAGTTTGGAATAAGGTGTCCAGCTTCACCTTTTGATTTCATCAAAAATACCCATGAAATTCTAGTAAAATCATCCACAATACACAAAAATATCTATAACCACCAATAGTCGCAGTTTCATAAGACCCCCAAGTATCAACATGAATCAAGGAGAATGGTGCAATAGAAGATTTAACATGATCTTGAAAAGGTTTTCGCTTATGTTTGGCTTTGTGGCAAGAATCACAAGCATAAGTATTAGGTAAAACATGAGAAATTTCATTCAGATGTGAAACAGTGAGATAAGATGGATGTCCCAATCTCATATGCCATAAACGCGCATTAAGTGTTTTAAAAGTCATACTAGAAGTATCAGCAACATTAGATGAAACATTTAAAAAATGTTTGCCATTTTTCAAAATATAAAGTCCTTTGTCTTGCTTAGCAACTCCAATCGTCCTCTAAGGTGAAGTCCCCTGGATCCAACAATAATCATGGTTCATCAAAACACAACAATGTACTGATTGAGCTAGCCTGGCCACAGAGATTAGATTATATCGAAACACAGGCACAAACAATACATTATGCAATACCAATGAATCTGATATTTGGATAGTCCCAATATGAGTTATCACAACTTGAGCCCCTATTGGTAGCTTAACATATAATTCAGGAACCTGTCTCATATTTACAAATAAATCTTGCTCATAAGACATATGTTCGGATGCCCCGGAATCTATGATCCAATCATGTGTATTTAAGGATTCATTTATTTGATGAAATTTAGAGGTACTGGATAAACATAAAGAATTACCTCTAACATGTGCCATGGTTGCAATAGTGGTGTCTCCATTGCCGGAGGTGACTTAATTTTCACCAATATTAGAATTGTTCAGGAGTACAAGTAATTTGTCCATCTGTTCCTTGGTCAAGGAGGAAGAGATCCCAGGAGATGAAGTGACTGCTTGTTCAGCAGCAGCTTGGTTTGCAAATGGAGACTGTCGATTCTTGTTCTTGGAAAATTTAAAATCGACTGGATAACAAATCAATCTGTAGTTTTTACAATAACTACACAAGAGATCCTTCTTCTCCATGACTCCCTTGCTGCTACTCCCATACATTGCTGTGATTTCTGGATTCAGACAGTTTTGAGAAGGCTTAGAAGTTCTTTGTGATTCATCTATGGTTGGAAATGGTCTTTGCCCAAGCAACTGAGAACGATTCGCTGAGAAATTATCATTTAAGCCATTTAGAAATTTGAACACTTGATCTTTGCGTTGCAAGCTTGCAAAATACTCGAAGCAACTAGATGCACATTGTCCACATAAGCAATGAGGAACTGGACGAAAGTTATTCAGCTCTTCCCACAAAATGGAAAGGTCAGTGAAGTAATCAGACACAGAGCGATTGCCTTGAGTTAATCCGCCAATTTCGGCATGTAATCGACAAACTCGATTGTCGTCTGGTTGAGAGAAACGACTTTCAATAGTATCCCAAATTATTTTGGCCTTTGTGATGTAAAAAACAGTCTGAGCCAAGGTAATTTCCATGGAACGTAATAACCAAGAGACAAGTAAATCGTTGCACCGGCGCCATCTAAAATAATTAGGCTCGTCAATTCTGGGTTCATAAATTGTTCCATCGAGGAAGCCGAGCTTATTCTTGATTGATAGTGCGAGCAGTATGGAACGTTTTCAATTGAGATAATTGTCTCCATTTAGCATACCTGTAGAGATCAGAGGGCTGAGGCTATCAGCTGGATGAATATGATAAGGAGAGCCTTCGTGATCATGTTCTACGATAGTCCAGGAACTATCGTCTCCCCGCTCCGATACCATATCAAAGTTGATGATCTTCAGCTTGTTGGTGAGAGCACACTTAACGAGCAGAAGAAAATGGAAGAAAAAATGGAGAAGAATAAAATATTATTTCTCAAAAGGAAACTGTACAGTTCACTACTTATTTATATTATCTTTATCCTAATCAAAACACATATTAAAACTCAACATAACAAACTCGTAACAAACTAACCGTGAGGAAAGCATGTATCAGAGTTCCACGCTTTTCTTCATTTATTCGTAGCAGCATCAATCCAATAGTTCTTCCCATAGACATGAGAGATCAGTAAAGTATTCATTCACCGAGCGGTTCCTTTGGGTTAGGATCGAGATATCAGCGTAGATCTGACATACCCTATTGTCGTCCGGCAAAGAAAACCTGTTTGAAATAGTATCGCATATTCCCTTCGCAGTAGGAATGTAAAATACAGTTTGTGCTAATGAGGGCTCCATAGAGTTCAAAAGTCAAGAGACGATTAAATCATTACAGCGTTTCCATTTTCCGTAGATGGGATTTTCAAGCTTGGGTTCTGAAATGGTTCCGTCAAGGAGACCAATCTTGTTCTTGATGGAAAGAGCCAACAGAATAGAACGCTTCCAGGTTGCAAAGTTATTTCCATTGAGTGGGACAGACGTGACAAGTGGATTGAGGCTATCACTAGGATGAACATAAAATGCAAAATCAAAACTCTCCACAAGAACAACTTCTTTGTTCTTAGGATCTAAGTCTAGCTTCGATACCACGTTAGTTCCGACTTCCATTGATGACAGGAGAGTATAACTCCGGTGAAATCACCAAATATGAAAAAGATGAAGAAAGTGTGAAACATTTTCTTTTGTATAAAAAAAGTGTCTTCTTACGTTACCGTCTATATATATACGAAGTTTACCATCAGAAAAGTAACAAATTCTGTAAAGAATGCAAGATGGATAAGACTTAATGGTTATAGAGGCAACAAACTCTGATGATACTTGTTTCATTTTTCATGTCTTAATCCATCAAGTTTAACACTCAGATTCCAGATGCGATGGGTATGTTGTTGCTGTTGGATAATATTTATCCGGAATTTCCAACAGTTGCTTCCTTCTCAGCATCGTCTTTCTCCTGTCTCATCCTCACGGTTTTCACTGAGTAAAATTTGAAATTAGAAACCAATTTGGGATTAATTTTTTGGTCAGATGTCTTGAAATGCGATTACGATCCTTAGCAGCTTTCACGGTTTGCTGTGCCTCCCGCTCCGCTGTGAGAAGCATCCGGATTCCTCCTTGTCCTCGAATTGAATCCATTTTCCGGAGAAAAAATTACTGCAAAACAATTCAAATCATGATCGACTTAGCGATTCATCCGCATGATACAACAAAATATGAAAGCGAAGGTACAAAGAAAACGATAGATTTGACGAATTTCAGTCTCAAAGATGAAACGAATTTCTCTTTGTTTGGAATTTAGAAATCTAGATCGAATGATCGTTGATCACAGAATATTTAACGGTGATAATTTCAGCCAACGGCTGTTTTATAGGCCCATTACTGGGAAAGACTAAAATATTGGGCCATATAATCCTTTTTACATTGGATTATGTCACGGCCACGGTGGCAAATGGCATACCTCAAGGCTAAAATCCGATTATAAGTTCGGTAAAAATAAAAAAAATGAAATATTCGAAAATGAGTTGGCCCCTTGAACCATCTGAGAATTTGACTCGNTATGAAGATGAACTAACGGTCAATACACTGCTTAGGAAATGCAACATCAATGAATACTAAACGTATTCAGTGCACCAAGCCATCAGTTTTCTGTATAAATAGATGATAGAACAAAATCATTTGTATGCCAAAAGTTTATATCAAATTCAAATACTTCAAAACCATATCATACCGAGGCTCCAAGATTGTGAACTACATATCTTCAAGTCAAGAAACATATGCCAAGATATTAGTAAGTAAAATACAACCTTTGCTCAAACTAATTCTTCTTAAAGCATTCCAGGAAATCATGGCTGCTTTTGTACCTACACCTACCTTCAACGGAAAAGGACAGTATCATGCATGGGCTAAGAAAATGACCACTCACCTACAAGCCATGGATCTCTGTGACGTGTGTGAAGATATTGCTACCTCACAAGCAATAATAAGTGAAACTCAGAATGAAGCAAGAACAATCATAGAATATGAAAGAAAAAGGAAAGAAATGAAAGTCTTGAACGTTCTGTCAATGGCAGTTTTGGACAATGCCTTCGATCTTATTATTGATTGTGCCACACCAATGGAGGCCTGGGAAACACTCTAAAAAAATTACACAATTACTGCTGACAAGTTAGAAAAAGAAATAAACATGCAGTGGAGATACTTGGACAATCTAGAATTAAAACCTAGGGAGTCCATTACTACGCTGACAGAAACACTAAACAACATACTGATGCAACTCAAAAGATTGGGGGAGACAGTGGATGAAAGGAGAATCAAAGAAAAGATTTTGACTGCCCTCTTACAACAATATTGTAATGTCAATGGAATCCTCTGGAAACTTGAAGAACTTCACTGTCGATCAACTCCTTGACAATCTATATAGCATAGAACTGCGATTAAAAACATATGAAGCAAAGGAAAGAAAGGAATGAACATTTAAGGTTAACTTCACTGAGAAGAGATTCAATGGAAAGCCTGAAAGATATGGACCTTACCCTAAGTGTCCGTATTGTAAGCAGAAGAATCATACTCCCCCAAACTGCTACTGCATCCTGATAAGGTGTGCAGCGCCTGCAAAGAAAAGGAGCATATCGAGAGAGTTTGCACAAACAAGAAAGGAAATTTTCCTAATGAAGAAATTCAACAGAGGGAAGTTGCTGAAAATGTTGGATTTGGACAAGCAATGAGCAGTGTATCCTTATTTTTGAATGAGAAAGAAACTATTGACATTTACACAATGCGCAAAGAAAGCATTTTCGCTTCCACAACAGAACTTGAGAATAAAGGAACATTGCTACTTGATAGTGGGTACAGTAACCACATCACAAATAACTTCTCATTCTTTACAATCTACAGGCCAATTTTCCAGAAAAAAATAGAGATTTCGGATGGAAATTATCTTACAGTTAAGGGAATAGGAAATATCAACATTGAAACAGAGGAAAATCTGTTGAATATATCAAAGGTATACTAGGTACCACAAGCATCTCACAACCTACTTAGTGTAGGACAACTTATGGATCGAAACTTGATAGTTACCTTCTCAAATTGGAAGTGTGAAATCACAACACCATCTGGTAAAAGTATCATAAACATACAAATGGAAAACAGAGTTTTTCCTTTCATTTCCCGGATATCAGAAACTGCAAAATTCTTCAATCTGCATGACTGCAAAAGCAAACACTCAACTATGGCATCAAAGATTTGGGCATCATAACTTTAATTCGATGCAAAAACTGAAGAAAAACAACCTTGTAGAAGGTATACCTAAATTCTAAAGTAGTCACACTTTTTGTGAAACTTGCAAAATTGGGAAGCTTTGTAGACTTCCTTTCGGACAACGAACTTGGAAAGCCACAAAAAGGTCAGAATTAATTCACAGCGGTGTATGCGGACCATTGCTTACTGCCACACCTACTGCAAATAGGTATTTCTTGACATTTGTTGATGATTTTACCAAATATTGCTGGGTATATTTTCTCAAATCCAGATATAAAGTTTTAAGTTGCTTCAAAAAGTTTAATGCTCTAGCCGAAACTCAATGTGGTGAAAAAATCAAGTGCCTAAGAACTGATAATGGAAAGGAATACACACCCCTGGAACTCGCTGATATTTGTGATCAAGAAGGAATCATCCATCAATTTACAGTGCCCTACACTTCACACCAAAATTGCATCAGTGAACGACGAAATAGAACCATTATGGATATGGCTCGGTGTCTACTGTATGAGAAAGATGTACATGTGGCTTATTGGGGAGAAGCAGTCAATACCACTGTCTACTTGCTAAACAGACTGCCTACTCAAGGAACTGAGGAACAAAAAACATCAATTGAGTTATGGCATGATAGAAGAGCCAATGTGGAATACTTAAGAATTTTCGAAAGCATATGTTTTATGCATATACCAGAAGAAAAAAGAAACAAATTGGATAGAAGAGCCAAGAAAGGAGTTCTTATGGGATACCGTGACACATCCAAAGGTTACAGAATATTGGATCTCGAGACAAACAGAATTACATTAAGTAGAGACGTAAGTTTTGATGAAACCAAAGGCTGGAACTGGGAAAAGTATGCAGAAAATCAGTCAGATATTACAAGAAGGAACAGACATGAAATCATTCATCTATTTCCTATCTAGACTAATCACTCAACTAATGATTTAACTGAAGACATACATATTATGGAAGAAGTCCTAGAACAAGAAGATCAAAGTGAATCTCTGCATGCAGACCTAAAATAAAGGCAAAAAACAAGCATACCTGAAAATACAAGTATATTTCAGAACCTCTCAACTGCCTCTGAAGACCAGCCATCTCAACAGCCTGAAATAACAACTTGCTCAGAGGACATTACATGTTCAGAAACAGAAAATAAAAATCAGGAATCATCTACAACTCTACAGCCAGAATCTGATGATGAATCACCAATTCGAGGATATAAGTCTATGAGTGATATCCTCAGCAGGTGTATGATGATCAAAGAACCTGACACAATCTCTCAAGCGCTGCAACATCCAGGCTGGCTTCACACAATGCAAGATGAACTCTATGTCATTTCAAAAAATCAGACGTGGAGCTTGGTTCCTAAACCTGATCACAAAAAGACAATTGGAGTTAAATGGGTCTTTAGGACAAAATTAAATCCAGATGGATCAATAAATAAGCTCAAAGCAAGGTTAGTTGCAAAAGGCTATATACAAAAGGAAGGCATCGACTATACTGAAACATTTGCTCCGGTGGCTCAACTAGACACTATCAAGCTTATCCTAGCGATTGCAGCATGCAAAAACTGGAGGGTATACCACCTTGATGTTAAATCAGATTTTTTAAATGGTAACTTACGAGAAGAAATATATATTCATCAGCCGCCTGGTTTTGTGCAAAAAGGGAAGGAAGATAAAGTGTTATTATTGCACAAAGCTCTGTTGAAACAAGCTCCAAAGGAATGGTATAGCAAAATTGACTCATATTTTCAGAATCAAGGATTTAAACGAAGCAAGAATGACCCAATTCTCTATGTGTTGGACGAAAAAAAACAAAGGCTATGCAATTATCTCACTCTATGTGGACGACATTATGATAACAAGATATGATGAGGATTTTGTGAATTATCAAAAGAGTCAACTGATGAAAACCTTTGACATGACTGACTTAGGGGAGATTAGGTATTTTATTGGCATAGAAATAAATCAGACAAAAGACCATATTTTCCTAGCACAAACGAGGTACTCTAAGGATCTTATCAAAAAATACATATTAGACAAGGTGAAGCATTCTTCAGTACTAATATCACCGGATGCGAAACCAATACATATAATTGAAGATGACAAACAAATTATGCAAGATCCAGGAAATTTCGCTGAAATTACTGCTTACAGAAGTATTGTGGGTTCCTTAATGTATCTATCAGCCAAAAGACCCGACATCACCTTTGCTGTGAGCCTACTATCTAGATTTATGGTAAAGCCACACCAGAACAACTTTGAATCTGCAATCAAAGTACTTAAATATGTAAACAGCACTGTGAACTTTGGTCTAGTGTACAAAAAAGGCACGGATATCTCATTGGAATGCTTTGTAGACTCTGATTATGCTGGAGATACTCTAGACTACAAATCAACAACTGGATACCTGTTCACAATTGGAGGAACGGCTTTTGCTTGGAATAGCCGGAAACAGGAAGTGATAGCTCAATCCTCAGCCGAGGCTGAGTACATGGCAGGGGTTGTTGCTGCAAACAATGCCATATGGTTACTTAAGATCTTCTGTGACCTGGAAATCAAAGTGAAGAGACCAATTACCTTGAAAATTGACAACAAATCAGCTATTTGTATGGCTAGAAATCCAACACTCTTCCGTCGAAGCAAGCATATCAATGTCAAATTTCATGTTTTATGGGATTATGTGGAGAAAAAGAAAATTCATCTAGAATACATACCTTCGGAAGATCAAGTTGCCGATGCTTTGACGAAACTCTTATATCCAAGGCAAATCTGCATCCTGCGAAGTAAAATGGGAATTCAAGAAAATCCTAATATTTTGGGGATTCAGGAGGAGATAAAGTTACCTCATCAAGGAGGAGTGTTAGAAGAAGCTGACGATGTAACATTGCTAAATCTCCTTCATCCAGCAAAAGACAGTGAGTTAATATTGGAAGAAATCTGGTTTGCAGACTTGGAAGAAAACCTAACGAAGAACAGAATCTTAAAACGTGAAGTCATTACACAAATGCAGACAAATGGGCTCAAAGGAAATGATTTAATCAAAGCCCAAATAGAGACAACTCAATCCACGAAGCCCAAATTAAAAGACCAAGAGACAATATCAATTACTGCATATGAAGATGAACCAACGGTCAATACACTGCTTAGGAAATGTAACATCAATAAATATTAAACGTATTCAGTGCACCAAGCCATCAGTTTTATGTATAAATAGATGATTGAACAAAATCATTTGTATGCCAAAAGTTTATCTCAAATTCAAATACTTCAAAACCATATCATACCGAGGCTCCAAGATCGTGAACTACATATCTTCTTTCAATCTTCAATATGATAATCAAAAGATACAAGTACAATCAAGGGATAATGATAATATGAATGAAAACGGTACGAAAAACGATCAAATCCACTCCATCGCGCCCGAGGTGAATGGAGTCGAGACTTTGTGATATAATCTCGCGAGTGGCACACAATGTCGCGACTATAACATTCAAAAACTCGCGAGTGGACAAAAATTCACGGGTGAAGAGGCCACATGACAAAAACTCGCAAGTCGGAGACCAGGTGACGAAAACTCGCGACTCCGGGAGCACAATCTCGCGACTGAGCACACAATCTCCCGACTAGGCACACAATCTCGCGACTAGAAACATAAACTCCCAACCATGCCTTATAAAATAAGATACGAAACTCTGTAACCGACGAAACAGGGCGAAAACTCGCGAAGCAATGCAACTCGCGACTTTTCTAGCAAAAAGTCACGACTACAGGGTAGGCATGCACAATGTCGCGACTCAAACAAAAATTCACGAGTCCTAGGCAAGTTCGAACGAAAACCTTGCTTTGGGAGACATTCCAAAAGTCTGAATCCTTTTATTGGGAATAAAGTCTTGTATTTATAGAGAAATTTGGCCCAATAGGTCAACTAAGGGTCCAGAAGTCTAGTCTTAGTCAATTTAGCCCAACCTACTCTAAAAATATCCAATGAAACTGGAATAAGTGTCACAGCGTCCCGGAACTTCTAAAATGCGCTCTGGTCGAACACTAGTAGCAAATAATGTCGAGAAAATACGTGAGAATACTTAGGAGATAGCCAAAAATATCGCATAAGGTTGCCAACGAGCTCTCCGAGTGCCAAAATTACGAAAATACCCCTGACATCATTTCCGACCGAAATCATCCAAAACTGCTCAAAACACCATCAGAATCTTCATACGTGGGCCCAGCTTGCCCAAATTACGAGACTACCCCCGAAATCACATTATTCAATAAATATAATAGAAAATCAAAAATATCATTTAGCCATGTCTGACGAGCCCCAGGGATATCATAATTACATAAATAACCCCGTGAAATATCACCAGTCGATCAATAAGAAAATTGTTATTAATTGACGAAGTGCCTGCTGCAAAAGCTTGTGCCATATTTATTTTGGGAGAAAGTTCACTACTGATTGCACCATTCTGATCCTGCAATAAATTCTGAATGCACCATTCCGATCGACTAGTCGTCGATTTTATTAGGTTTAAGTTACCAGGTTATTGGTTCTAGTACATAAGTTATTTAATTTTTAATGATTAATTACACTTTTAGTTTAAAAAATGTAATAACAAAATTAAACAAAATTCTAAAATGTGTTACACTCCTAAAATTTACAACTATCAATTAAATATGTAAATAGTATTTATACAATAAGAATATCGTTACAAATAATTAGCATCTATATAAAAAACAATGATATAAAAAATATAAGTTAAAAACAATAAGTGTTCGGACTTTGTTGTAAGGATAAGAGGAAAGTTATTTAGAAAAATAAAGAATGTTGATGTGTATATGGAGAAAGCTGACGTAGAGAGAGAGAATAAATGTTTTAGATGGATATGGTTGAAGATAACCTAACTAGCATGATGCATATCCGTTGGATGTGTGATTGTGTAGAATATTAATTGGAAGATTTGAATGTATGACACTAATTTGTATTTATGAACAAATTTAGACACAAATTAATAGATAATTGTTAGTGATATCATATATTTTTATTTAAATGTTTTTGAATGATTAAGTAATATATATATTAAATAATTTAAAAGGTAATTATTTAAGATTTTACTTTTAATATTAAATAATAAAGTTCATATGTATTTTTATTGATGCATAATATTTCAAATAAAGTATTATTATTTTGATGTTTATATTTGAATGTAAATTTTTTAATATTTTAAGATTTTAATCAGATATATTTATAGATTTCTATTATTAAAATGTGTATATACATTAGAAACATTATTATTTTTTGTATTTTTAAGATGTTATTTTTGTATTCAAGTTTTATTTACAATCATTTTTTATATGTTGTACATTTTTTTTTATTAAGATGTTGTGTCATATTATAAAAAACATCTTTAATATTTGTTTGTAAACATATATTTATTTATTTAATAGTAGTTTTATGATAAATATTAAAAAATAATTATTTAATTTAAATTGTTTAATGATATTTAAATTGTTCATTAATGTGATGTGGTTGAGAAATGATATTATAACTTAAGTATAAGTTTTTTTCCATGCGAAATACATTAATATGGGAAAATATATTTCACCATCTAGAGTTCCACACATAATACAATATAGTGGATTATTTGTTTCAAAATATATGTAAAAAAGTTACATGATTTATGTCACTTTCATCACCATTAACTTTATTCATGGTGTACCTCCTCGATATGTTTCTTCATTTGCTTTGATTGTGAATATATATTGTTAGGATAGGAGTCTCCAATATATTCGCAAATATCATGTCATCCGAATATTCATATCGCAGGTACTCTAGATAATGTGCTGATCTTTGTATTATGTGTTTAGATGTATCATCAAATGTTGTTAACCATGCCGTCATTGTGTGGTATCTGATATCAAATCTCAGTACATATCGATAAGTGCAATTACTAACTTCTTTGTCACATTTGTACCAAAACCATGTTTATTTGTATTTTGCTGTTAATTTTTTGTGCATTATCTTCCCACCGTTGTCAAAGAGCATACCAAGTAACTGAAATTGTCAGGATCTATTAAACTTATATTTGTTCTTACCCTTTTCCAATATATAGTATTTTGTTTTGGCATTATAATTTCAAAGAGTTCTACTAAAGTAATGTCAGCTTCATCTTTAATCTGTGTTGAAGAAAATGTGGATGATTCCGAGATAAATCTTGATATGTTTTGATTTGTATGATACCATTGTTGAAGTGTTGATGTTTGTGTTGCTGATGGATTTATGTACATATGTGTTGCGTGAATGCACGAAATATTTTTTCCTTGAAATTCATACATCTTTATTCTCTTTATAACTAGTACCAGAGTTTCATTGTTGTGAATTTTTGCTTCTAATTGTTGCAATTATTTGTTGTGAGCATCTCTCCGAAGTGTCATTTTGATAGTCGCATTTGAATCGTCTGTAAGTTCAACAACTCCTCTAGTTGCTGTGCTGGAATCTTTGTGTAAGAAATAAAAGACAAGACTGATTTTTTCTACAATTCCGATAATGTCAACTATTGAGTCGTTCTCCATAAACTGAATGTCATGAATCTTTCGCTAAGATGAGATTGTACTTTGTATAGATGAATCATCTTAACAATCTTCCATTTGTGAGTTGGTGTCCAAGATTAGCTCTCATTCTTCATTCTATGTTGTATGCTTTCTTAGAACATCTGATTTGAAATCGCAATAATAAGAAAACTTGGTCAGTTTCTACAATATTTGCAAACTTGTAAGGAGCTTCGTTGAAACATGTTCCACATATTTCCGAACCTTCAGAATCCATTAATATGAAGGAAAAGACTTCTACAAAACTATATGAATGAATATCTTTTCTGGAGGTAACTCGGGCCATCAATATCAATGATTTAAGATATGATGTGAGTTTTCTAATTGAGATAGATGATGATAGACAATCACTCGATGTTGACATTCTTACTAAAAAATAGCATATGTGCAATTATGTTAATCATTTGATATGAATGTATTGCATATATGAGTTGTTGTAAGAGTTTATTCGCATCTAATATGAGAAGGAAGTAATATTTTTCATTGCATTTTTTATATTTTGAGTGATAATGTAGAATACATTGATTATTGTTGATAATAGAGATTGTGAGTTTTATGCATAGAAATATATGTTACATTTTATAGTTGGTTTTATTTTGATGAATTATTTTCCAAAATTTACGTGGCATTTCTTCACACACATGTTAAAAGGAATAGAATGTAATTGATTGGTAATGAATAACGAGCAACACTATACATTAATTACATGCATGTTTACTTTAGATTTATTAGGAGTTTATTGGTATTTTGCATACATGTGGTTAAAAAAAACACAATTGAAAAGATGATTATAGGATAATGTGGCAATAATATAGGTTTGTTTGTTGCATGTTACATTTACTTGTATAAGGTCTTTTCCCATTTTGGAAATATGTAGTAAAATCAAATCTATATGAAGAGTAGATAAGGTAATTAATATAAACTGATTTTGTGCATGTTAATTTTAGTTTTGTTTTGTATGAAGGTTTTAATCATTTAAAAAATTTTAGATTTAAAATTCATTTCATTTTTTCATGTTGTTTTTTTGTGATTTTCTGATATTAAATAGAATGAGTTTTGATGGCTATTAATATTATATTGACAATTTTATAATAACTTAAAATTTTTGTTACGAAAAAGTTAGCATAAATCTATAAGTTAGTGACTTAATATTTACCTTATTGTATATATTTTATATTGTATATTATCGTAATATGATGTATATCTGATGATTATATGAATATATTTAAGTAAGTGTGATTTCATTGGAATATATATTTGCAGTTGAAAATATTTTGGAATTTAAATGAAATTTTGTTATTATTTCTATCGACAAATATTTTGAATATTCAAAAAAGGGAATATTAAAACTAGATGTTGAACACGAAATCAAATTTGTAATTTGGTGTACAAACAGTTTTGTGTATTTCATACAAACAATTTTGTTGATTTAAAAGTTGGGAATTAGGAATTTGTTATATAGACGTGAAGATGAAATTACAAGTGGACAATAATCAACGTTGCACTGGTACGGGGATATGAGTGCGAGGTGTGGGATACTGGGGTACGGGATACGATGATTTTAGAGTATCCGATTTAGGATGCATCAAATTCAATATAATAAAATAATGAATATAAATATTTGAAATTTTCAAAATACACACTTGTAAAAAGTAATGAGTTTTAAAATAATTTGCAAATGAAGTATTGAATTTTTAATTCACCTTTGTTAGTTTATTGTTCCCACCCTATTTCATTCACATGTACACTTCTTTTTCTCATCCAAAAGAGCTCAAGCACAACTTCTTGTCTCACTCTCATTAACCCTAATTTTTTTTAAAAATATGTGTGTGGGTGTGTGAATCCACGTACCCACGCACCTAACATGCAGCCGATACGTGAAATTCTCAAATTTTAAGCATCCGTACAACATAAACAATAATAGTGTCATAATAGATAGAAGAATATGCCAGCACACTAAATGCGGGAGAATAAAAAATGATTAGGCACAATAAAGATAAAGATAGACAAAAAATAGGGTTATAATAGACATAAAAAAGTTGGGGGAATTAATAAAAAAAGTTTGTAGAATTAATAATATAGTAATCGCATTATAGTAGTATAGATAATATTGAGATTTGATGAATTATAAAGTTATATATTCATTATTAAGTTTTTTTAATAAATATTTTTAAATTGATTGAAGAGAGAATAAATTATCTCCCCTCATCAATCAAGGGTAAGGCATACGTCCATTTTTGTGGAAGGTCTTATGTCAATATCATATATGTCATTAGTTGAGTTCAATGTTTTTGAATATTCTTCTCATGAAAAATATTGGAGGCAAAGTATCCATTTGTGTCTGCAAAACTAAGACACCATTAGATTGAACAGTAAAGTTGAAAAGAAGAAGAAAAATTACTTAGCACAACAGATTCCCAATCCAATGTAGAACATCATCGTGAGCGTAGTGTAATGACCATAAACCTGGCCTAGCCAAATGGAGGAAATTATACTAGATTCCAATTAAATTTCAAAACATAATTCAAAAACATAGTTCGTAATGCATCTAAGTTCAACAATAGAAACTTAAAGATTTCAAAAGACCGGATTCTAATACCGGACAACCGACGACCTCCTTCCCATGCACTCGTCACACCTCGCTCTCGTTATCTACAAAGTCTGTAAGCGGTCACGATGTATTAAAAGAAATTTCACACTCAATATGCATCAAAAGAAATATAAAACAAATTTACGTGACTTCTAAGTAAATCCCTTTTCTTTCTTTTACGTTTCTTTTCTTTTCTTTTCTTTATTTCCTTCTTTTTATTTCATTCTCATTCTGTGGCTAAGTGTAACATGCTCGGTACATGTCTCGCCTAAAACAACCGTTAGTTGTTGGTTGACTCGACGAGCCGTATGGTTCCCTTCCCCAAATGAGTACTCGGACGCTACCCTTTTTCTCATCGGGATCCATTCTACTCTTTTCGTACGTTTACTACCCTTATTCCCCGAATGTAGTAAAGGAAAGGTCCGACATAGGGAATAGGAAGGGTTAATAAGAAAAGTAAAAGACACGAATGAACGGGATGAATGTTAATAAGACTATGGGTGAAGGAGGATGGACCATCCGACCGAACCCGACATCGTGCCTAGAACACTATTCGCCAAAGGAATGACATGCCTAATGAAGGGAACGATAAATTCCTGAATGGAAAGATACATACGAAAAGAGCAGAACGGATCCGAGTGAGAAAATGGGTAGCGCCTAAGTACTCACTCGGGGAAGGGAAGCATACGGCCAGTCGAGTCAACCAACAACTAACGGTTGCCTTGGGAGGGACATGTACCGAGCATGTTACACTTGGCCACAGTAAGATCTAAATGGAAAGGAAAAAAAAGGAAGATAAGGGGAAAAGTAACGATAGAAAGAAAATAAGTACACGAGTAAAAGAAACGGTTTATGTGTGTGTTATGTTTTGTTTTATGAAATGAAATGGTAAGTAGAATGTGTGAAGTTTCCTTTAATAGATTGTGGCCGCTTTACAGATTTTGTAGGTGACGAGAACGAGGTATGAGGAAGGCATGGGAAGGAGGTCGTCGGTTGTCCAGTGCTAGAGTCCGGTTTTTTAGAACACTTTAGATTATGTCGTTAAATTCAAATGTATTATGAACTATGTTTTAATTTACGTTTTGATATTTATGTTTTATTTGGTACGGTTTTACCAAATCAGCTAGACCCAAATTAGGGAAGTTACATATGAGCTAAAATTTAATGCCCCGGGCCGTTTTGTTGAACTTCACCATGAAGAACCGGAGACTCATTTTGGCCGGGACATATTTCAGCTGATATAATTCATGCCTGCTTTGGGCGGTCCTACGTTCAGTGTGAACTGCTTAGATAAGGCCAAAATAAATCCCTCATACGATTGTAAAGGATCGGTCCCCAAAGCATCTTGGGGCCGTAGTGTTTTGTGTGGAGATCGGTATTGTTATCGATCGGTCACACTTGGATAACGATCGGCAATGTGGTCGATCGGGGCACACATGGAAGAAGGTTGGTATTGGTACCGATCGGTTGAGGACCGAAGTACGCAATACCGAAGGTGGCTAAGGGACCGTAGCACGTGATTCAAAAATATGAGATGGAGGCAATCATTCGAGGACCGAACTAAGATATGCTCGGGCCCACAGTTCTAGGATATGATCAGTTATGGAAGGAGATATTTAAGGAAACAATATCATATCATATCAAATCAATAAATATGGACGCATATATATGATTTGATCATGGATAATCATATATGGGAATATGATTAAATATTAGAAATATTTGTTTCTTACCTTAATTATCTCAACCACCTCATCTATATAAGGAGGTCTTAGAGTTCATTATTATGTACTTCAATATTCTTGAAATCTAAATTTCCTCTTCGTGTGTGTGTTGTATTCTTCTCAAGTGATAGTAAATTTGGCTGTTTCAACTGGTCACGTGGTTTTCCCATCACGGGTTTCCATGTTAAATTTCTTGTATCGTTTTTTCTCTTTTGCTTTAATTCTAAGGTTCTACTTAATACATCGAGGTTGTTCGCACACGTGTTTAATCCCTAACAATTGGTGGTGGCTGTGGGATAGTAGTGGTGCAATCGGCGATGGGTGATGATAAGGGAAACCTAAGGATGCTTTGATGTATCTAATTTTGCCTATTGGAAAATATATATCCGTAATACCTTACATATGAATGATTCAGGGGAAGCATTGAAAGAAAAGAAGCCGGCAAAGATGGATGATACAGATTGACAGAAATTGGATCACAAGGCGTTGGCGATCGTTCAACTATTATTATCGAAGAATGTGGCGTTCAACTACAACGAACAGAAGATGGCACATGGTAGCCATATTCCATGACGATGGAGGAGGGTACTTCTGTTGCCGAACAACTGAATGATTTATGCAACATTGCCAACCATTTGTCGTTGATTGGACATGTCATGGATGATGACACGCAGGCCGTTGTCGTTCTTGGTACCATGCCCGAAAGCTGGTCGACCACAGTTGATATCATCAGTAGTCAACCGGGGAAACTCAATTTTGATAATGTGTCGACTCGACTCATTAGTGAAGAATTACAAAAGGGGGATACCAAAAGTATTGCATTGGTGGCAGATTCTTCCCTTGGTCGGAAGAATAACCGAGGGCAGAATGGCGAGGGTAAGAGCCGATCGAAGAATCGGGGAAAGTCGAAGAATCGTGGGAGCCCGATTACTGGAATTACGGGAAAAAGGGACACTTCTGCAGAGAATGCAAGGAGCCGAATGTGGCAAACTGACTGAAGTACGTGATCCGAAGATATGAGATTGAAGAAATCATTCGAGGACCGAAACGAGATATGGTAAGACCCACAGTTCTAGGATATCGTCAGTTATGGAATGAGATATTCATGGAAACAATATCATATCAAATCAGTAAATATGGACGCATACATATGATTTGATCATGGATAATCATATTTGGGGATATGATCAAATATTAGGTATATTTGTTATTACCTTAATTATCTCAACCACCTCATCTATATAAGGAGGTCTTTGGGTTCATTGTGACGTACTTCAATATTTTGTAATATGAGCTTCCTCTTCGTGTGTGTGTTATATTCTTCTTAAGTGATAGTGAATTTGGTCATTTCCATTGGTCACGTGGTTTTCCTATCCCGGGTTTCCACGTTATTTTTCTTGTGTCGTTGTTTTATCTTTTGCTTTAATTCTAAGGTTCTACTTAATACATCGAGGTTGTTCGTACACGTATTTAATCCCCAACACGTAGCTTAACATAACCTTCGGCCCTGCTATTTAATTGGGCCCTCGTTCTTCCTTCGCTGCGTAGACATTCGGGCATATTATCTTAGATAACCAGAACTCTTGCCCAGTATTGGATCCTGGGTTTTTTAGATTCGTCATCCATTATATGGACCGTCCCAAAATGGTTTGGGCATTCTTTAGTTCGGGATATCGGATCCCATAGCTCCCATCACTTATAATTACAAGTAGTTAGTATTATAATTTTTATTAATTAAGAAATACTGATTTTCGAAAATTTGAATTTCACCCACATAACGTTCTTTTTTACGAAATGTTAGGGCCAATGTTGAGCCAAATTCAGAAGCCCCCTAGGAAAAAATATATTAAGAATTTCACCCACATAATGTTTATTCGTCGGCCAGCAGGGTCCGATTTAATCTATACTCGATTCCGGTGTCGGGCTTACACCGGATATGGCCTTATCCGCAGAAGCCATTTCCGATGCCGAAGTTCTGTTTCTACATGACACCGTCGAAGGGTGTGTTGACTTCAAAGGTCGGCCCGCTTTGCGATCCAAATCTGGTTTCTGGAGATCAGCTGCTTTCATAATAGGCACGTACTTATCTCTGGCAGTCTCTGTATCGCGTATTTATATTTGTAACCCGTGTGCTCTATTTAGGAGTTGAGATGGCGGAGAGATTCAGTTATTACGGTATAAGTTCGAATTTGATTAGCTATTTAACGGGGCCTCTTGGCCAGTCTAGCGCCGCCGCCGCCGCGAATGTAAATGCGTGGTCTGGAACAGCGTCGCTCTTGCCTTTATTAGGTGCATTTTTAGCCGACTCTTTTCTGGGTCGGTACCGAATGATAATCATCGCTTCTTCTCTTTATATTGTGGTCAGTCATTTGCAACTTCCTTTCACATAATGAAGTAGACTTTTACTGTTAGTAGTTGCTTAAGCTTTATTTTTTCATTTGGTTGACTTATAGGGGCTTGGCTGCTTGGCTTTATCAGCTACATTCATGTCTTCGTGCCCCGAAAGTTCTCCAAATAGTGATTCTTGTTCTCCACCAACATCCCAATTCGTTCTTTTTTTCTTCTCTTTATACTTGGTTGCTCTAGCACAAGGAGGGCACAAGCCTTGTGTCCAAGCTTTTGGAGCGGACCAGTTTGATGAGCAAAATCCTAAAGAATGTGAAGCCAAGAGCTCATTCTTCAATTGGTGGTACTTCTCCTTTTGTGCTGCCCTTTTAGTAGCTGTTTCCGTTTTAAACTATATCCAGGATAACTTGAGTTGGGGTCTGGGATTTTGTATTCCTTGTATTGCCATGTGCCTTGCCTTGGTTGTTTGTGTTCTTGGAACATGTACGTATCGGTTCCATATCAAAAGTGATCATGGGAACCCATTTCTCCGAATAGGTCGAGTGTTTGTTAGTGCAGCAAGAAATCGGCGTGCTATGGATTCAGCTGTATCATCAGAAGCAGAATCTAGAGGAATTCTTCTCCACGGAGACTTTCAGCAATACAAGTACTAGTTTATATTGATTCCTTGTGATATCTCAATCTTTCTGTAGAAACAATATTTGGATTCGTGTTTCATGATGGTATTAATTTTATCTGTGTGTTAGGTTCCTCAACAGAGCATTACTTGCACCTGAAGTGTCGAACCGCAATGCGAATGTTTGCAGTATCAGTGACATCGAAGAAGCAAAAGCTGCTCTGAGGCTAATACCAATATGGGCGACATGCTTGATCTACGCAGTAGTATTTGCTCAGTCTTCAACTTTATTCACCAAGCAAGGAGTCACCATGGACCGTCAGATTACTCCAAGCTTTCAACTCCCAGCTGCTACACTACAGTCACTTATTACATTCTCCATTGTTGTCTTCATACCGATGTACGACCGCATCCTCGTTCCAGTGACACGATCCATAACCAAGAAAGCTTCAGGTATAACAATGCTTCAGCGAATAGGAACTGGTATTTTCCTCTCCATACTTTCAATGGTGATTGCTGCTATTATCGAAAAGAAGCGCCTCAATATGGCTATCGAGCTTGGACTAATCGACAAGCCAGAGATCACAGTTCCCTTAAGCATTTTTTGGCTTGCTCCTCAATACATGATATTAGGGATAGCAGATGTGTTCACGATGATTGGTTTGCAGGAGTTCTTCTATGATCAGGTTCCTAATGAAGTTAGAAGCGTTGGTCTTGCTTTATACCTCAGTATATTTGGAATCGGAAACTTCATTAGCAGTTTTCTTATATCCGCCATAGATGGAGCAACGACTGGACCTGGTCGGTATAGCTGGTTCTCCAATGACCTTAACCGCGCCCACCTCGATTACTTTTACTGGTTGCTTGCTGCTCTCAGTGCTGCTGCCTTCTTAGCCTATCTCTTCTCAGCCAAATCATACGTATATACCTGAAAATGGAATTTCCTACCATTATGTGACTTTACTTTAAATTTATTCTATGATAGATGATCATTTCACCGTTATTTGATAAATTTATGTCATTCATAGAAATTTTTTTGAAGAAATTCACACTCGATCTCAATTGCTTCTCTTCCCTAAAATTCAAAAATTTGAAATACTAATCACATTCTTGATTTAAGAAATTGTACATAAATTCATAATCGATTCTTTAGAATTATTGTTATCTCTCATTTTTAATGAATATATATGTAGACAGATTAAAATGATTACTTCTAAATATTATTGATTTTACCATCTTTCCACATTGTACCACAATTTTTAGAATTTGAATCAAACATGCCAATATAGAGACATCAGAACATGTTGGTGATCTATGTCCGTCTAATGATACTAATTCAACATCTCATATTTTATATATTTATTATACAAGTATAATAATCGTGGTACTAAGTATTGCTATGTAATTTGTTGGGTTTTTAACATTAATCCGATTGGTTCAACGATAAATATTGAGTTGAAAGTATTTTAAATCCAATTTATTAGGAATGGAGATAGAGTCATAGCCAAATGGTACGATCAACATGCATGATCGATCGGGAAGTACAATTACACTTAGTTCGATGGACTCAGTTTGGTCGATTGACAAGACCGACCAGGATCACCGAGAGACTATGTAAAATCGACGTGAAACATAGACTATGAAAAAATCTAATATGAACTAGTGATATCAATTAGCTTTATCAATCGATCAAGGATATATATCATATGATTATGATGTATCTACTATATTACAGCCAAATTGTACTTGGATCGAGACTCGAGAATCACGAATGAAAAATATTCTTTCCTTAACTAAACTGTTGAATATATAGAAGAATAGATTATGATATATCTCTTTGGTTATTGAGGGGACCAATGGACGGGATACCAAGAAATGAGTCTGCCCAAGACTTTATCAAGAACAAAACGAAGAGTATTGGCTGAAAAAGCATTTTGCACACAATTGGACAAATGATGGAGCGGTCCTTTGTAGTTAATCGATCCTGAATGTTGTTTTTGATAGGATCGGACCCCGTTACTTCAGAGCGGTCCCGACCTATTTAACGGACCTACAAGTTTTTAGAAAATTGTTCATATTTATGACAAGTTCGCATCAAGAGTAACGTTCCCTATTTTAGTAGATCTCATCAGAAATAACAACGATAAATAATGAAGGGAAAAGGATGATCCACACCCTAGGATATTCTAAAAATACTAGCTTTTCACTTAAGGCCAATAACTTTTAACTTCAGTTGAGACTTCACCTTCGGCTTCAACATCGAGTACTGAATTTCTGGCTATGTTCGCATTTTCTATTGTGATATTTGTTCCCTTGTTATTACTATGTATCCTCACTCATCTTGATAGTCCATTGGTTGAGAGGTTTTCTATTTGTCACCGTAGGTTTCTATGTTTTTTGGGATATTCCACGTAAAACTCATGTATGTTTATCTAATATTCGACATAGTTGTCATCACATCAACAATAAATTCAATGTCATGTTTCTAATTGATACTTTAATTAGCATACGAGACTCTTGATACCTTGAGAACCATAAGAGGTACATTCCATTTTCTGGCTAATGCATGGTAGTGTGCCATGTATGCCACCATAGCCCGAATTGAGTCTTGACACTTGTTTGGGACGGTATGATGCATGCGACACGATGGCATGGTAGAGGCATTACGAGGGTAAGGGCACGGGTGCCCGCACTCGATGCGGGCGATGTACTCATATGGGCACGGCGCATGGGCGTTATCATTATATTGAATCCCTTACTGAGTTAAGAAGTCATAGTTTGTTTATGTTTATGTTTATGTCTAATGTAGCCATGGATGAATATGAGATTGATGGCGGTCAAGCAAAGTGACGGAGTTACCTATGTCATTACAAACTGGTGCAACATGTGTCAACCTTTTTGTTTTTGTCGTTTCTTAATGTTTTGTTGGTCCCGACATGTTTGTTAGAAGAAATTAATGTGTTTTCCCGTTCTTTTTTATGAATAAAGCACCAATACTATTGACTTGAACGAATTGTCTCCCACTAAGCTTCGGGCGCAATGTGCCTTTGTGGGTTTGGGTCAACATAGCTTAGCGGCATTGAACAAGTTTACATCAAAATCCATGAATTGAGCCTTACCCTTCTTCCGGGTTCTAAGAAAGACTAATTTTTTGGAATTGAAGAAGAATGCTCGCAATATTTTGTGCAATTAAAGAAGTATTATAGCTAACTCCTATGATAGTGTCCCGACCCTCGGAGGAACCTTTGGCCTATATTTAGCTGTTTCGGGTGCTGCAATGAGCACGACACGGGTTACAATAAGAGATGGAACCCATAACACGGTGTATTATGTAAGTCAATTCCGTGGCGTCAGCTGAAACCCGATACACCAACTTGGGGAAATGAATTCTTGCACTAAAAAAGACTATCTCTAAGTCGTTGCATTACTTTGAGGGACGAAAAGTGTATGATTACACACATGATCCTCTTAAGGATGTTTTGGATGAAGCTGATGGTGTGGGAAGGCTGTGAAAATGAGTCATTAACATCAATGCTATGAACTTAGCATTCGTTTCCCGCAACACCATTAAGGGTAAGGTTCTCATTGATTTTGTGATGAAAATGACCGGATCTACGGTCATGATAAATCAAGAGGAGGACCGCTGGACAGTACATGTTGGTGTCCACCTATGGGGGGAACTGAGTGGGTATTACATTCACAACGGCTCAAGGAGACGACATCCACTCTGCAGTGAAGTATCAATATTTCATGGTGATCTAGTCTTAAAATATTTTTGGTATTTTAATAATTAATCTTTTTTTTATCTTAAGACACAAGGAATTACGAGGTGGAGCCCACAATGTGTGGGTTTACATCTTCGGAAGAGCGAAACTCTACCTGAGTGTTCCAGTATAATAAAAAGATCACAAAATACAACGTATTGAGCCTATCTGATCAAAATAAGTGATATACACTCGATCAGGGGCGAAAAATTAGCTCGATACTGAAAACCGAGACGAAATCGCAGAAATTACTATTTACTGAAAAATTCACCGCGAATTTGCCCCTGAAGTGCAAATTAACCACGGATTTGTGCCTTAACCAGAATTATGATCGATTTTTTATTCGCAATACTATTCACCACATAAATTCACAGCGTATTTCAACTCAATGACAAATTCACCGCGGATTTCAAACATATAGACAGATTTCATATCGATTTTTGTTCCGCGGCACTATTCATCAAATAAATTCACCTCAGATTTCTTCAAATAGGCAAATTCAACGTGTATTTTGATCGTAACACGTTTCTTCGCAATTTTCATAATCTAGTATTGTTCATGCCAACAATTCACCGCGGATTTGCCTCACAGTAACAATTCACCACGAATTTGCCTCACAGTAACAATTCACCATAGATTTTAAGCTCCAAAACAATTATCCCCGGATTTTTCGATCGTAAAACTTTCTTTCACGATTTTCCTACTCAGGTACTGTTCATGTATATAATTCACCGTGGATTTCTCCTCAGGGCACAATTCATCGCGGAAATTTAGTCTTAGACGATTTCAGGACTTCTAACTCTGAGTTTCAGCTCCGATTCTGATTCCGAACCTCTTTCAAATGACCAGGGAGCTGTATTTATAGAGAATTCAAGCTCACTAACTCGCCCATTGGTCAAAAGCCAAATCTTATCTAATCCGGCCCGATTTGGCTCCATTTGTAGAAAAACACCCGATTTAAACCGGATTTCGATTGTAATATCCCCAATTATTTGGAATGCCTCTCGATCGACCCATGACCTGCGAAAAGAAGCAATAATACACTCGACATAAATCAATCTCAACAAAACACACCAGATATCCGAGCTATCACTGAATATTTGTTGTAATATCTTTCGGGAGCAAAATTATAAAAATACCATTGGCGTTATTCCGACCAGGAATTATCCAAAAATACTCGTGACTTCTCCGGAAACTTTCCATGCAGAATCTGGATGCCCAAAGCTAATAAAAATACCTCATAATGCAGAAAATACCATAGTGAGCGTATCAATCTGATCCGTGGGTGTCAAAATCACGAAAATACCGCCGACGCCATTTCAACCCGAAATAGTCTTAGAATACCGAAAATACCATAGTAGATCTGCCAATCGAACCCGGGGGTGTCAAAATAACGAAAATACCGCCGACGCCATTTCAACCCGAAATTGCCTCAGAGTACTGAAAATAGCATTGTGGGCATGCCTATCGAACCCGGGTGTCAAAATTACGAAAATACACACGACGTCATTTCAACCCGAAATTGGCTCAAAATACCGAAATACCATAGTGGACGTGCCGATCGACCTTGGGGATGTCCAAATTACAAAATTACCCCCGATGTCACTTTGAATCAAAATATCCTAAATACTTTGGGAAACGTGCCAAAAGGTTACTGGGGTATACAAATTACAAAATACTTTCGACGTCACTTTGAATAGAAATATCCTGACTATCTTGGGAAATGTGCCATAAGTTTCCCGGGTATACAAATTACNTGATGGTGTGGGAAGGCTGTGAAAATGGGTCATTAACATCAATGCTATGAACTTAGCATTCGTTTCCCGCAACACCATTAAGGGTAAGGTTCTCATTGATTTTGTGATGAAAATGACCGGATCTACGGTCATGATAAATCAAGAGGAGGACCGCTGGACAGTACATGTTGGTGTCCACCTATGGGGGGAACTGAGTGGGTATTACATTCACAACGGCTCAAGGAGACGACATCCACTCTGCAGTGAAGTATCAATATTTCATGGTGATCTAGTCTTAAAATATTTTTGGTGTTTTAATAATTAATCTTTTTTTATCTTAAGACACAAGGAATTACGAGATGGAGCCCACAATGTGTGGGCTTACATCTTCGGAAGAGCGAAACTCTACCTGAGTGTTCCAGTATAATAAAAAGTTCACAAAATACAACGTATTGAGCCTATCTGATCAAAATAAGTGATATACACTCGATCAGGGGCGAAAAATTAGCTCGATACTGAAAACCGAGACGAAATCGCAGAAATTACTATTTACTAAAAAATTCACCGCGAATTTGCCCCTGAAGTGCAAATTAACCACGGATTTGTGCCTTAACCAGAATTCTTATCGATTTTTTATTCGCAATACTATTCACCACATAAATTTACAGCGTATTTCAACTCAATGACAAATTCACCGCAGATTTCAACATATAGACGGATTTCATATCGATTTTTGTTCCGTGGCACTATTCATCACATAAATTCACAGCAGATTTCTTCAAATAGGCAAATTCAACGTGTATTTTGATCGTAACACGTTTCTTCGCAATTTTCATAATCTAGTATTGTTCATGCCAACAATTCACCACGGATTTGCCTCACTGTAACAATTCACTATGAATTTGCCTCACAGTAACAATTCACCATAGATTTTAAGCTCCAAAACAATTATCCCCGGATTTTTCGATCGTAAAACTTTCTTTCACGATTTTCTAACTCAGGTACTGTTCATGTATATAATTCACCGTGGATTTCTCCTCAGGGCACAATTCATCGCGGAAATTTAGTCTTAGACGATTTCAGGACTTCTAACTTTGAGTTTCAGCTCCGATTCTGATTCCGAACCTCTTTCAAATGACCAGGGACCTGTATTTATAGAGAATTCAGGCTCGCTAACTCGCCCATTGGTCAAAAGCCAAATCTTATCTAATCCGGCCCGATTTGGCTCCATTTGTAGAAAAACACCCGATTTATACCGGATTTCGATTGTAATATCCCCAATTATTTGGAATGCCTCTCAATCGACCCATGACTTGCGAAAAGAAGCAAAAATACACTCGACATAAATCAATCTCAACAAAACACACCAGATATCCGAGCTATCACTGAATATTTGTTGTAATATCTTTCGGGAGCAAAATTATAAAAATACCATTGGCGCAATTCCGACCAGGAATTATCCAAAAATACTCGTGACTTCTCCGGAAACTTTTAATGCAGAATCTGGATGCCCAAAGCTAATAAAAATAACTCAGAATGCAGAAAATACCATAGTGAGCGTATCAATCTGATCCGTGGGTGTCAAAATCACGAAAATACCGCCGACGCCATTTCAACCCGAAATAGTCTTAGAATACCGAAAATACCATAGTAATCTGCCAATCGAACCCGGGGGTGTCAAAATAACGAAAATACCGCCGACACCATTTCAACCCGAAATTGCCTCAGAGTATCGAAAATAGCATTGTGGGCATGCCTATCGAACCCGGGTGTCAAAATTACGAAAATACCCACGACGTCATTTCAACCCGAAATTGGCTCAAAATACCGAAATACCATAGTGGACGTGCCGATCGACCTCGGGGATGTCCAAATTACAAAATTACCCCCGATGTCACTTTGAATCAAAATATCCTAAATACTTTGGGAAACGTGCCAAAAGGTTACTGGGGTATACAAATTACAAAATACTTTCGACGTCACTTTGAATAGAAATATCCTGACTATCTTGGGAAACGTGCCATAAGTTTCCCGGGTATACAAATTACAAAAATACCCACTGGGCAATATCACATTTGTGAAATAATGTTGTTGGATATGAGACCCTCCTCTCTAATAAATGTAGCTCATGAAATGTGACTAGCTAAGTTTCCAGCAAACTCGCAAACTTGCATTCAAGGTCACCCTTCCATTGTTATCCAAGTTGTAACGACCATAAATCCGACCTACCTTAATTGCGAGTTGTCAACATAATTTAAAGGAAACCATACAATTTTAAAACAAGGTTCGGGACATAAAAAGGAAAAGTACAAGTTCAACAAAAGAGAGTTCGCCAAAGTTAAAACGCTACGACTTGGACTATGGACGACCGCCGACCTCACCATCTACTAATGTACCTCTTCACCTTCAAAATCTGTAAAGCAGTCATAGTCTATTAAAGGAAATTTCCCAATGAAATAAAGAAATCATTCTTTTCTTTTAACTAGAATTTCAAGGGCGACGTGCATATTTAGTCACAACAGTTTTATAGTTTTAGCAAATTTAGAGTTTCCAGCAAACTCGCAAACAAGTCCAAACAAGTCCAAAATTGGTAAAACAAATTTGGCTAATTTGGCAAATCATAATTTGCCAAAATTTTCTAATTGTGGCAATTATGATCTTTATAGTTTTAAGTTGGCAAAACAAGTCCCCACACTTTCAGTATTTTGGCAAAACCGACCATCAATGTTTAATGTGTGTGTCAAATTTGATCCCCAATAATTTAAATTTCGGCAATTGAAGTTTCCAAATTATAATAATAAATAACGTATTTGGTCCCCGTAGTATACTAATTTTGACAAATTTGATCCCTAATGGCTTTATTAGTCCTCAAAGTTTGAATTTACGATAATTACGATTCTAAAACTTAAATGATAATATAAAATAATCAATGATTTCATACCGACAAGTGTGAAAACGGGAGTCACCAGAATTTGTCTGTTACAGCCCAATATTGAGTTGGAGGGTCGGATTGTGATTTCCGGGTATGATACTTTTAAATATAAACCATTTTTCGGATCTATATAAATAAGAAAACATTTGGTTTTTTTGTCATAACTAGTTCAATTAATCAATTTTGAGTTAATATTTTCTTTATTAAAAATCATCAAAAATAAAGTATATTTGTCGATCATGACTCTGTTAATTAATCAATTTAAGTTAATTAATTCAACCGATTGTTTTCTACATATAAAATGCAACATCATTCAACTTGAAGCAAGTCGAACCGAAGCCAAACTAATTGTCAAACAATATTAAATGCGTCAAATAACATTGTTTAAATCGGATGACTAAATTTGATAAATCAATCAACTTTGAGACTTACACTGCCACTGTATGTAAAATATGAGTACTAGTTTTGTGACAATCAAACTTTGAGAACATGTTTTGCCACTTTGGGGATCAAATTTGCCAAATTATATAAATTTTGAGGATGAATAATTGATAAAAATGAAAGTTTGAGGACTACCAATGCCAAAAAAAACATTGGGGATCAAATTTGTCAAAATTATCAAAATTTGGGACTAAAGACACTCTTTTTTCAGTATTTCAATCTAATCTTTGTTATCTTTCCCTAATTCATTACTCTCTCTTGCTTTCTGTTACCCCTTTCCTCTATCTTTAGCTCATACTATGGCTGAGTTTACATGCTAGTGACATTTCATGGCCAAACCGGCCGTTAGCTCTAGTACCTTTTGGTACGTCAATCCAGGACATAGCTTCAATGGTTTACCTACATGTTTATGAGTGCATTCGGTTTGATATTTCCTTAGTTGTGAGAGATGGAATACGTCGTGTAGGCCACCCAGTTCCCCTAGAAGTTTTAGTTGGTAGGCTAGTTACCCAACTCTCTTTATTACTACTAAGGGTCCGATATATTGTGGGCATAACTTCCTTGAATGTGTCACTCTCAACACTCCTTTCATCGACGATACCTTTAGTTAAACTTTATCCCCAACATCAAATTCTAGTGGACATCTTCAAGTCCGCCCAACGTTTTTACCAGTGCTGCGCTACCTTCTTGTTCCTCCTTCGATGGAGACATTCTATCTAATGATCTCGACTAGTTCGGTACCCGTAATCTTTCTTTCCCCGACTTCGTCTAAGCATAGAGGGGTTTTGTACTTCCTCCAATGTAGCCCTCGTATGGGGCCATCCCAATAATGCTATGATTACTATTGTTGTACGGGAATTCTACCAACAGCAAGAATTCCTCAAAATTCCCTTGAAATTCTAACACGCATACCTGGAATATATCCTCAAATATTTTACTTGTCCTCTCAGTCTGACTATTGGTTTGCAGGTGGCATTATGTGCTAATCGCAAGCTTTGTTCCGAATGCTTCTTGTAAACTTTGCCAAACCTGGAAGTGAACCTCACATCTCTTTTATTGTCGAATGCTATAGTGAAAGCCCATCATTGTCTAAATTTATGGGAGACTTAAGAAGAACTCTTCCCAAAGTTCAACCATTCCTTAGAGGCATGTAGGCTATCCAGTCGGATTGTCCTCAATTGATTTTGGTTTGTTGAATGTGCTGGAATTCTTGCTATGTTCAAGTCATATTGGGCCAATTTAACAGGCTTCGAAGATTATGTAATGGACTTTAGGCCCAAACGTTGTGTTTAAATATGTGTGTTGTATTAGAGTTATGTGAAAAATGGAAATCTTCTTTAGACATCAAGAGTAATCGCACAAGTTGCTCCTCTTCCTAGGGGTGGACACCCAACTGCGGAACCGCAGAACCGAACCGAACATATTTTAATCGGTTAAACGATTCAGTTATATGGTTAATCGGTTTTTATGGTTCGGTTTTATATCGGTTAAAACGATTATACGGTCGTAATCAGTTTTATTTATAAATATCAGTTAACCAATTAACCTATTAAATTATTGTACCCTTAATTACCTTTGATGGACCGTGATACACACAATAATTTTTCACTCCTAGATTATGATTTGATTTAATTTTAATTTTTACTTGGTATATTGTGTAGAACAACAAAGTAAATTTCTTGAATTAATCGAATTCCTTCTGATTCAATTCTTCTTGCAAACCAAGTATTCACTCCTTTAAGTGCACGATGTAAAATATATCTTTATTTTTTAATGTCTATTATCTGTGAATAAAATGAAATGATGAATTTAAAAGACTTTTATTGCATTTGGGATTGATTCACCACTGTTGCTATATCATTCTCGAAAGTCCTGATCGAGTTTCATGTTTAGATCTAGATTACCATAATCCATTTCACATTACATGCACTTCAACTCAACGGAGGCATATTTCATTTTGAAAATTAGAATATATTGGTTCTTATTTCCCTACTTTTGATTATTTTGAAAAATGGAATAACTCAACAAGGCATATTCGAAGTAGGAAATCAAGCTCTCACAATAATATATTGACTATGCAACAAATTTTCTAGGAAAGTTTTGAAAAATATCGGTCAAAAGGTAACCGATTGACCGTCGGTTTCGGTGGGCTATAAAATCATTAAACATTGAGGTTTCAGTTATAAAAAAATGGGCTACAAAACTGATTAACCGAAAATGTCTTGACCAAATACTACCCCTACCTCTTCCTCTACACATTTCGGGTGCTATCTTCAAAGTTCTTAGTTCATATTTCCGTTGCGATTCAGGATCTCGTAGCTTGATAAATGGCTACGAGACCACCACCAAAACCAAACATATGATTTATAGCATGGTATATGGGGCAGTTACACCAGTAACCTCTCCATTTAACATACTGCCTACTCGTTCACTGCCCCGTCCCACCATATCCTCTTCATAACTCGCGCACTACTCATCATGCCAAGCCAATGGTTAACCGTTATGGTAACGATTAATCATTGGTTTATAAGTTTTAAAAATATATAAATGTAAAAAATCAATATAATAATAGTTAAATATATTTCACAAAAACACCATTTAATTATTTTAGAATCATAATTTTTAATATATTTATTGATATAACTAAAATTTCAATATCAAATTAAAGAAGATTTACATATTAAATTATATCAGACATTACAATAATTTTTTTTTGAAATGTTAATATATTAAAAAATAAGGAATTAACACTCCCAAATTTAATGGGTTTGTTAGATTCAGCTTTTTAAAATTGCGGTGTAGTGAGGTGTGGTGAGATGTGGTGAGTTGTGGTGAAGTGTGGTGAGATATGATGATCGTGAATTTTTAAGTATGTTTGGTAAAATTGCAGTATTATGATCGTGATTTATGTAAAAATACTAATATAACCTTATATATATAATAATAATAATTATAATTGATAGAAGTAAGGGTAAATGAGTCTTTTCCAAAATAACGATGAAACCACAACTTGTTTTAATAGCTGTGATTATATCGCAATTTTTTAACGATTTTCAATCTTTTGATTATGGGTCTAAAAACCTAAAAAATTTGATGCCTTTTTTTATGCTGAAATATACAACCGTGATATTCTTCGGATGCTAAAAATGTTCAGGTTTTGTAGAGCTATGCCGGTGTTGTTTGTGAAAGGACCCGAGGCTTAAGATTTAGTTTAGATCTAACCGAGAACTCCTTAAGCTGTAGAGGATTTTCTTCTGAAAAAAGGAAGCCAAAAGCTAGGTTCGGTCGGCTGCTTTATTTTTCTGTAAAAAATGCTTTTTAATTGGGATTTCACTACTTCAAAATAGACTAAAACCACCGAAAAAAAGTATTTCTTTGACCTATAAATAAGCTTCTTCGTTTCTAATGTTCCAGACAAATTCCTAAATATCGAAAACTCTTTTTAACCTGAGACCCTTGCTTTTGTTCATCCAAAAAAATATTATCAAGCATCCTAAAGTTTCTGGCCCGTTCTTGTCCTTTTCGATATTCCTTAAATTCCGAAAAAATTTATGTTTCAACATTTCCTTGTAATGTTGTCTAAACTTCTAAATTGTCGGTAGAGCTATTTTCGAATACCGAAAACCTACTTTATTAGTGGATAAAATAAACATAAGGATAAACTAAAACTTGAATTAATCTTTCAAATACAAGTTAACCCAAAACTCTCGCTAAGGGTCAGAGACTTCACACGGGCTAATTTAATTCAATAAAATTTACCGATGATTCAAGAAGTTCAAATTGATGCAGCAAGGGGGAGTATTGGGATTGCTGCTATGTTTAAGTCATATTGGACTAGTTTTGATGGACTTCGAAGATTATGTAACGGGCTTTAGGCCCAAACATTGTGTTTCAATATGTGTCTTCTATTAGGGTTTATGCGAAAAATGAAAATCTTCTTTTGACATCAAGAACATCCACACGAGTGGATCCTCTTCCTATAGAAATTTCGACTACCATCTTCAAAGTTTTTAGTTCATATTTTTGCTGTGATTCCGGGTCTCGTAGCTTGAGAAATTGCTATGAGACCACCACCAAAATCAAACATATGATTTCTAGGATGTATTCACAAAGATGGCCACACATGGAGCTCACACAATCTAGGATCCAAAAGACAACGCAATCACAAGGTTTCGACGCTTAAAATTATATAAATAACATATTTTTGGAGGCGCTTGAAACATGTCGTACTCTGTCTATGCACTTAGTGTTATGAAATACGCGAAAATACTGGTATGTTAGAGAAATGCGAGATGTGTTAAAATTCCTTTGGCCCAAGATGTGCCTCATCTAGCGCATATTTCCTAGATGCCTGAAGTGTGTCATCGTGGAAAAATATCTAAAAAATCATTCTCTACTGATGTATCGTGGATGGGAATTGAAAAATTGCAACTTATACACTCAAATCTGTATAGTCCTATGTCTGTGGCCTCACTCAGTCGATGCCTCTATTACATGACATTAAATGATGACATGAGTCATTATTGTTGGTGTTCCTTTCTCTTCGTTTTTTTGCACTGCTAGGGAGATTTGAATTTTTGTTAATCCGGTCAACTTGTCTAAACATCTATTGTTTAGATGAGCTCCTATGTCTCAAATATAGTCATTAGTTAGCTTGTCCGAAGCTTCAGATTTATTTTTGGATGACAACTTAACCTTTTGTTGTGTTCTTTGGAAGATTAATTAAATTCAAGGATTTGCTGCTAGTGTTAGGATCAAGGCTCTACTCCTTATTGTTGTTTTGATGAATTAATAGGATTTCTAAAGATCCGATATTTTTCCCTGCTTCAATTTTAAATGACAATATAAAATATTTGAAGAAATACATAAATTAATAGACTATTTTTGTAAAATAAGAATAAAATATAAAAGCATTAATCTTAACGAAAAAACAATATTACATCTAGTGATATATGGTATCGGCCCATTGAATCATGGTTGGTTTAGGGCTGGTCCGTACCATGATTCGAGCATTATCGATCATATTGATTACACTCTGTGTGGTCCTATGTCTGTGGCTTCACTCAGTGGATACCTCTATTACATGACATTAATTGATGATATGAGTCGTTATTGTTGGTGTTACTCTCTCAATAACAAAAGTGATGCCTTCAAAGTGTTTCAGGTGTTCAATACAAACTCAAGAAAAACAATTTGGAGTTGCAATCAAGATATTGAGGACAGACAATGGTACCGAATACAAATCAGATGCATTTCAATTGTTTTTAAATCTAAATTGCATAAAACATCAATTTACAGTGTCTTACAATCCGGAGCAAAATGGAATTGCTCAAAAATCAGACTCTCGTAAATATGTCCAGATGTCTTCTTTTGCAAAAGAAACTTCCAAAGAATCTTTGGGCAGAGGTAGTTAACACATCACGCTATCTACAAAATCGTCTTCCTACCAAAGCTCTCAAAGATAAAACTCCTTTTGAAACACTCTACAATTTCAAGCCATCTTTGAATAATTGAAGAGTATTTGGGAGAGTATGTTATACTTTTGTATCTGCTGAAAAAAGAGATAAGTTTGGGGACAAATTTGAAATAGCCATTTTTGTTGGCTATCGTTCGAATTGCAAAGACTTCCTTATTTTAAATCCTAAAACTTCCAAAAATTTGTAAGCAGAAACATGAAAATAGATGAAAGCGGGAATTGGAATTGGCAGACCTCCTCCACATAATCTAAACTAATGGCAAATTTCTCATAAGATAATTTCAGTTTAATAGAAGTCATAGACGATGGAGATTCCTTAAGTTCTGTTGATTCACTGGAATCAGAAGATGTACTACGTATTCAAAAAACAAAAAGCTTGGAAGAAATCTACAATAACTCCATGGCTGCAACACTTGAACTTGAGTCTATAGAAGCTACTCTGCTGGATGATCAATGGAAAGCATCAATGGAGACTGAATTTTTTATGATTCATAAAATTCAAACTTGGGAACTTGTTGAGAGGTCTTCCAACAGTGATGTGATAGGAACCAAATGGATATTTCGCACTAAGCTTAATCCTAGTGGCAGGATAAAGAAATTAAAATCAAGACTCATAGTCAAAGATTACTCACAAATTGAAGGTATTGATTTTTTGGAAACATTTGCACCAGTCGCTCATTTCGATACAATCAAGGCACTCATAGCCACTGCTGCACAATTGGGATGGCCAATATTTCAGATGAACGTAAAATCAACCTTTCTAAATGGAGATTTGCAAGAGACCATCTATATTGATCAACCAGTGGGCTTCACGAATCAGAACACTGAATACAAAGTTTACAAACTTTGTAAGGCGTTGTATGGACTCAAGCAGGCATCTAGAGTTTGGTATTCAAAACTTGATAAACATCTTGAACTTCTTGACTTCACAAAAAGTCCCACTTAAACAACACTCTATACCAAACAAGTTGGAGGCTCAGTAACCATTGTGGTTGTGTATGTAGATGATCTGCTAATTCTTGGAGATAATCGAGATGAGATAAATTGGTTTTAGTAGAGCCTTAAAAATATTTTTGAGATGACAACTTAGGAAATGCTTCTTATTTTATCAAACTTCAACTAATTCAATAAAATGGTATGTTTTTGTGTCAATGAAAATATGCCTCTAATTTAATTAAGAAGCTCGAGACACTGGAGGATCATGTAGTGCGGAAATAGCTGGAACGAAACTTTGTCTCAAAGATGGAACTCCAAACACATATGAGAGGCTGTACATGAAAATCATTAATGTATCTTTCCATCTCATGTCCATATATATCTTATAGTGTAAGTCTTTTATCTAAATTTATGCAGGAACAAACCATGATGCATTTAAAGACTGCTTTAAAACTTTTGAGATATATTAGCGCTACAGCACATTTGGACATTTGGTTTCAAACTAATGGGAATGCGAGACTCCTGGGACTTACTAATTGAAGGAAGTCTTGATGATTCCAACAACACTAGTGGTTATTGCTTTTCTCTTAGCTCTAGCCTATTTTGTTGGAATTCAAAAAAACAAAGTTGCGTTGCTCAATCATCAGCTTAGGCTTGATATATAGCTGTTGCAATGGCTTCGAACCAACCACTCTATTTAAGGCAGTTATTACATGACATTGGTGAGAAACAA
This sequence comes from Utricularia reniformis, assembly GCA_009725065.1. Taxonomy (NCBI): domain Eukaryota; kingdom Viridiplantae; phylum Streptophyta; class Magnoliopsida; order Lamiales; family Lentibulariaceae; genus Utricularia; species Utricularia reniformis. The sequence goes on along the minus strand of RWGZ01001050.1, from coordinate 99,660 downwards.
AAAGAAGCCAACATGATCATGTGTGATAATCAATCCACGGTATCCAAGATAAAAAAATATGTTTTTCATGGAAGATCTACACACATCAAGATTAAATATCATGCAGTTCACGAAAGTTTAAATGGATAAAGAAGTCAAGTTTCTTGGGTGCACCATTGATGAACAGTTAGCGGACATATTCACCAAATGCTTGCTTATGGTGAGATTTCAGCATCTAAGAAGGAAGTTAGGTATGACTGATAGTGTTACCATCAAGGGGAGTATTAAAATCAAGGATTTGTTGTTAGTGTTAGGATCAAAGCTCTGCTCCTTATTGTTGTTTTGATGACTTAATTGGATTTCTAAAGATCTGATTTTTCCCATGCTTCAATTTTATCCTTAGACCTGTTGGTAGCAGTTTTATGTCTCAAAATTTTTTACTTAATTTGCGTAATGTTAGAACTATGTATGCTGCATCTTTTGTGTTAATGCAATTGTCGAAAATCTCCATTTATTGTGTTCTTACGCATTACAACAACTCTCTCCCAAACAACTTGAATGCTAAAACATTCAACATACATCAAAACCATAGCCATGAATTCAGTTTCTATTTCCTTGAATCTCAAAATCTTTCTTACAAGAATAATATCGTTGAAGAATACAAAGAAAAGCAATACAAAAGGTTTAACGTGAAAACCCAAATAGGAGAAAATTCATGTGACCGACCAAACGGTCAAATTTATTATCAGAAAAAGAATACACCACAATCACACACAAGTTTCTCATACTCGTGGACGACAAGAGATAGATAAATCAAGTCATAGAAACAATGATTCTCAAGCTTACTTATTAGAGAGGTTGGAGTAATTAACAAATATTCTCTAATATTTGATCATATGTATGCGATATTTTTTCTTAAAATATCTAATTTCAAATCATTTTTCGCCTTTTGGAACATTTCTCAACCATCCGACAACTCCATCTCATATAGAGCCCGTCACTTGTATCCATCAATATTGTGTGATTATTCCACTTGACCAGTCGACATATATCAGTCATTATCCAATATCCACGATCGACACCATTATTGTTCATCGCCTAAGTTCACACGATCGACAACAATGTTAATTGTCATTCAAGTATGGATACATTTTCAGCACGGAGGTTAGTATATCTCTTCAAGCCCTTTCGTGAGAATGACTTTGTTCTAGCTCAACAACTCAAGGAAGCTCAATATGTGACAGGAAACATCATATTTTCACCGATCATGATGAATCAGTATCGTTCCTAAGATAAAAAATGGGACACTCACCTTCCTATTCAATACTATATTTACGAAGGGATAACTTATACAAAGTATCATAATGTCAAAATGGAGTAAGACGCTCATATTTTCAAAGTATCATAACATCATATTTTCACCGATCATGATGAATCATTATCGTTCCTAAGATGAAAAAATGGGACACTCACCTTCCTATTCAATACTATATTTACGAAGGGATAACTTATACAAAGTATCATAATGTCAAAATGGAGTAAGACGCTCATATTTTCAAAGTATCATAACATCATATTTTCACCGATCATGATGAATCATTATCGTTCCTAAGATGAAAAAATGGGACACTCACCTTCCTATTCAATACTATATTTACGAAGGGATAACTTATACAAAGTATCATAATGTCAAAATGGAGTAAGACGCTCATATTTTCAAAGTATCATAACATCATATTTTCACCGATCATGATGAATCATTATCGTTCCTAAGATGAAAAAATGGGACACTCACCTTCCTATTCAATACTATATTTACGAAGGGATAACTTATACAAAGTATCATAATGTCAAAATGGAGTAAGACGCTCATATTTTCAAAGTATCATAACATCATATTTTCACCGATCATGATGAATCATTATCGTTCCTAAGATGAAAAAATGGGACACTCACCTTCCTATTCAATACTATATTTACGAAGGGATAACTTATACAAAGTATCATAATGTCAAAATGGAGTAAGACGCTCATATTTTCAAAGTATCATAACATCATATTTTCACCGATCATGATGAATCATTATCGTTCCTAAGATGAAAAAATGGGACACTCACCTTCCTATTCAATACTATATTTACGAAGGGATAACTTATACAAAGTATCATAATGTCAAAATGGAGTAAGACGCTCATATTTTCAAAGTATCATAACATCATATTTTCACCGATCATGATGAATCATTATCGTTCCTAAGATGAAAAAATGGGACACTCACCTTCCTATTCAATACTATATTTACGAAGGGATAACTTATACAAAGTATCATAATGTCAAAATGGAGTAAGACGCTCATATTTTCAAAGTATCATAACATCATATTTTCACCGATCATGATGAATCATTATCGTTCCTAAGATGAAAAAATGGGACACTCACCTTCCTATTCAATACTATATTTACGAAGGGATAACTTATACAAAGTATCATAATGTCAAAATGGAGTAAGACGCTCATATTTTCAAAGTATCATAACATCATATTTTCACCGATCATGATGAATCATTATCGTTCCTAAGATGAAAAAATGGGACACTCACCTTCCTATTCAATACTATATTTACGAAGGGATAACTTATACAAAGTATCATAATGTCAAAATGGAGTAAGACGCTCACCACCTACTATGCTAAATTCTTATGCGTATACCCTCTTTCTCAAGGTTTTTGGATATTCAAGATAAAGAATCATGTCACAAGATCAAAACATTTGAGAAGATGATAGGGTCACATCGATAATTGGATCCCTTTTGAGGGCTTCAAACATGTTGTTAATTAGTTGTTGGGTTTTATTTTGTATTGTTGTCGGGTATAAAACACAAGCGTATGGGAAGATATTGATATCAAATTATTGTGTTGGTATGTCTTCTTCTCAATCTCGTTCCTCTCCCTCAAATCCCATTTCTCATTTTCTACATCTATGTTGGGATATTGTGCAAAATAGGTGGATTTTGAACCCATCTTGTGTTTTATAGTGAACCACATTTGGGAAACGCAAGCGTTTAATAACGTTTCCCAAATGCGAATCATCAATTTTTGTAATGAATTGACAAATCGTGTTTGCCAAAATTGACTCTAAGGGACGGTCACTTTTGGCAAACACGAGCTCTGTTCGCGTTTATCAAAATTGACCGTCATTACTCATTTTCTATAAATGCTTCACTCTACCCATTATTTTTCAATCCACCGCCTATTCATTCATCTTCTTCTCATTTTTGTAGGTATGATATTTCATTTAGTTACATTTTTTTATATTTTATGTTTCATTTTTAATTCTTAAGTAATGTTATTATTTAATTATATATTGGTGTTAAATAATGATTAAATTATATTATTATTTAATAGTAATTGATTGATATAACTTTTTTATTCGATGAGAGATGGACCCATTTAGTGGATTTTCTCAAGTAAAATTATCTTCGTTTATGAATTTGTTTATGAATTAATGCCAACCCAGTTTGTTTTGTTTATATTTTTGCGAAATTGGTGATTTTTACTTTAATATGTAATGTAGGTTATCTTCACGAAGAAGAAGTCGACCTTGGAGATGCAGAACATGGTTCGGATGCTTCTGAAATTGAATCGGAACCAAAATCACCATCTTTACGAGTTAATGGTATTGTGGGAGATGAATCTTTTACTCACACAGTTTTTCAGGCTTCCCGATTTGCTAAGCGTTTAACTGGAGTTTCTTCTGAATTCGATCGAGTACATACCCTATGGAGGATCCCGTGATTTTGGATGATTTTTTATTTGTCCAACCCAGATGTGTATACTCATCGTATAATACGATGAATCATGAGCTGGAGTAGGGAATTCGATTCGAGGATAAAGAAGAAGTTCAATGTGATGTTTTGTCATTTTCATATCGTCAAACAATATATGTTTAAAGTTATAGAAAACACACCTTATTGTTGGGCGGTGGAGTGTTTTTTGAAAGGTCAAGTGAGATGTCAATTTTAGATTCGCGCCATATGTGAAGCTAAGGATCATGTGTGGTAGTTTTCAAAATATTCTAGGTCACATTCATGTGGTGCGGGAAATGTATCTACTAGACATCGCAATATGACATTTGATTTCATAGGCCACTATATGGTACAATACATATGGAGTAAATGACGTTTGAAAAATTCTAAAGTCTTCTACTTTATATTGTGGAGTATTAATATTTTTTATATTACCATTTTTTATTTTGTGTTTTTATGTAGTTTTGAAAGTGACGGATGTTAGAAACGAAATGCAAGTTAGGTATGGGTATTCGATTACATACAATAAGGCATGACATGGGGTGTAACGTGCTTTTGAATTAGTGCACGGGTCTTGGGAGTCATATGTAGAGATGTTACCTACACATTTAGTTGTCATACAATGGAAGAATCCTGGTATTGTGTTAGAATGACAATGTTTCGACAATGACACTGGACCTCTCGATAAAGTTATACAGTTCGTTTTTTGGGCTTTCAAATAATGCATATAAGCATCTAACCATTGTGTATGAGTTATTTTCATAGACGCTACACATCTTTGCTCACGGTACGTACTCTTTATATGATTTAAGGTTTTTTAAAAGTTATATGAATGCCTTTAACATATGACTTTACATATAGGTATGATCACAAACTATTGATTGTGGTTTGTAGGGATGTTGGTGGTCATGTTACCTCCGTGCCTATGCACTTGTTGACAATGAGAGTATACAATCGTACACCTGGTTCATAGAGCAATTGGATAGATACGTTATTCGAGGGAATAACGAATGCATCGTATCTGATAGACATGTCGGCATAACATGAGCAGTTGAGTCGATGGATACCTTTCTCTCGGGACGGTTGGACCACATATGGTGTCTACGACACTTTACATCTAATATGAATACATGAATCAAGAATATGGAGGTCCGAAAGCTAGCTTACAGAGCTGTAGCAACTCCCATAGTATCAAAATAGTGGGATTTGATGCAATAGATAAGGGCTAAAGATAGAATGGTGTATTCATGGTTAACTAGAACGGAAGTAGAAAGAAATAGACACAAGTGTCACTCGCATTTGATGATGGGAAACGCCAAGGCACATTGACAACCAATCACGTGGAATGTGTCAATGGGTTAATAAAAGACGTTCGATGTTATCTAATATCTAGTATTTACATTCCACATTCTATCAAACATAGAACCTATTCATAACGCGTCGTAATGAGCTTTTAGATATGACCCAAAATGTTGAAGTACATTTGGTTTTACTATCACGTTGTGATATGTACGTATATCATAATGTTATGATGTATGCATTCACCATAGCTCAAAGGATGTACGAGAAACAAAGGTCAAAAGGAATCTCGCATGAGATGAGATACCGGGATGGTGATCGACATGTCGGTGAAGTGCAACGTGTTAGACAGGGAAGGGTCTGTGTTCTCGTAAAACTGTAGACTTGGTACGACAGACTTGCTCGTGTGGTCAGTGGATTGTTCACCTTATACCATATGGTCATGCTTTAATGTTTTCAAAGATGAGTCATATTGCTGGAACTGAACTCATTGTAGGTAGATCGATTTTGGAAGTCCTCCGTACTCAGTACATGGATTCGGAGCTGATACCATTAGGCCGAGAGAGCGAGTGGTCAGTTCCAAGAGAAGAAAACATGCACTGGTGGTAGTCGTCGCACCACCCGTATCACCAAATAATTGAACATGCATGACAATTGAGTTCTCATTCATGTTTTGATTAGTCATTGTTATTTTTATTGAATGTATCTTACGCAACTATTTTTGTAATATTGCCGTTTCTTAATGATTAAAATCGAACTAGTGGTAAATGTTAAAAAAAACTTAACATAAATGTCCACACATCAATGATCACCCAAATGTCCACATGTACCACATCGCCTTGGTACACAGTTACGCTTACGTCGTTGATGTCGCTGTGGCTATTTGGCAGACTCTTCTTCATCCTCATACACCAATCAAGTAATGTGTTCACGGTTAATGGATCCCACAGGGTTGGCTGACGAATTAAGTTTCGGGCCAATTGTCTGAATACCTGCAAAGTCGGGAGATCCGAACTAGGGTACACTAGTCTAAATGCCAGGCCCTGGTGTACGGTGCATGGACTCGTACCATGCCCAAAGAATAGACATCTGGTGGTTAGTGGGACAGGACGGTTGCACCAAGGGGCCACTGGTGTTGAACTGGCTACTAGGAACTGCAGGTGGATCCACATGACTATTCTGAATCGGAACCCCCTATTTAAGTAACCATAGAACGCATTGGAGTCATCAGCCATCAGGTGGGCAACTACATGTGGTTGTTGAACAACAACATTTGACATACTTTGGAGATGGTCTGTGTGCACACTATAAAGGCAAATATCACCACTTAAATTGCAGGAAATAGAAAACGTAAAGTGACATTACCTCGTACGGAATGGGTTGTGTCACACGCCCCAAAATGAATTGTCGTGTACGGCGTCCAAATCAACTAGAAAGAACAAAAAATCACAAAATTTGTAATCTAAGATCTAACGACATAAAATAATAAACATTGAGTGCATAAAAACTTAAAATGTAGAGGTACCTTGATCGACGCATTAAATCCAACGAATCCAGACAGATACTAAACCAATGGTTAGTAACTCCAATGCGAACCATGCGCTTAACAAAACTGTCATAACCATCATACTATATGTTTTAAATGAACTTAAAGTACAACTAATATATATCACATATAGATACCTCTAACCAAATACATTCTCGCATTAGGGATTATAATTGTCCTCAAAAAAATGATCTACTAACTCAGGGGTAATAGTTGTCAACCGGCTATACCCCCAAATCTGTTGAACACAAAAATATTATCCTAATGTACTATTAGAACAAAAATATAGAGTGTTTACCATCAACAAACGCATCGAGCCACCAAGAGTCCAACGTCCCAAGGCACTCTCGCATAAATTGCGATTCAATCAGGCTAAAACTACCGACCCCCAACTAAAACTCTTCATTTCTTCATCGTCTGTGAATAGATCTAGAAACATCAGTTAGGGAACAGAACGCCACAGACTACAATGACGGCAATCGCACGGGCTAACCTGGGAGATTTTATTCGCAGTGAGTTCTGGGAGTTTTGCGATCCATCTAAGTACTCAACAAGTGTAGGAGCATATGACTCGTCAGAGCGGTCACAACCACTTGGGAGCCTTATGGATGAACCACTACTATCACCAGTCCTGACTCGTCAAAAAAATCCAACTTCAAGATCGATCACTCACATAGCTAGAAATAATTTATACTATGTTCATTGTATTCTTTTCATAATTTGAGAAACATTTTTATGGTTTAGAACTATCATTAAATATCAAAGATTTTACAAAAAATATTGCCGTAAGTTCATAATATTCCAGGTTCGGGGGATCTCATTTCCATATAATGTTTCCAACTTATAAGCTCCAGCTCGCAAGTTTTTCAAAATTCGATAAGACCCTTCCCACTTTCTATCTAGCTTCCCAACGTTCCTCTGAACTCTTACATTCCTGATGACGAGATCGCCTTCTGAAAGTTCTCTGGGTAAGACGCACTTATTATCGGCCCGTTCCATGATTCGCTAATAAGAACACATAAGCACATAGATGTCGTTTCTTTTCTCTTCAATCATTTCAAGGTCCAGTGATCTTCTTTCATCGTTCAGGTGTTCCTCATATTGAGTTATTCGAGGTGATCGAATGGCGACCTCTACTGGACTAAGTGCTTCGGACAATACACTAAAGAAAATTGAAATTCCTGGGTCGTAGAGCGGGGTGTAGTCCTGTAAGCCCATAAAACCTCGTAGATATGTTTGGGTCACTTTCCTCCCAAATTCTCTAACTTAGTTTTTAATCCCTTCAGGATAACTTTGTTGGATACCTCCGTGAGTCCGATGGTTTGGGGGTGAGCCACTGACGAAAAGTGCTGAGTAATATCTAACTTAATACAGAAATCTCGAATTGCCTTTCCGCAAAACTGGAGCCCGTAATCTGATACAAACGCTTGGGGTACTCTGAAGCGGCTTACAATGTTTCTCCACAGGAAATGTTTTATCACTTTCTCTGAAATAATAGCCACCGCTTTTGCTTCGATCCACTTAGTATAATATTCCACTGCCACAATGCAGAACTTTCGTTGCTTTAGTGATCGAGGGAAAGATCTCAGGATATCAATTCTCATCTGTCGAATGGACAAGGGAGCGAGGTCACCGATAGGGGAGCCCCTGGCAGTTGCGGAACCGGAGCATGATATTGACAAACAGCACAACGTTTGGTATACTTCTTGGCATCTTCGAGCAATGTTGGCCAAAAATATCCGGCTCTGATAACGTAGTGATATAAGTATTGAGCTCTAGAGTGGATACCGCATATTCCTTCATGATCATAAATCATGAAGGCTTCAGCCTCAATAGGATACAGACATCGCAAGAGCGGTCCATCGAAACTCTTTTTAAATAATCGCCCATCGCTATGAACATATCGTTTAGCTCGGACTTCAATTTTTCTAGCCTCTGATGTGTTCTAAGGAAGGTGGCCGTTAGTCAGATATTTGATAAAGGGGTCCATCCATGTGGGTTCCCCGGGGATTCAGTAGCATCAATGTTCAAGTCCTGAAGTTCATGGCACAAAGCCTGGATTTCCTCAATTGATTGTTGGGTCACTGGTATTTCGACCGAAGGTCGGTATTGGATATGGACCGATACAATGCCTGGTCCTATGATTGGTATGTATGCGTTCAATCTGGCTAATGCATCAGCAATCTTGTTTTGTTCTCGTGGCACATGGTCAAGTGATAACTCGCTGAACTTTTTAGATAAATTCAGAACCTTAATATGATATAGCTTAATTGTAGGCTCATGTGTTTCGAATCTTCCTAAAATTCTTTCACAACTAACTTGGAATCCGAGAACATTTACACTTTAGCAACTCACATCTTTCGGGCTAGGGTCATTCCCGATAATACCGCCTCATATTCCACCATGTTATTTGTTCCTGAGAATGAGAACTTAACTGAGGAGTGAATAACATCACCTTGTAGCGTAATAAGGGTAATGCCCGCCCCTTTTCCTCCGAAGGTTGACCCATCAACATAAATGATCAATCGATCATCTTCCTGGTTTAAGAATATAGCTGATCAGGTCATTTCAACCACGAAGTCAGCAAAACCTGAGCTTTGATTGCCCTTTGGGGCACGAATTCAAGATACATAGAGCTGATCTTGATTGCCCACTTAGATAATCTTTCGTTCAGATCTACCTAATTCAGAACTGCTTTCAAAGGCTGATCAGTATAGACATAAACCATCCGTCCTTTAAAATAATGTCTCAACTTAGATATAGTTTTCTTTAGTGCCAACATGAATTTGTCCGAGTTAGTGTATCTGGTTTCTGCAGATACCAAAGAGTGACTCACGTAATAAACATGTCTGTGAACATCATCTCTAATGGTAATCATAGTTGCGCTTACTGCAACTTCAGATACAACTAGATATAATCTCAAAAGTTCATCGCTACTTGGACTCACCATCACAGGGGGAGTGCTCAAATAAGTTATCAACTCTGAGAAAGCCCAACTGCATTCTTCGGTCCAATCCTGATGAATTGTTTTCCTTAATACTCTGAAAAAGAGTTAGGCCCAATCCGTAGATCTGTAAATAAATTTGTTTAGCGCAGCTAGACGGCCAGTCAGCCTTTGGAATTCCATTTTATTTCTTGGAAGTTGCATATCGATGATGGCCTGAAATTTCTCAGGATTGACCTCTATGTCTTTCTCAGAAACATAATATACCAGGAACTTGCCACTTCAAATCCCGAAGCAACACTTGTTTGGATTAGTTTGAGCTTATATTTACGGCATACTTCGAAACAATGAGACAAATAAGAAATATGGTCTTCATCATTCATAGATTTGACAATTATATCATCAACATACATTTCCATTATGTGGCCTATAAAATCTCTAAAGATTTTACTAACCAGCCTATGGTATGTTGCTCCATCATTCTTCAAGCCGAAAGGCATGATCACATAGTAATAGACACCATCTTCGGTCATGAAGGCCGATTTTTTCTGATCTTCTTCAGCAAGGAAGATCTGATAGTACCCGGAGTAGGCATCCATAGCATTCTTCATGGTGTTGCCGGCAACAGCATCCACCAAATGGCCAATATGTGGCAGGGGGAACGGGTCAGATTCACAAGTCTTGTTGACATCGGTGAAATAGATGTGTATTCTCCACTTTCCGTTTGCCTTGGAGACCACCACTGGGTTTGCAACTCATTCAGTATAGTGGATTTCTCTGATAAATCCAGACCGCAGCAATTTATTCACTTCCGCCCGAATCACTTCAATTTTTTCAGGAGAATAGTGTCTCCTCTTTTGCCTAATAGGCTTAGCTCCAGGCTCGGAGTTGATCCAATGTTCACTTCCAGATCAATCAATCCCTGGGACATCGTCTGAGGTCCAAGCGAATATGTCTACATGGCTTCTCAGCAGGTGGACCAATTATTCCTTAAACGGTAGGGCCACGTTTGCCCCAATGCGAGTAGTCTTGGTTGAATCCCCTTCAACCAAGTTAATTAATTTGAACCCGATGGGTTCCATAGCTTGCCTCGGGTGCGGTGGCTCTTTCAGAAAATCCACTCGAGCTCTCTTCACTGGTGCCAGAGCTCGGCACAAGCTCATGTAGCACTGTCTTGCTACTGTTTGGTCCCCATTTATAGATATATCTTCATTGACGAAGGGGAACTTGAGCATCATCTTATAAGTAGAATGGACCGCCTCAAACTTACTGAGCCAAATCACTCTATACAAATTCCACAACAATAAATTCCAAATAAACTTCCACATCAATAAATTCCAAATTCTTCGTTCAATCCTTGAGTGGATCTCACAAAGTAATGGGGAATAAGATCTTCCGATACGGAATTACTCTCCTCTGATCGAATGCCCAAAGGGTGATATTAGCAATGGGGAGATCATGGCCGGGAGGTCCCAACATTTCAGCCACTTCGTGCTTTATCAAGTTGCACGAAGCTCCGGTGTCCACCAAAATCATGTGGACCAGACAATTGGCGATAATTCCAGTGATGATGAGAGGGTCATCACATGGATTAGTAATTCCTTCCCGGTCAGCCACGGTGATGGTAATGGGGTCCTCGTAAGAAGAGGACCGCTCCGTAGCATCATATTTAACCAACGCCACAGACTCAGAATTTTCTGCGAAATCTCCACGCGTTGCTCTCTTTCGGTCCCTGACCGATTCATTTATTCTTATTCCACCAAATATAACATAAATATCTCAGGCCACTTCTCTTTCTCTGGGCACTGCCTCTTTTTGAGGAGGTTGAGTGTCCATTTCAGCTGGTGGAGGAGGGGGATTCTCAACCCCACCATCTTCGTCTTCGGCGCTGACCACGGTTCTCTCGAACGTGCTGGCCTCTTTCATTTTCTAGCAATGGTGACCTTCGGTCTTCCGCTCTATCATAATAGTTTCGAGGCTACCCCCAATTGTCTCTGCCCCGTGGCCTATGACGATCGTCATCTTGATGGCCTCTTCTGGGCGATTCAGCTCTTTTGCCCTTAGGATCATCATGTTTGGGCTTTTCCTTTGTCATCGCTGCTGCTGTCTCCTGCAATAGCGGGCACTTCAATGTAGGGTGACCGTGATTATGTTGTAATTCACAATACACCCGTCTGTCCTCCATCTTCAAGGGAGCATTCTTCTCAGTTACAGCTGCTACTTCTCGGGGCTGCTACTTAGGGTAAGAAACCCTATGATCACCGACGGGCTCAGAATTCCCGTTAGGATTCTTGTAGCTTGGTCTTAGTGCTTCATCCAACTTAATATACTTGTTGATCTTTTGAAGAAGTTTTCCCAAGGTGGATGGGGACTTTTTACCAAACTGGCCGAAAGTCCACATGGTCCTAGGACCTGTAGCATAATGTCAATTTTGTCTCTGAGCTCCAATTTGATACCCCGGAAGGTTCTTTTGAATTTTTCCATGATGTACCGAAGACTCATCTTTGCCTAGATGTACTTTAAGTTGTATAGTTCATGCCTGCTTCGGGGCGGTCCTACATTTGGAGCGAATCGCTCAGAGAAAGCCATATTAAATCCGCCATACCACTATATGGATCGGGCCGGCAAATTCTTGACCCAGGTTCGGACATCTCTTTGTAATCCTGCCGCGAAGATGCGGCACTTGAGTGAATCGAAGGCCCGAACTGTTCCCATCCTCAATTCAAAATCCGCGATGTGATCGATAGGATCTCCGTCGCCTCTAAACGTTGGCAACCCTTCAGGGTTGCGATAATGCCGATATGGGACTGTCGCTCAGATCTCTTTAAAAAAAGGGAGCATCAATTCTCCCAAAGCAGCGAAGACTCCGCCAGATTGCTTGGATGGCGTTTGGGCAGTATGCAAATTGTGCCACCAGTCGTCGTCCTTGCTTCGCTTAATCGGGGCCTTTATCGCCTTATTGAATAATCCATGATTTCGCCCAAGATCGGGCTCATAATCCCTCAGCATACGTTGGGTCTCCAACTCTCTGGTGAGTTTATCGATACCCCTTTGCATACTTTCCTAATTGGTCCCAGGAATGGGAGTTGGAGCCCTGGTTGGAAGAGGTGGAGTAGATCGATATCTTGGCCTCCTCATGGTCACACCATGCCTGATAATCTCCTCTTCATCGGAGTTGTATGCTTCCGGGTCACTCTCGTACCCTTTGTTTGTAAGAACAAGGCTAGTAACAGCCGATGATTATGTTCTACTTCTCTCCGACGTAATCTCCAGTACCACTTTTCGGATAACAGCCTCCAGGTCCTGTAAAGAGAAGGCAAGAGCTGGAAGATTGCTAGGAAGCACGTCATTATAGTTCATCGAGTTTCCGGTCGCCATGCCTTTACTTGTCCTATCCCACGGAGAAACCTTGAATGGGAATCAGTAAATCGTCTCCACGGACACCGCCAAACTGTTGTGGTCAAGAGACCAGGAGTACTAACAGTCGTCCGGTTCGTAATAAAACGAACTCGGTTTTAATTTATTTAGATTGGGGGAAACGATTGTAAAAGAAAGCAACAGATAGAACAACGATTTAAAGTGGAAAACCCCTCGGAAAAAGTTCATTCTACAAATGATGAGTGCTTATGAAAATGACTAAAGCAAAAATAAGAAAGAGCGATGGAGAAAACCAGCAGAGTATAAGCTGATTCGCGCATCCAAAAGGTTCTTTTTTTGTTTGCCATCGAGCCATGTATTTGTTGAGAAGAAAACGTGTGTGAATCACGCTCTCTAGCCGCCTCTGACAATGTCGTTTTCCCATGATGGAAAATGTGGGTGAGCCCGAAGTGATCACTACGTGATTGGGCCCAAAGCGTGGAAAGCATGCATGTGCCCGGAGTGCAGGGCACATGTGCTGTAACCGTGTGGACAATGGATCGGTCCCCGAAGTTATGGACAACATGTGGTGCCAACCTTCGGTCCCGATTATTGATTATTAGCCTTAGCCCAAATGGACCTGTGGGTCCAGCTATTTTTGTTGGGTTGAATCCTTATCAAAAGTGTGATCTAGGGCTTTTAGGTTTGGCTTCCATCACTTGGGCCAGCTCAGAATGGCTCGAGCCTCATCCAGTTCGGGATACCGGGTTCCGAAGCTCTTATCAATTGTAATGATCATAATCGCAACAGACACTACTTGCAACACTTTCAAACTAAAATTCATTAAATACATAAACAATTCTCATTCCATAATCTACATAATCAGACATAAAATCACAAACATGTACTACATTTTAACAATTTCAAACTAAAATTCATTAAATACATAAACAATTCTCAATTTCATAATCAAACATATAATAACAAATATACGCTACATTTCAACACTTTCAAACTAATATTCATTAAATACATAAACAATTCTCAATTCCATAATCAAACATATAATCACAAACATACACTACATTTTAACACTTTCAAACTAAAATTCATTAAATACATAAATTCACAATTCAATATTCAGCATAATCAAACATATAATCACAAACATACACTACATTTCAACACTTTCCAACTAAAATTCATTAAATACATAAACAATTCTCAATTCCATAATCAACATAATAAAACATATAGCCTATGTTCTGCAAGAGATCCGAGAAAGCCTTTTAGGCATGAAAATGCGTTTTGGTTAAATTTACAGAACACTCACTGATGAATATGAAGCAATATGTATAAATGGTTTTGTTTTAATATTGACATTTACATATCTTGGTCTTGTTTTGTAATCTTGCAAATGGAATCTATTATTTCGAAACAAAAAAAGTGAGAAATAGTTCTCGCACAAAAAAGCTAATTGGACAGATTCATTGTTGGAAATGTACATCATCATTTCTGTTGATGAGATGAAAGCGGGAAATAAACCGACCACTTCCTTCAGTAAAGTTTGTTGGGATAACACTGTTAACAAGTTTAACAAAGGTTGCACATATACTCTACAACAAATCAAAAATAAGTACTTAGACATTCGAGCGGAGTGAACTTTGTGGAAAAAATTGTATTCCAATACTGGTGTCGTATGGGATAAAGTGGCAAATATATTACAAGCTGATAATGATTGGTGGAATGACAAGATCAATGTACTAAAATGTTATTTTTGATATAATTTGATTATAATTTTTTTACCTTATTGTACTATTTATTACTCATTATATGCTTTGTAGAGATGACCATATGCTAAAACCTTTGAAAATAGAGGTCCACTACTTCCAGATATACAAGAACAACTATTTGTCGGGATTATAGCCGAGGGAACTCACTCGTACACGCCTAGTTCCGGTATATTACCGCTAGGATTGTAAGATGTTAACTTTGACTTTGAAGAATATAGTCCTGGCACGGAGCAAGTTCATGACAAGACATCTTTTGATCATACTGATACGATATTAAGTAGTGAAGACATTGGTTGTTCTTCTTCCACAAAAAAACAGTATTTACTCAAAAACGAAGACGAACTAGGCGTGGTAGCAATATAGACAAGATCACCGCTTCCATCGAACGTTTCACTGAAATTTCAGAGTTGGATCATCAAGAAGTATTAAGTATGAAGGAACATAGTGTCAAACGATGTATGAAAGTTCTACATTCCATGCCCAATTTATTAGCTAGTGGTCCATTATGGTGTCAGGCCTTGAAGTTTTTTTACAAAAGGTTCTTATCATGAAATTTTCATATTGATTCACGATGATGCCAGTCGTTTAGCTTGGCTTGAGTCATCTATCAATGACAAAGTTTCTAGGAACTCATCACATTGCTCTGATGCCACATCACCGAAGAAATGAAAGGGTTGGTAATGTATAATGCAATGAAGTCTTTGTGCTTTTGAAAACAATTGTCGATGTTGAATTTGTCCTTGATGTTGGATGTTTTCTTTTGTTACATCTTGGATGTTTTCTTTTAAATACCTTGAAACAAACTCGCATTTGATATTCAATAGAATCAATAACTTGAAAGAAACATAATTTCCCAGGATCCGTGAAGCAAACACACACTTACTATTCAATACATTTAAAAAACACAATTTCGGCGGGATTCGTGAAAGAAACACACATTTACTATTTAATACATTTAAACAAATACAATTTCCTCGGGATCCATGAAAGAAACACAAAAGTATTTCTATAAAATGTAGTTGTTATGGGTTGTTTTCAAACATTCTTCCCTACAATGACTTCATCTTCATCTCCTTCCAATCATTGTACTTCTAGTAATCAAGAAGAAGAACGATTTTCATGCATTCCCCAAAATGCCTGAAAGAATAAGGATACTATTGCGGGAGTTCCTACGTACCTTAATCGATTTATAGTGAAACAACCAATACATGACCGACCAGCTCGTGGGTGGGCAATGCTTCTGTCGATGTTGAACAGACATGATGTAAGGACATATAGATCTCTAAGAATGAACACATCCATTTTTTTACACTTCTGTGTCATACTTGTGAATGAATTTGGTTTGGAGAGAAGAAAATACATAAACGTCAAAGAGGAGGTTGCTATGTTTATTATGATAATAGGAAAAGCACAATACAACAGAGATATGCAAGAGTTTTTCCAACGAAGAGCACATAAAATTCACACATCTTTTCACAATGTCCTCAAGTCAATGCATGTCTTAGAATGGCAACAAAATGGGTTACACCGACCGAAGATTGTTATGAGGTACATCCTTATATACAGTCAAATTTCAAGTATTATCCATATTTCAAAGATGCAATATAAGTTATCGATGGAACCCACATTTTGCCTTCAATACCAGAGTGTGACCAAGTTCGTTTCATATGAAAAAAAGGTGAATCAACACAAAATGTTCTTGTTGTTTGTGACTTTAACATTAGGCTTGTTTTTGTAATGGCGGGATCTGAATAAATTACACATGACAATATGATATTTTCCCAATGTCTTGAAGATGATGCATATCATTTTCCTAAACCACCCGAAGGTATGTGATTAATGCATAACTTCGCATAGATATAGAATTCTTATTCGTTTTGTTTGTTTTACATGAAAATATTATTTAGTTGATGCGAGGTTCGCCAATACTATGGGTTTTTTAGCTCCCTATCGCGGGGAGCGTTACCATATGTCTGATTTTCGTCGTGCTCCGGGATATAATAGTCCAAATGAATTATTTAATCACAATCAATCATTTCTTCATATTGTTATTGAAAGGTCGTTAGGTGTATGCAAGAAACATTTTCATATTCTGGATGATATGTCACACAACCTGAAATTCAAACATCATGTATCTTTAATTCTTACAACCATGGTCATACATAATTTCCTTCGTCATGTACATACTAGCGATGATGGGTTTAACTTGGATAAATCCAATAAAAATAAGAATCATAGAATTGATCGAACTAGTGAAGGATCTTAAGAATCATAAAATAATCATTATGATGTTACTATGGAGATGACAAGAGATAAGATTTGTGAAACATTATGGAGAGCGCATCGTGGTGGAGTCGGACAATCGGGACGGCGTTGCTTATAAATTTATGTAGTGTCCTTTATTATTTGTATTTGTGTTGTATTTGCAATATTTCAAATTTAGTTGTTTCAAATCTAAACTTATTCATAAGCAAAAGGGTAATAAGGTCATTTATTACTTAAAATACATTTTACATCTACCTTTTAAAGAATATCATTCTCATTCTGCGAATTAGAACACTGAATGCATTCTTAATTTGTAATGACATTATCAAACTGCATTCTAAATCTCAAAACACATGCATAATCACAAACATAACTACATTTTAACACTTTCAAACTAAAATTCATTAAATATATAAACAATTCTCAATTCCATAATCAAACATATATTCACAAACATACACTAAATTCCAAAACTTTCAAACTAAAATTAATTATATACATACACATAATTTATTTATTCTAAAACTAACACTTTTAGCACTTAATAGAGGTCAAATAGTAAGATTTTCTAAACACAACATAAGTAACAAACACACAAAACATACTTAATACATTCGAAAACTTAAAATGGAAGGGAACGATTGGAAAATACTTATCGATAACGGACTGTATCACCGGAAATGAACGTTGGAGGCTCAAGACGGCAGCAGAGCAAGGCGGGGGCAGGGGAGGTGCATGGCAGCGGAGCAGGGAAAGAAATGGAAGAAAAATCGAATCTAGTAACCATAAATCGATTACATTCGCGTTCGCAAAAAGTGACCACCCCAACGATTAACTTTGCCAAACGCGAGCGCTTAATTTACCCATAATCGCACTTCTTAAAGACGTCCTGCCCGTTATTAGACGTGCACGTTTTGGAAACGCGAGTCAACGCGTTAGTCCACCGTCGCGTATCAGAAATGCAAATCACCATAAAAACCAAAATGGATTCAAAATCCACCGCATTTTGCGCAATATTGCCATGTATGTTGATATATTTGTGTTTCGATTCAAGAATGCGACAGAGATATGTGGAGGATTTGGTTACTTCTTCATCTCTACTGTATTTGATTTCTATCACAAATACACAATCCTTAATACGGGAATAACCACCAAATCAATAACGTTGAGAAACCTTATAACTTCACAATGTCATGTCTAAGTCCATATTCTTCATAGGAATGAGATGTTAGTTTATATGATTATGTGATCCATACAGTATTATACATTAAAATTTATTATTTCATGTTGTTGCATTGTGAAACTTACCTTATAAAGAGCATGTTGCGGTCCTTCTTCAACTTTTAATATGTACAAGTTTTATCTATTATTAATTTATCTCAATATTATAAACATGGACTAGTAGTGCATACATAAACTATTGATAAATAGACATCTTGATACACAATTTGTATGAAATTTGACTTTCGAATTACAAATTAGAATAATGAGCTATGAATTGTCGTGAATTATGTGACTCTTGTTTTATTTCAAGTTCTTATAAATAGATGACATTTGTCTTGAAATAAACATGTTCTTGTCTTGTTAAATTCTCCAAAAAATGAGCTCTAGAAACGATAAGGTGAAATTTATTCGAAAACTCTACGAAATATCTCAATGTAATATGGGTTGTGGAGATCATGCAATTCTACGATAAGATTTGATAAGGTTCAACAATCATACATAAATTGTTCATCAACAATCATTACAGGGCTCATCTTTTGAGTTTTGAGTCTTATGACACACCAACAATTTCCCATACTGAAATAGCTTTTAGTCTTTACAAAAATTGCTCTGGTTGCAGGGATTGCCTTAATGCCATGTATTCCAAGCATTGAAGTTAACGGCCTTTTAACACAAATACAAAGATGATGATCGATCACCTCAGCCTCATTGACGTCAATAACGCCCTTTCAGAATCTCATTGTCAACTCCCAACAATGAATAAATCCCAAACCTGAATTGCATAAATCTTTTTGGCAGGGTTCACTGTTGAATACTCTTGAAGAAAAAGATGACAAATAACTTGTCTTCCAATCCAGACGCCATGTGAAGATAGATCAAGCTACATATTCTGGGATGCGTTTGCGAGATAACGTTGTTCTTGGGCAGAAACCTTTCTATGGAGGTAAAATGTTGCATATCCGATCAACATACAACATCTTGCCAGTCAGTGCCTGAGTGTTCCTATCGGTTTGCAAATGCAGCCAGCATCAGTAAACTTAAAAGAAATCATTATCTTTGATTCAGTGGAACACAAATCTTCACACGTTTTTGCATTTTGGGTATGAGAAAATCAGATATGGGATTCTTCCACAAGAATAAATAATTAATCTTAAACAATTCCAAGCTACCATCAGGGCTTTCAAATTCAAAGAGTAAATTGCATTGAGATTTTGGTGAAATAAACAAGTAGACTGTCATCTTGGCTTCATTAAAGCTGAATCAATCTAAATTAAGCACCACCTTCCTGTGATGATAACGGCATAACTCAAATCATAACATTCCGAGAAATGAATGATTTGCAAAATACAAGACAGGAGCTGATGATTGTTTTCAAAAACTTCAACGGACACTACGAACTCGCTGTTCCTGGCCTAATCCAAGTGATTTCCCGGCATCTTTAAAACCTTCAGTATCTGCAAAAGCAGGCAACACAAATGAGAATTTGGACGCATCAAGATAAGAATACATGGAAACTGCAAAACAAAATGCAGATATTGACATGTTAGGAAGGGTAAAGGCAACCAAATTGGCAGCCAATGGGCTCATGCATATTAGTCAATATGATATGAAATATTCCAAGTGATCAAAACACACCCCAGAACTGGGTAAAAATCCTGGTGAAGAAGGACAAGTTGCGTGATAGATTGTAAGCCATTGTAGTAGGAAGGGGCTTCACGATTGTATCGATGCTGAAAACGCTTTGAAGGAACTGCAAGAACACCAGTGATAAATATGTTCAATTTACAGAGATAAGTAGTAATGAAAATATTTATTATATATGTAGTGGATTTGTAAACCAAAAAATAACATCACAGTGAAGCAGTTAGTATACAATACTAAATAAATCAAAATCCTCAAGGGTTCAATATAGATTCATTAGAAACTAAAAATACCGAGGCTGCATCACCAAGAAGAGAGAATAAACTGAAATTTGAGAGTGAGCCATAATCCAATCATAAGTTTTCGGGTCCCCACAAGGAGTACATGAAAATGGGCATGATGAACACTTCCTTCACATTAAATTAAAGGTAGACAATTGGACCTGGAAATTGCGCTGGAAGCTGTAGCGTAGCTCTGGGTCGATTTCAGTGAGTGAGTCATCTTCATCAACGTCGTCGTAGCTTGATTTAGTCTTCCTTCTAGGAACGTGCATCCTGGGTGTGGCGCCTGGTGGTGCGGTCACTTTGAGACTAGCGTCCTTGAATTTTTCATCCGACTGAGTTGCCGCCCTCCATGGAGCCGATGCCAGAAGCTGTTTCTTTGTTTTTGCCATTGTATCTATCGATCAACCCTCTCTGTTGTAAGGTATAAGATTGACAATAGGATAAGATTACCCGGAATAAGAATCAAGAGAAACGACGTCGTAATATCTAAACCCCAAAATATTACAAGCGAATGGGAAATGTTGCCACACTTGGCTTGAATTTTTCCCAATTAATCCTATTTTAATTTAGTATTCTCAAACTAGTTTTTATATAATTCTTTTGTCCCAAATAACACTTACCTTTTATGCAAGGTTGTAAGGGTGGATTTCAGAATCTATAATTTTTAGTGTATCAAAGATGTTTTCCTAATGTTTATTGAATAAGTTAACAAGTTTCCATATCCGTTTAGAATTTGGGAATACATTAAATAATTTCGCTATTCGTTTAGGGATTATAGTTTAGAGAATATAAAAGGGTTTTGAGATCCGTTTAAGGTTTCATGTTTAGGGTTTATAGTTTATAGAATAAGTAAACAGTTTTGAAATTCGTTTAGAGTTAAAGGTTTATGAAATAAGTTAACCGTTTCGAAATTCGATTATGATTAAGATTTAAGGTTTACTGAATAGATTGAAATGGCTTGCGAATAGAATATTTTATTGTGTATCTCTAGTTTAAATATTAAACATGTGACATATCCGTTTAAGATTTAGTGTTTATAATTTAGGGATAAAGAAAAGGTTACGAGATGCATTTAGAGTTCATGGAAAAAGTTAAAATGTTTTTGTTCATTAAGAATTCAAACTTTATTTTAGCTCGACTCTATTCGAAAAAATGAAATTGAAGTCGAAAATTTACCGAATAGATTGAAATGGCTGGCAGATAGAATATTTTATTTTGTTTCCTAGTTTAAATTTTAAACATGTAACATGTTCTATAAGTAGTAAAAATGTAATTAATGACAAAAATCTATATGTAGATTAGTTTGAGAATATTAATGTGAAAGATGTTATTTGGGAGAACACTCTAACACCATCTTCATCCGTGGCGTGGACATACCATTCAAAATCAAACTTTTCTCCTTACACTTCATTTTCTCACTTCGACATATCATTTTTTCATTTTCTTTCATCCAAACACGATAGTTGACGCCAAACGCGGATTTATGACATGGAAGCTTACGTGGAACGCGGTAGTAGATGCGGAACGCGGAAGCTATCCAAGCGAAAGCGTGCCACATCAGCGGAGACACACTTTTAATTTATGAATTAAAATTATTGTAATTAACAGAAATTGAACACATGACATATTATATATTATGCTTTATGTAACGACCCAGGAAAACGGCACAAAGAGAGAATTCGGACAGGTTAGACTCGCATTAATTCTTGTTAAAAACATGTAATGAGGGGTAGTTTTGTAAATTAACGTAAGAAGAGGGAATTTTAGAAGGAGGGGTTAAATGGTCATTTGGACAAGTTAAGAAACCTATAAATAGGAGTGAGATGGGAAAAGAATGGTCATTTGACACAAAAAACGTGAGAAAAATCGAGAAAAATCGAGATTATCGCGGAAATTGGAAACTGCCTAAAATTGTCGCGAAAATCAGGGGCAAGAGAGAATTATCGCGAAAATCGGGATGAAGGAAGGAATTATAGCGAATTTGGAGGACCGCTGCAATATTATCTCGGAAATCAGAGCCGAAGAGTAAATTATCGCGGATTCAGGACCAAGAAGAAAATTATCGCGAATTTCGGGAGCTGTGTGCAATATTGTCGCGGAAACAGACTGAGTACAGAATTATCGCGAATTTCAAGGACTTGCGTGTAAATTGTCACGAAATTCAGGGCTGTGGTGCAATTATCGCGAAAATGAATGTTTATGCAAATTATCGCGGAGATTAAGGACCGAAACGTAACTTATCGTGAATACGAAGAGCAACACCCGATTTGGCCGTAAATTGGGGACCATAGTGTAGTTCAGCGCAAATCCGAGGGGAGTAGAGGACAAGAANTAGTTTTGTAAATTAACATAAGAAGAGGGAATTTTAGAATGAGGGGTTAAATGGTCATTTGGACAAGTTAAGAAACCTATAAATAGGAGTGAGATGGGAAAAGAATGGTCATTTGACACAAAAAACGTGAGAAAAATCGAGAGAAATCGAGATTATCGCGGAAATTGGAAACTGCCTAAAATTGTCGCGAAAATCAGGGGCAAGAGAGAATTATCGCGAAAATCGGGATGAAGGAAGGAATTATCGCGAATTTGGAGGACCGCTGCAATATTATCTCGGAAATCAGGGCCGAAGAGTAAATTATCGCGGATTCAGGACCAAGAAGAAAATTATCGCGAATTCCGGGAGCTGTGTGCAATATTGTCGCGGAAACGGACTGAGTGCAGAATTATCGCGAATTTCGAGAGCTGTGTGCAATATTGTCGCGGAAACGGACTGAGTGCAGAATTATCGCGAATTTCAAGAACTTGCGTGTAAATTGTCTCGAAATTCAGGGTTGTGGTGCAATTATCGCGAAAATGAATGTTTATGCAAATTATCGCGGAGATTAAGGACTGAAACGTAACTTATCGTGAATACGAAGAGCAACACCCGATTTGGTCGTAAATTGGGGACCATAGTGTAGTTCAGCGCAAATCCGAGGGGAGTAGAGGACAAGAAGCAACAGGCGATAGGACGACCAGGTAAGCGGAGCAAACATAGTAAATTAAAAGAAGGTTCACACTTAGGAGTTTAAATGAACACTAAACCGAATCGAAAGAAGCGTGAACTAAAAACAGAAATCTCGGGGCGAGGTGAGAACACCAAACCCGGCATCGTGTCATGAGCACGGTCAGCCATAGGTAGGACATGTCCGAGGAAGGGATACATGAGTTCTTTGGAACAGAAATGTGCGCATTACAGAGCCGAACGAAACCGGATAAGAACGGGGTAACGCCCGAGCCCCTGACCGGGGAAGGAAAGCATATATTCCCGTCGAGCCAACTAACAGCTAACGGTTGGTTTGGGCGAGACATGTCATCGGGCATGTAAAAACCGACCACAGTAGAAAACCAGAAAGACTAGGGAGAGGGAATATAAAAAGAGAGGAAAAGATAAGAGAATAAGTAAGATAAAAGAAGAAAATGGAAAGGGATAAAATCTTGCTAATTAATTTATTATACAGAAGTTTCCTTTAATAGACTATGATCGTTTTACAGATTTTGTAGGGGGAGGACCGGAGGCTTAGGCGGCATTGGAACTAAGGTCGTCGATCGTCCACTGTACGAGTCACCCTTTTGATTTCGTTTTGTTGTGATTATCTAGTTGTATTTTGAAAAACGATGATATTTCCCGGTTTCATGTTGTGTTTAATTAGAATGCTAATTTTCATTTCGCTTGCGCATAGACTTTGTTAAGGCCCGGTTTACGATCGTCACACTTTAACTCATTAACAATCAACTAAGCAGTTGAGGTTAGCATTACAATTCAAAACAATTAACATTACAATACATATTACAATAATTATTATACTTATATAATATTCATACGAAACAAATCCAATTGATTTAAATAATAATTTTATATTCGATGTAAACTAGAAATAAATAATTTTTCATTCGAGTTAAGAAACTAAGGTATTCCAAATTTAAGGACGGTATTCCACGTAAGCTTCCGTGTTCGGCGTCCACTACCGCATTCCACATAAGCTTCCATGTCATAAATCCGCTAGTCTTCCACGTCAGCTAACCGTCCTAAAATAATAAATGAGTTTTTATTAGCATTATAAGGCCAAAATAATTAATCATATTCTCTAAATAAACACAACACTTAAAAGTTTAACTTATATTTTAAATAAACATCTAAATTAATTATATAAATATGTTATAATAAAATATTATACTAAAATATAATTTTAGATTAAAATAAAATATTATTTATTTATCAAAATAATCACACACAACTATCCATGAAATTTCGTCCACATATGATAGACGAGATGTCTCTTTAAATGTTGACAAATTCGGATGTTTAATAAATTATTGCATGTTAATCATAATATATTGATTTATGTATTTATTAATATTAATAATTTATATTGATATAATATATTTATTAAAAAAATACTTTTAAAAATATATATCGGATGGAGAAATATTATCTCTCCTTAGACCGTAGCCAAGGTCATATGACATAAATTTATGACATTAATCATGCGAATGTGACACTCATACAATGGTTCGACCGCCAAAAAGGGACCCACAACCATATTTCCATATGGCCACGGGCACCATAATATATTGAGTTATGTATTAATAAGTTAAGTTTTCTATAATGGTGGACTATTACAGATTTTTTTGTTTTATACTTATATTTGATTATATACTTTATATTTATTTAATTATATTATATAATCAATTAAATATTGTATCTTATATGTAATTTTATATTACAATTATAATTATGTTAATAATACATATATTATATTAATTTGGTAATTTAAATTCCTAATTTGTTTTGAACTTGATATTTGGACAAGATAACAACATGGAATATAAAATAACAAAAAAAGAAATCCAAATAGAACAAAGAAACGGAATGCAAAAAGAATATTACAAAAGGAATTATGAGGATACACGTTAGAATCATAATCATGAGCATTGCTTCCTATATTACTAGTAGAATTTTGTAACCCTCACTATTATTAATCGAAGTAGGGCAATAAATTTATGAATCGTATCTTCAAATAATATCGTCTATCCATGACTCAACTTATCTTGACGATTATTCATCAGTTTTATGCTTATCTTTAGTTCTTATAGTTTGTTGAAATCATCAAAGTGTTTCTATGCTCTCCGCTTCCTTCGGGATGTAGAATCCTCGTCGTGTAAACACCCTGAAAATGGCCAACCAGATTGCGGAAATGAAACACAATAGTAGAGAAATGAAATATATTAAAAGTTCTAAGAGTAACTTAGGCTTTAAGGGCCAAAGGATAACAGTTCTAAAACAAAAGTTCATGATAATTCAAAATAGGTTGCATCTTGGACTAGGGACAATCGACGAACATCTATCATCTCCCATCCCTACCTCACATCTTTGCCTCGTCACTTACAAAGTCTATAAAGCGGTAACAATGTATAAATGGAAATTTCTCTAATGGTACAATTTAACATGCCGTAAGTAGGTTGTGGGTTCATTTGTTATTTTCTGACTCTAATTATTCTTCATGTTTTCTTTCCTATTTACTGCTTTTCCCTTATATCTCTTTACCTCTCATTTCCCTTTCGTTACTTCTTTACTCTAGCGGGATTTCTCGTGCCCAGTCACACGTCCCGCCATGACGACCGCTAGCTTTTGGTCGGCTTGGCTCGCATGTATGCGTCCCCCCATTCCAAGGTGGGTGTTCGGCGCTACCCGGTTCTTAGTCGATTCTGTTTAACTCTTTAATATGTAAAGCTCCGTTGGAGCATCTGATTCCCGATCCCCAACCATACCCTACATTTGGCGGAACGTGTACCAAGCATGATGCCGAGTTCTAAGTTTCCACCCCCGAGTCTTAACTTTTCTAGAATTGGTGCATGAAAATCAATATTATCGAATTGACATTTCCCAATATAAAAAGAAGATTTAAGAGTTGCACAACTCACAAACGTGCAGATGAATCCTACTACCCAAAATCAAATGAAATT
This sequence comes from Utricularia reniformis, assembly GCA_009725065.1. Lineage (NCBI taxonomy): Eukaryota > Viridiplantae > Streptophyta > Magnoliopsida > Lamiales > Lentibulariaceae > Utricularia > Utricularia reniformis. The sequence continues at coordinate 73,520 of RWGZ01001050.1, read as the reverse complement.
AATTTTTTCATAAAAAAATTTTAGGCGTATATGAACCATGGTTCTTCAAGTAATTAAAATAAATCGGTTCAACCACCTCCTCATGAAAAAAAGAGTAAACATCATCGACGCCACATCGATCGTGGTCATGAGTGGGAGAGCACGAGAATGATGATAGATTATATCTATCAATAGTATGTATATTCTGTTGAACAATTTCACCGTTGTTCCCGTATCTAACGCTAACTTTCGAGCGCATGATAAATTTTTTTAAACAATGACACATGCCACTAGATACCCTCACGGCACATAAAAATGCACTGCAACTATACGATATTTAACATATGGTTGTACCGATGATCAAGTAGATGAGTATATTCATTTTGAATAGAAGACCACGTTAGATTGTTTGCAAAATTTTGTAAGGAGATCAAGTAGTTTTCGAAGAAGATTATCTATTCCTCCCAACTCTAGAGGATACATAAATTTTCAAAATTTATGTATGAAATATTTTTGAAAATTTAATTTAAAATAGCATTCTACTGTAGCTCATGAGGAGTGCGGATGACCCTAAATAATTTCGATTTGTTTTCAATAATTAGAAATGATTATAGACATTTTTTATATAACACCAAATATGTTTAGATTCTCTTGACTGTGTATGTTACACGAGAATAAGAAATAGTTAATCCGGAATAATTTGTCTAAATAAAATGAACATTATTAGCTCCATTGCCACTTTGTGAAGTGTTTCAGTTGCAAACGACTGTCTTAGTCATCTTTGCCCACAAAAATACATTTCACTGATCCTCAACCAAATCACGTGTCTTGCATTGTTCGGCTTTTGTCGACCCTCGCCTTCCGAACCGCCTCTTGTATTTGTCTCTCATGCTCTTTCAGCATGTCTTCCATGTTCCCACCTGGAGGGACCAATGGTCCAGAGAAAAGAATCCTGTTTCTCTTTGGAAAATAGCCCTGAAAAAACATAAATACCTCAAACTTTGAACTCAAACTGGATATCTGGTTTCGACACATACTGTTGAGTTGTTGTTTGAAGTTATCGAACCAACAGCCTTCGGATTGTAATCAGCGGTGTCTAGGATCGATGGAGGTGCATGAGAGCGATCAGACGAACTCATTATCCGGGACGAAACCGAGTGACAAGAATCGTCCTCCATCTTTCTACTCCAAGAGTATCCAACTGAATTGGGGTGGATCACTGAGTTAGAATGAGAGATTGAATTCTTCGGTCTCCGACTCTCTATAGGGAAGCCGGTTCCACTATCTTCCATTGCACTGTACTTGTTGGACTGGCCCTATTTTGAAGCTCCGTCATGAATATGAACAGTGAATAAACAAAACCAACTGACAGCAGATACCTGTGGTTCAAGATTGTTTTTTTGCTTCCTTGAGCTGTTCTTCGGATTCTCGACACGCCCTTTATGGCTATCTTCTTTTCGCCTATCAAAAAAGTCATGTTATAGGGATATTTATATCGGGATGGAACCAATTAATATTAAGAAACATACTTCTTGGCTTCCACCTCTCTGATCATAGCATCAAGTTCCTTGCTAGGAGGATATTTAGGCAGACTAGATGGATCACATGGCAGAGGCTTCTTTGTGAAAAACTGAACACAAAAACACAAAAAATGAGAGGTAGACATAAGAACCATAATACGAACATTGAGAAATGAAAAGTACCGTGCTTTTGAGTGCAGAAGAAGCATTCCCTCTTTCTTCCGGATCAATCGAAAGGAGAACGTCGACAAGGGCCAGTGCTGAGGAAGGGAAATCTTTAAAGGTATCTGCAACGCGACGCTTGTGGTGGCTCTGCGATTTGAAGCTGGTAGCATGAGGTAACTTTGTCTTCTTCCAGTATCCCTCTGTAGGTGACCCACAAAGCTTGAATATCTTGTGCATTTGCTCCACCTAAAGGAAATTCCGATCAATGGAAAGTACCGAATTTAATGAAAATCCGATGTAGAATGGATGCAGTTTTGAGGATCACCTCAGTTCTCCCAGGCATGATAGGCTTCCCAGCAAAGGATTCAGCAATAATACATCCAACACTCCAAAGATCAATAGCTGGCCCGTAGTTTGTGGCGCCGAGTAATAGCTCCGGAGCTCGGTACCAGAGCGTCACAACCCGACTAGTTAAAGGCTGCTTTTGAGCTGGTTCAAAGAAGTTAGCCAGCCCAAAATCTCCAATCTTGAGAACTCCATTATTGTCCACCAGCAAATTTGAACCCTTAATGTCACGATGAAGGACACCTCGAGCATGGCAATGTTCCAGTCCACATAGAATTTGCTTCATCAAACATTTAATCTGCCAGTCATTCCAGAAAAACAAATAAAGAATTACAATATTCTAGTCAACTCAAAAGCAACCAAGAGCGCAACACACCTGTGATTCGGAAAACTTGACCTTTGGAGATGCTAGAAGTCCTGCAACATCATGTTCCATGTATTCAAACACGAGGTACAAACAACCTGATACCCTTGATGTCACAACTGCTTCAAGTTTCATAACGTTTGGGTGATCTAACCTTCGTAGGATGCAAATCTCCCTCGCCATGAAACGAACACTATCCGGATCCATATTAACAAACCTTACTTTTTTCATTGCTACAATTTTATCATTCTCAAGATCACGAGCCTTGTATACAGTACTGTATGTTCCTTGTCCAATCTGTATAAAAGAACCAGTAAAATCCCATGAAACCATTTAATCATAAGCAAAATTCAGAATCCAAAAGTCATGTATAAGAACTAACCTTGTCCAACTTCTTATATGAATTGGAACTTCGAGGAAACCATCCTTTAATAGCTTCTCCGGCCACAGAAGCTAGCCATGATGGCCATCCAGCAGCAACATGCTCGATTTTTGACCCTTGAGGCAAGCTAACTATCCGAGAAAATGTATTTTGGCTGGCATTGACATGTCCTAAATCCATTGTAGAATGTCGCCTATGCCCGTTTCTAGGCCTTTCAATAACAATTGTCTTCACATCTTCCTCAGATTTTGCAGTGGCAGCAGAATTAACATTAGAATCTCTAATTCTCTTGGAGCTTGAACGAAGAGAGCCTCCTTGAATCTTGGGGTTTTTGGGTTCTTCCCCGTCTTCATTTCTATTTAATGGTGCAATCACAGGCACTGGAGATTTGTATGGGCTCTCTTCTTCATCATTTTCCTTCCCATCAAAATGATCAATTGCATTTGATTCTTTGCAGCAAACGCTGCCCATCTTCCACAATAATCTATGAAGCCAGCTTTTGCAACCTCAAGATTTAAAATAATTCATGTGGCTAAATGCTCATTAGAAAAGGATACAAACAAGAAAAGTCTACGATCCCACCAAAGGTTTTCGCCCCCCCTTGAGAAACAAAGGGCAGAATTCCCTTTGGTGTGGAGCAACAATTTATCCCTTCAACACAAATCCCTCCAATGAAACTCAAAATAATAATGTAGATATTGACAATGGGATGATATCCCAATAGAAAAACTATGTAGACAGCATAATAAACAACGTTAATCTTGATCACAACGATGTAGTAGTGCAAAAATCCAAGACCAGAAACTGAATGTTGGAGGCTATGTGGGGGAACCTAAAAATCGATGGAGAAATTCTGGTCAGGATCAGAGGGAGGCCTGATCAATGTCTCAGGGTTCCTAAAAATTACGTCCCCCCATCATATTAAGCACTCCACCAGCATAAATAACATTTTGATTAAATGAAAACGCTGCTAAAGAGAATCATTGCTGAAAGTATAATTTCCAATTTTTCGGCATGTTTAAAAGATTCGATCTTTCGAACAATTATGAGAGGTAGAGAGATTTCCAGGATATTGTAGTCACCGAATACTGCGTGTAGCCGTTAGTCCAAGAGAGAGGAAAATAAATTCAACATAGCATATGCCTCTTGTCAAAAACATCATAATTCATCGATCACCAAGAGATAAAACCAGTAGCCAGAGGCAAAGTTGTCCCATTCCACCAACACGTGTACTCTCCATGTTTCAAAGTTGTTCATCTTCTTCCCCAACTGGGGATGTCAGGTAAATCAAATCTCCAAATTTTCGATCTTCTACTTCCCATAGGTTGATGCAAATTGCACAGTATTATGGATTTGATCAACAGTGTTCTGAGCATCTTCTAACCACCGGAGAGCTTCTTGATGCTAGCGTTTTGGCAATCCAGTGAATTGTTCCTAGGGTTGGATTATTTAAAATTATAATTTTAAGTAATAAATTTATTTACTTTAATAAATACAATTTTACGGTATGTAGTCGGGAACACATCAAACCTATCTTGCTGTATTGGTGGGTGCCTCCTTTTCAACGCACCTCCAACATATTGAATATAGGGTGCGTAAATTTTTATGGATATCTTATTATAAATTATTATTTTTCGATTTCATTCTATATATAACATAAATTTATTAATTTTTTTTCTTATAGAAAATTATTTAGGTGTTCTTTTAATTTCTATGGTTATTAATCAAATATGAAAAATATTTTTTACACAAAACTCAAGAGAAAAAAAGTCGTTGTTTCATATTCGAGTTCATCAGTACAAGAATTCGCAAACTTGTGAACATGGGTAGCAATAGGGAATACATTCACCATACATAAAAAAACAAATATATTACTATGCATTAATTTATTTGTTGATATAGATGAACTGAGATATATACTATTATCTATTTTAAATATTATAGATAATTAATTATTAAATATATTTTTCTTTTTCTTAATAAAATATACTTGAATTGAATAGGGAGATGATCTCAAACCTATATATATCAAATTAAATTATATTTGACAATTCAAATTTAAAGAATAAATAGAATAACGCTAATCAAAATTTCTTTCTTATAAATTTGATTATTTATTGATTTCTAAATGTTTAAATTAATATTTTAATATATATTTTTATTAAATTATATTACACACCTCCAATAATGAAGAGGAAAGAACTTGTTACTTGTTTCCTCCTAGATGAAACGATAACTCTCCATCTTCTTGGGGAGAAACGTCTCATGTTGTGTCGGATGGGCTTAGCCCCTGGTATAGTGCTTATGCGATGCTCACTGATCACTTGATCAATTCAAGGAACATCATTCGGAGTCCACACGAAAAACATCCACGTGATCCTTCAAAAACCAATCAATTGCTCCTCCAAGTGTGGGGCCAATTCTGACCCGATGTGGGTGATCTTTTCTGGTTCAACATTAACCAAATTTATTGCTTTAAACCGACAAGCGCCATGGCCTGGTGGGGATGTGACGGTTCTTCCAAAAAATCCACTCGATCCCTCTTGATTGGGGCAAACGTGGGGCAGAAAATGAAAGAACATTGCTTGGCCGCAAAGTGGTCTCCCCTTACTTAAATGATCACTTGAACCGAAGGGTTCAACATCAATGGGTTGCACCTCCTAGAACTTGCATAAACCGGTTCTTCTAATGATAGTGTTGTACGTCAACTCTACTTCAATAATAATAAACTCAATGACCTCATTCTGATCCAAGAGTGACTTGCAAAAGTCAGTTGGAAGTTGAAACACCACCTTACCACACTGTATGATACTTCTCTTGTCTAAAGACCATAAGGTGATGTTAGAGATCGTAAAATTGGGGCATAAAGCCCCTAGTTTCTCGGCCACTTCCTACTTAATCAAGTTGCAAGAAACCCTGGTGTCGATCAATATCCGATGCACCCTATGACTAGATATAACCCCATTGATAATCAGATGATCATCGATAGGATCAACAATTTCTTCTCAATTTGCCGCCGTGAACACATTGGGATCACCCAAGGCGGACCAATCTCATATCTTGTCCTCATACTTGACTAGGGTGACTGATTTCTTATCTTTGTCGTGTAGCTCGTGGGCAATTCACTTCTTTTCAAGGATCGGCTCCCCGATCCACGTTCCACCAGAGATCATATAGATCTCCCAAGCAACTTCTCATTCATCTAGGGTCTGGACTTCATTCTAAGGGGGATTGGATTCCTCCTCTAGTGGAAGCTGGAGAAAGCCCTCGTCCTACCTTCTTACTCCTTCATTTAGGGGCACTCTACCACTTTGGCCTAAAAAATGCTTTCTTTGGTAATGGCCACGAGTCTCTTGACCATTTCGGGTCTCTTTAAAATTCTGGTTTTGAGGTGTGAACGACATACACATTATTCCACCAATCGTCATCCCTACTTCTAGGGATGAGCGCCTCCATGTCTTTATAAAACATGTCGAGATTTCTTACGAAGTCGGGTTCAAAGGACTACTCTGTTATCAAGATATGCAGCTCTCGAGTCAGCTCCCGGATGCGATGCTCTCTTCAATGATGATCATTCTTAGGGATCGGGGTTGGCTCTCATTGCGGAGGTGCGTGCACATGCCAACCTCTTCTAGTAGTGATGCCACCCGGCATTATCTCCTTTTAATCTGAGCTTCGAGGCTCAAAACCACTTACATGTATCATACCTACTACGGGAGTAAGGCAAGAAGTAGATGGTTGCCTTGTTCTTGTAGATGCGCTCAAGGTCATCTCAATTATTACCTTCCTTATTAGTGTCTCCATATACCCATTTGGAAAGCATGAGAATGATTTTGGGATATATCAACATATCACTAGTAGTAGGATTTGTTCGTCATGTCTTTCTAATTCATTGCTAAATAGAGACATCAATTGGTATTCCACAAGTCGTCCCCATGAACAGCGCCAAATTGTTATGATTCTTTTTATTGGGTACTAACAGTCGTCGAATTTTAACCACAATTAATTATTAAAACTCGATCTTTATTTTGTTGTTTATTGAAAACTTTTAAAGAAGTAAAGAATGAATAATGATGATTTAATGTGAAAACCCCAAAGAAATGGGAATAACTACATAGTCGAGAGGGAATTGTCATCGACTAATTCAATAAAAGGAATCGATGGAATAGTGTTACAATGCAACAGGAATCGAGCGTAATAGTAAGGGAAATAAGGAAAAAAATCAAAGAATAAATGAACAGCAGTATGGGACAACCAGAAATTGGTCGTCTTGATCTCCAAATCTTCCTCTTTATATAGGGGTGGATTGTCATATTTTCTTATGATCTCATGCCAATTCCGTCACCATATCTCTTAGAATAGGCAAGTTTTCTTAATTAGTGTGTCTACCAAGAATATCGTTATTTCTTAACACCTTTGTCAACAGCTACATGGTAGGACCAATCGGACGTATTGAGGACTGATCCAATGCATTGCAAAACGATCCAACACTTAATGGTGTTGTTTGGATCGGCAGTGCACTGCCAGGTGCGGTGAACGTACCGTAGTTGTATTCTATTTCAACCAAATATCATTAATAACTACGTTCGTGCGACCGCAGAAAACATCGGTGAGTTCACAGTTGGTTTAACCCAACGGCCAACAGAACGTACCTTCCAAATGTCAATGGTACCATTGGTAAATTTTAGTTTATTTTTTTTAAAAAAAATTGATCAATAACTTCTTATATTTTATCAGTGTTCAAACTATAAAAATATATATAACAATTTAAAAATGTAGTTTTTGATATATAGAATTTATCATAAAATAATATGAAATATAATTTTTAAGTTATACACAATTATTTAAAAATAAAGGCAAAAAGTCATTTTATGACATCACGATCACTGCACCGCTGTTTCAAAAACAATTTTTTTAAATCATGAAATATTCACATCACAGTAAAGTCATCTCACCTCACCGTATTTATCAAACGATGTTCAGAACGTGCCCAATGTTTTATGCAATTGTAATTTCCTTATTGGCCTCATCTGACTGGTATGATTCAATTAGCCTAGATCTCAAGTTCATCCAATTGTGCATGCTTTTCGACTCTATGCCGATCTTTCTACATGGGATGCGACCTTTATGTGATATTAATCAATTTATAATAATATATTAATTATAATCTTAGCAAATTTAGATTGGATCACATGTAAAATAAAATTAATTTTAAAAATTATATAAATATTTTCACTTAAATAATATATACGTTAGAGATATTTTTGGACAAATAATGTTAGAAGATATTTTAAGGGATCCGTGACCCGGTATTTGATCATGGAACATGTCACATAATACCCAACTATTCTGCTTACTTTTGGCAATTGGCCTACATCGAAAATGAATTGTTTACGTGTCCACATACATGTCACCAAGGATCAAAACAATAATCTCAAACCCTCCAAACCCTAATAATTATCAACTAAACTATTAGAAATGTTTGCTCTAAATAATAACATTTCATTTTACAATTATTGTATTTTATTTATATAATAAATATTACTAAATTTAATTTTTTTTAAAATAGTTAATGATAATAAAGATAATTATTAGTTAAAATGTTTTGTATCATTTTGTCATACAATACTATAAAAAGGATTAAACTCGTATTTATTCTTAAAATGTATTAAATTCTTATTATAGTAGTTTTCGATAAATTTTCTGGTTATTACAGGTGAACCCTTAGATGAGAGAGCAACTTCACGATAAAAGGATGAAGTAGGATGTGAAGCACACACTCTAAATATTCAAGGCATAGAGTGTTGGTATTGATGGGTGGGGTAAGAATCCGATCAGTGATTCTGGCTATTGGACAACGTAGACCGAAGGGAAAGTAAAGTCTTCAAAGACCGATTTCCACTTTTGAACATGCATACTAAAAGATTGGTCAAAAGTTTTTAAAGTTTTGAGCACTGAACTCTGACGATTGAGAATCTGATCGAAGTGGTTGATCCTCTAAAAAAGTAAGGGTATAAGTTCTAATTATGCGACGGAAGGGTCGGATGACTTGAACTATAACTCTTGAGTTAGAGGAAGAGTTGGAGCAATTAGATGATGAAGTTGGAGGAATCAGAGGATCGAAGGGGAATATTGATGTTATTTGGTTTGATTTAGGAAGAATAAGTGAAGAAGGCTTTCTGACACACATTACGAGATATTAAATGAACTTGAGATTTCTTCCAATACAAGACATAGGCCTAGAAAATGAAGAAATGGGTCTAAAGAAATAGAAAATAGGCACCTATACCTAGAATTAGGAGGCTCATGTCATTGAAGGAGTTGTAGCTTTTGATACGCTTCCCAAGACAAATGTTTGGCGTGGATTTGCTCTTTTGCGTTCGTGGTTTTGCACTTGAAAACCGTGTAGATTTTATTGTTGGACTCACACGTGTGCATTTGTTCCTTCGTTGCGAGGATTTGTCTCCCATTTCGTGTGTATTGACAATTGGGGGTGATTTTGTAACTTGCTTAGTTTCATATTTTATTTTGTGAATCATACATTCGGATATAATCAAATATTAAAAAATATTTATTAATTATCTCCGATATATTAGGATTTGTTATTTTGTATGGTTAAATTTTTATCAATCTCTTATTCTAGAAGTCCATAGAATTCGTGTGTATGTGTTATAGTTAATTTTATCATTTGTTGAATGATAGAGCTGATAGTTTGGGTTATCCACTTCACTACTCGTCGGACAATCCCTGAATTTTGGATAGTTAAACGAGTAATGAATGTGTGACGGGTTGTAAAATTACGTATCCACCTTAAACGAATCGGGTAATAATTTTACATATATCCGACTTACTACCGACAGGATTACCCGCATGCAAAATAAATTACCCATTTATAATTTTTTTATTTATAAATATAAAAATAGCTTATGTAAAAAAATATTAGTTCTAGTTTTTCATTTTAACGCAAAAAACTATTGAATATAAAATAATTTTCATTACGAATATGCATGTTTTTTGTTAAACTCGTATTTATCAAAATTCATAAATTAATTTCTTATTTTTCTAATACATTAATATTTTCAAAAAATCTATAGTTTTATTCAATATTTAAATTTTGATTCTTAAATGTAATATTAATATTTTTAATTTGTCTCTTTAAAAATATTAAAAAATATGATTTCTAAAATAATATGTGTATGAATTATATTTAACAGTTATTATATTTATTTTTTAGATTAATAAATTATAAAACTAAATTATAAACCTGGTTTAAATTCATGACCCTTGGTTGTTTTAGATGTTACAATTCTTGTTTAAATTCTCAATCCCGCGCTCGTCGCTGAGATCTCTGTTTTCCGAAGGTCAGTATCACCGACGGTTGCCGCTAGGCTGAGAATGAACTTTTCGCAGGAGTACAGAGAATCTACGCCGTTGAGTTTTTCCAATTCAGGTAAATCAGCGTAGAGAAAACCGGTAGCAATCGTAATGTTTGCCTTATTCCGCTAATCTGTTATTTGCAACTTGGAATCTTGGTTTTCTTGTTGATCGTCAGAATTCGTATTATCAAGCCTTTAGGGGGAAGTAATTACATTGAAATTTCATAAACGTCTCTGATGAGATTCGCGATGTGAAGTTCTACTATATTTTTTTCATTTGTTCTACTATTTGTTTCTTCATTTTTCAGTACGTTTGGTAAGTTTGTAATAGGGATTGAACATACTGATGCAAGTGGATGCGATTCTAAAATCCTTGAGTTTCTTCAACTTCGATTATAGAGCAGGCTGGAATAAAAAATTTCTTGCAGGATTCGTCGGCGTCTGCATCATGAACACCTTGTGGAATGATGGGCAACATCCTTCTTTAATCAAGTTTATCTCTGATTTTCTCGATGCCAATTCTTATAGATTGAAATTTATGCCAATAGCTCCAGTACTGGCCATCCCTGCTTGTTCCATTAGCTTCAGTTTTGCCCTTGCTTGCCTTTTATGATTTATATGCAGGATTTCATCTTTAATTGTGGAGGTATCTCTGTGGGTTTCGTATTTTTAACTGACTGGGACTCCATGGAAACTGCCTCTATTTTCGGCAGGTAGCCCATCTAGTTCTCTTACTTGATCTTTGTTTGGTTTCAGCTCTTGTTACTTTTCTATCAACTTGCATGAACTTAATGCAGAATTCAGAAATTGACTGGACAATTTGCTCATCTGTATGCTGTTGTTATACTCCCTACAAAGGATCAGAATGATGGTTTTGTGCAAGCTTACTTCAAGTAAGCTATCACTGAATTCTTCTGTCTACTTTGCACCCGACGACCAAAAAATTGTTTAAAACCTGTCCTGTTCAAGATATGGCGTGGAGCTTAGCAGGCCACCATTCATTCCTGTGCAAGACGCGGAAATGGGCTTTGAGAAGATTGTAAAGATAGCACATGCTCGTGGAGGTACCATTTCACATTAAGCATTCCCCTGAATCTTGCTTATATTTTGATGCTCATTTCTCCCCACCATTCCACGGCAGTCTGCAAAAGGCAGGATGCTATGGCTAAATTGAAAGCTGAGGTTCGTTATAAAGCTCTTCCATCATCGTTAATATATGTAATCTTGGTACTTCTTGTTACTGGTTTTAGAGGGAGAAGTCTGTGCAATCCATGGAAATGTACATCAGAGTGGTCACATCTGTTCCTGGCATTCACAACCATGATGCTATTGCTGTAATGAAATAGTGTTGTTTGCACTTTTCAGATTCATTTCCCTACTCTAATTAAGTTTTTCTTCCATGCAGCTGCATCAAGCCATTGGTTCCATAGACGCAGTTGCTAAATCATCTAAAGAGTACATATTGGCAAATACCGATCTCTCATCAGAAAAAGCTGATACGATTACCAGATTCTTCAGAGACTCCAAATTCTACCTTGCTCCCAAAATCAAATATTAATAAATCTTATTATTCATGTTTATGGTATCTCTTTACAGCAGTTACAATCAGGAAGGTTTGAATCTAATAAGAGCCAATTGCTGAACATTCATGGGATGACAGTCTGAAGGTGCCCCAGTGTACGCCCTGTGAGCCAGAATAGCATCCACATTCTGCGTCGGATGAAACGCGTCCCAGAAAACATACCGACTCCGATCACTGCATGGCGGTGCCCAAGGCATGCACATCATCTGAGCCTGGTTCCTCCCCAGCCCACAGCACGCACTATCAATCACATTGAACCCGTATCTAGCAGGATTGTTCAGCACATCTCCCATGCCACCATAAGTGTTTCCGTACAAGAACATCCCCCCACGGTTGGTGCCATTGTTTAAAGAGTCAACAAGAGAGACTAGCCCCTGGTTAAAAGCTCCCACCATCTGGTTTACGTAGTCCACGCAACTCCTAGCTGGTGCTTGCCATGCAACCAACTGGTTAGGGATGCAGCCGAGAGGTCCGACGCCGGCTACGAAGAACTTGCGCAAACCAACGCTGTAGAGTGCTGTTAGCTGACGGTAGTAATGTGTTACAAGAAGGTTGGCGAATTGCGTTGGGTTGTAGTTGAAGCTTGCAGGGTAAATGTCGGGAAGAAGGTAATTGTTGACGTAGTCGTTGCTCCCAAAGACGAGGACCACCACCGCGTTTGACAGATAATCTGTGAGGTTTGCTTCGGTCATCATTTCCCTGAGTTGGCTCCGGGTTATTTCAAAGTTCACAACTTGCTGGCTCAGAGAATATCTGTCCCCCTGCACACAACGCCGGGTATGTTTTTGTGCTTTAACAAAATAAACTAGAAAGATATATGATTCGTACGTAGTGTTGACCGGTTTCGTCGAGGATTCCGGCAGCAGCAGAGCCGTAATTAACTCCCCCAAGTATTCGAGATCCGGTTGTTGCAGGATCTGAAAATGCAGGAGGCGCCTGAAGTCCCAGCCAGGCACCTGAGAAAGGATATCTTGAATTCGGCGAAGAACAAATATTTATAAATGGTAAATCGTACTTATGTAATCGATGAACGTGTTCCCATTGGAAAATCTTCCAGTAGGACCTCGTTCTGAATCAACGCCGTAAGGGTAGTAATTGGATTTGGCTACTGAATTGATGTGGTTGTTGTTCCCATTATCCACCAATGAGTCACCGAATACGAACAGTGCAGTCGCTTGAGGTACCGCATTGTCGCTGCTTGTACTAGACGAGCACTCGACTACGACCAAGAGTGTTAAGATAAGTAAAATCTTGACCATCTTGTCATGAACTCATCCATCTGCAACATCACACTTTTATGCTACTGAGTTCCTCTTTTTCTGGCGGGAGAATTGCCTTTTACAAACTAACTTGCATGCAGAGAGTAACATTCACGTGAATTAGTATGATGTAATCTAATCTGGAACAAGCATTTCTCTTATGATATACTAAAGAATAATGCACCATGTCGAAACTATTGTGGATATCAAATGATTACTTAACTAGTTTATAAAAGTTGTTAAAGAATGCCGAGATGGTGATAAGAATGTGCCACCAATAACATATTACCACACAATCCAAAAGAAAATTTCATTTCTATACAAATTTTAATCACAATCATCAAAGTAAAAGTATAATAAAATTAATTGAAAAGAAAATTTGTATCCAAAATATAACATATCATTCATCTTTTTAATTTAACCATAAAGCCTGTATTCGATAAGTGTAAGAATTTGATGTCAAATTTATGGTTTAAGCAAAAAATAATTCATTTCCAAGGAAGCATTGCATGATCTCATTAAAAGTCACCAAGGGAGGTGTAGATATATTAGAAGAACAAGAAGAAGAGTCAAAGGTTAGCGGATTCCTCAAGCAGCCAAAGAAAAACCAGCGCTTGAATGTTGGATTCAAGATGTAGTATCGATGATGATTAAAATAATAGTGGATAGAACGTCAATAGTTTGAAAATCTTTACAGATAAAATGAGTTATGCTATTTTTTGTGTAAAACAAATTACAAAGAATTGAAAAAAAAATGTTTATTCAAACTGATGTATTTTGAAATAAGATTAAAATGAGTTACATATATATATTGTGATTAACTATATTCAAAATAATAACCGAAAGCATAAATTTAGGATCAAATCTAGACTGTGTGACTTGACTTAATCCTTAGGAGATTTGCTACGGTTGATTGAACTGTTTCTTCCAACGACTAATTCAACATTTTCACATTTGATAATTACTTCATTTCCAACAAAATCTCCCTTGAAGTAATCTCCATTTTTCACTCTAGATTTCATCCGTAATTCTTGAAATTAAGAGATTTGAAGTGACTTTTTAAACATATGAGCTACATGCAAACAATAAATTGGATCCTTAACAGATGTACTTTCTTCTTTAATAATTTCAAATAATTTCAAGACTATTGTAACAATAGAACAGTCTTGAAAATCAAATCCAAGAACTTCAAATTCAGTGGAACAAAATTCTCCAATATTATTTGTTTTTAGGCTCTTTAAAACGAGATTATGATTTTTTTCTCTAACACGAATTATGCATAATTTTCTGGTTCATCATTTATAGCCTTTTTCCAATACGGTAATGTTAAAGCTTCATGAATGATTGTAGATCATTGTTCTGGAATAGTCAAATTTGCATACTCATAATATTTAGCTAAGCTTATGGTTTCAATAGAAATTTCAGATAAAGTATCAAGATTATCAAATGTATTTGTTTCGGACTTATGAATGGTCACTTTAAAATATAATTTTCTCTATCAACAATGACAGAAGGTATAAGATTTTTTTCAGAATCCAATTTGATGAGGGCTCCGGGACCGGGTACTCCTTATTGGATGAGATTCAATCATATTGGGCCAACCTAGATGACAAGAAACGAACCTATGCTGTCCAAGATCCATAACTTGGCCCAAGAAACGAACCTATGCGGCCCGAAGGCTCACTTGTGTTTCAGGACCAAAGATGGAGTTAGACGTATGTAACGCCATGAGATATACCCTAAAATTTTTCAATGATATTTTCATTTTATTCTTTCTTAGGACAATTATTCAATCTCCTAGCAGAAATCTACAAATAACTCGATTCATAAACATACCTCGTTGTGTGACTAATGAGATTTCCTACTTCTCCTTCTAGTTTAACTCTTGCTCATTTGGTAGTTCTTGTTCTTGCGTTGGACCTTCTGTTATCATAGCATTTCCCCATATTGCCTACAAAACTGTAAAGTGATCATAATATGATAATAGAAACTTCACCATACTCTCAAACTACTCTACTTCGTTCCCATAATTTCTTCCTCTCCTATTCCTTTCATTTTCATTTTATTTTACTCGTCCCTAATCTAGCCGTACTATAGCGGTGAACACTTCTCTATTTGTTATGTATCTTGACCCTATACACCCCTTTCCTCCCATGCTCCGTATTTACCACACACATTCGCTCATTTCCATTTTCTGAAATTCTTATCCTCCTGTTGTTGACCAGTTATTAATTTACGTATGCTCTCTTCCTCTCTCTTGTGTTCGTAATAGTATTCCACGGTGTTCTTATTTCGCAATTCTATTCTTCACGCTTTACACCCTTGTTATCTTAACGCTTTAACTATAGTACTATATTCTTTTCGTTTAACGATTTACTTAATACCTGTCACTCACTCTCTCTTCGTTACCTAGTATTAGGTTTTCTCTTCCATTACCGTTTACACTAAGCCTTTTATCTATTCATTTCATTTTCTTTAAGCCTCTCACCCTCTTTCCGTCTTCGTTACTTAGCGTTACGTTATCCCTTCCATCACCGTTTGCACTAAGCCTCTTTTTGTTTATTCGTTTCCTTTTTCCTTTTCCTTTCTCACAATTTCAATTCTTTCTTCCCTTTTATTTCCTTCGTTTACTTTTACTGTGGCCGAGTGTAACATGCTCGGTACATGTCTCGCCCAAGTCAACCGTTAGCTGTTGGTTGACTCGACGAGCCGTATGCTTCCCTTCCCCGAATGAGTACTCAGACGCTACCCCTTTTTTCACTCGGGTCCGTTCTGCCCATTCCGTACATACCCTTTCCTTTCTGGAACATTACATTCCCTTCATTAGGCATGCCATTCCTTTGGCATATCGTGTACTAGGCACGATGTCAGGATCGGTCGGACGGTCCATCCTTCCTCTCCCAAAGCTTCCACGATTTGTGGCTAACCGTGTACTTGTCATGATGCCGGGTTCGGTGTTTCCACCTAACCCCGAGTTTTCATTAGTTCCTTAATTTATGATTTTAATCATTTTTCCTCCTTCACCCTGAAATCATGTCTTAAGGTTCTCCCTATTAGGTTAGTTCGGTTACCTACGTTGCCTTACTTTGTGACATCTAACGCCCGGTGGTTTCCGTTATATATCGTCCTAACATAACCTATCGAATTCCATTTCTTAGTTCTCATTCTATATCCTTTACTATTGCATGCCCCCTTAATAGGATTACTTAATCTTCTTGCTCGCCTACCCCATTCTACCTAATTGGCTCGTCTATATAAATTTGTGGCTCTCACTACACCTCGGTTACCCTTTCATTTTCTTTCTTTACTGATCGCTTCCTCTTAGTGAATATTTTATTAACCCCTTTTTATTTGGTTATCTTGCCGATACTAAACTATAATTCCTAACTATTGGCCTACTCCCTTTAGACTAAGTATTCTTTATTCGTTGATTCTGCCCTTAGTCTCATTCCCCCTTGTCTATTTTATCTCTAGATCATTGTTACTTAGCCTTTTTCTTGCTCATGTATATCATCGTAGTAATATTCCCAATTGCTCCTATTTTGTTTCTTCTCTCCTCTTTCCCCGTTTAATACTATGCATATACGACTTACTTCACTTACTCGTCTTACCATTTTCCTCTCTATACTTGAACCTTCCATTATAAGATCATGTTCATTCCGCTTACTTTAATTCGTACATTGTCCACCGCTTTGTTCCACAATCCTCATAATTTCTTCTTTACTAAAACGAGTCCAAAACTTATAGTAACACTCCAATTACCCATGAACATTCCTTTTACTTGATTAATTGATTGAACAATTGAAATCGAATCGAACAATGCATCGAAAATCAACTTCGCTTAGGTTAACGACATGAAGACATCAGCCCTTGAAATGCTGAAGTCATGCCTAGCAGGACGCCAATTCTCGCGGCAAATTTCCTTTTCCGCGGACAATTTCTTATTTATTTTTCCGCGGACAAATGCTTGATGCCTTGTTTATTAATTGTCCGCGGATTTTGTGACGTCCCTTATTTGTGGCCACATTCCTTCCCACACGTCTACACGTTCTCTCCCATAATGCCTCTCTCTCCTGCGTCCCTCGTCTTCTTATATTTATATTAATCCAAATTCTTAAAATTACCATTTGACCCCTATGCATATTAATCATATTTTATTTTATAATAATAACTTATTTTGTATCCTAATTAATAGTTTGTGACAAGATAACACACATTAATTATCGTTCTCAACGTTTACGTATCTTCTCACTTAATATTTTCATTTGTATTTTGGTATTTTTAATATTATATTTACAACATTGAGCTCATTATCTAATCAATTTACTTGATAATACAATACGAATATTTTTCCGTCCTTTATTGTTTATTCCATCTCTACAAGCGTTTCAAGGTTTATCGATTTCATTTTGGACAAATATAATTACTCTTTAATTTCTTTTAATCCAACATTATAATATATCGTAAGTTCCAAAAAATATTCTATTAACTATCGAGATAATATATTGTAATGTATCGTACTTTAATATTAGTGAGTCACAAGTTAACTAGTTTCTCCTCAATATACTTTACTTACGTAATCTTATTCGATTATAATAATACTCATTACCCTCTAATTTTTTGGTGTATTGATTATACGAGATCATTATTTACTTTTATTCAACTTATTCTTATCTTTCTGATTTCTATCGAGCATATTATTTTCCCGTTCTTAACCAATATATATCTATCTAACATATATTCATGGCTTCTTGTACTTTCGTATTATATATTAAATATTATTTATTATCATGCTAGTATCCTAAGTATTCGGGTTATTATAGCGTAACTCAGAGACCTAGAGACTGATTCGTTAGATCGCTCTAAACAGTTACATCTCACGTGCCTTGCGCTTCGGGCACATGCATGCGTTTCATGCTTCAGATATGCTCACATTGTTCGCACTTGGGGCATAGCCACGTTTTCCAGCATGAGAAAACGACCTTGTCAGAGGCGGTTACAGAGCGTAATTCACACGCGTCTTCCCCTCTATAAATACGAGGCTTAATGACAAACTCAAGAGGACCTTTTGGATACGCGAAATACGTTGTTACCCTAAAGATTTCTCTTCTCGCACTTTCTTATTGCCTTAGTCATTTTCATTAGCCTCATTTGTTTGTAAATATGCACTGTTCGATTAATATATCTGCTAAGAACATTTGTAGCTCTTAGTCAGGTGGTTTTTTCCCCTTTCCCGAGGATTTTTCCACGTTAAATCGTTGTGCACTTTGTTTGTTTCTTTTTATATCGTCTCCCCAATTCAAACAAATCAAAACCGAGTTCATTTTATTACGAACCGGACGACTGTTGGTACCCCAGTCCTTGACCACAACAGTTTGACGCCGTCCGTGGGGACGATTTGCTAATTCCCACTCGAGGTCTCTCCATCGGAAAGGACAAGCAAAGACATGGCGACTGGAAACTCGACAAATGATAATGACATGCTTCCTATCAACCTTCTAGCCCATGCTTTATCTTTGTAGGACCTGGAGGCTGTTATTCGGAAGGTGATATTGGAGATTACGTTGGAGAGAAGTGGAACAGAACCACATGCTGTTACTAGCACTGTTCCCACAAACAGAGGGTATGAGAGTGACCCTGAAGCGCGCAACTCCGATGAAGAGGAGATTATTAGGCACATTGTAACTATGAGGAGACGAAGATATCAATCTATCCCACCTCCTCATACGAGAGCTCCAACTCCGGTTCCTGGAACTGATCAGGAACGTATGCATCATCGTATAAATGAGCTCACCAAAGAGTTGGAGACTCTACATACGCAGAGAGATTTTTAGCCCAATCTTGGACGGAATCCTTGTTTATTCTACAGAACCATGGAGGCCCCAATCAAACGGAATAAGGATGATGACTGGTGGCATAATTTACATGCTGCATAAACGTCATCCTAACAATCTGGCGGTGTCTCTGCTGATTTGGGAGATTTGATGTTCCCTTTCTCTGAAGAAATCATGGTGGCATGCCCATATCAACATTATCGCAACCCCGAGGGGTTGCATATATTCATAGGTGACAGAGATCCTATTGATCACGTCACAGATTTCGAGTTAGGAATGGGAACGGTTCGGGCCTCAGATTAACTAAAGTGTTGCATTTTCGCGGCAGGTTTGCAAGGCGATGACCGAACTTGGTTTAAGAACTTGCCAGCCCGATCCATACAGTCGTATGGAGGATTCGTCCTGGCTTTCTCTGAGCAATTTGCGCCGAATGTAGGACCACCCCAAAGCAGGCAGGAACTATATTAACTGAAATATATCCCGGTGAAGATGAGTCTCCGGTTTTTCATGGAGAAGTTTAATAAAACAGCCTGAGGTATCAAACTAGAGCTTAGGGATAAGATTGATGTTCTACAACAAGTTCTGGGACCATGTGGCCTCTCGGCCAGTCCGGTGAAGAGTCCCTCATCCACCCTGGCTAAACTTCTGTAAAAAATCAATAAATATTTTAAGGTGGATGAAGCACTGGAACCGAACTATAGGAAGCCTAGCGGGAATTCTGGGCCCGCATGTGATCATAGGGCTTCGTACCCTGAGAGACAGCCCTGAGAAGTAGGGGATGTGACTCAGAAGAATGTTCCCCCGAAGTGGGAGGAAAGATTGGTGTATTGTGAGTTACACCATAATCACGATTACCCAACGCTGAGGTTCCCGCTACTGCATGAGACAGAAGCGGCGATGATTAAAGAAAAGTCCGATCAGAGTGATCCTAAATGCAAATGAGCTGATTCTCCAGTAGGGGCTGTCAAGGTGACGATCGTCACATGCCGCGGGGCAGGGATAATCGGGTAGGGCAATTTTGCAAAATAGCCTTTGGTCAAATTTTCGTTGGCTAAATAGCCAATATTCAAAAAGACTTGGCTAAATAGCTTTCTTTGGTATAATACTGCCTAACTAACATATTTTTAATTAAAATAAATTAAATAATATATATATTAATTAAAAATATATAATAAATTAAATTATAATATATGAAGCAATCTCTTGTACCGTTTCGAAATTTTGTACTGATCCGAAATTTCGTACCGGTCAGGACCTGGAAAAACCCGGAAACCCGATACCGCTCCAAATACCGGTGCCGATCGATTTTCCTCGTACCAGACGGTATAAAAACAATGATATTAAGATCGAATTGACTTTAACGAGTTTGAATTCAAAATATTTACATTGTAATAAAAATAATTAAATTCAGTTAATAAATCATAAGAATTGCTAAAATAAATGAAATTATCATATGAAAATATTGATAAAATATTATATCGGGTATCGACCAATATATCGGTCATACTCTATGAATTAGAACATATGTTTTCATATTGATCGATATGTGAAATACATGGCGGAATCGAATTATAGGGCCGGATACCGATCGATATTTTCATATCGTAATTTCATATATCGATAAATATGAAAACATATGTTCTTGTTTCGGGGCTTAAGACCGATATATTGGGCGTATGCCAAAGTTTCGTAAAATAAATTTTATGTGTCGCCCGATACAATATTTTGTCAATATTTTCATATCGTAATTTAAATTCGTACGATTTATTAAACGAATTTAATTATTTTTACAACTTAAGTGTATTGAATTCAAACTCGTTAAAGTGTATTCGATCTTAATATATTATAATTTAATTTATTGTATATTTAAATTAAAATATATATGTAATATATAAATTATTTGATTTATTTTAATTTAAAATATGTTAGTTAGCCAATATTGTACAAAAGAAGGCTATTTAGCCAAGCAAAGTTTCGCAGGAAGCTATTTGGCCAATTTCCCGTAATCGGGGATAACCCCGAAATTATAATGTTCGAGTGGAGGACTGAAGGCCCCTTCGCAAGAACATGATAGGGGCCCGTACGGTCGAGAGAACCGTGGGCAGGGTCAGAGAAGACGTTTACGGGGTCAGGATGGCCGAACCCCACAGAATGAAGGAGGGAGACAGGAGAATCCTCCTCCTCCCCCGTTGCAGTGAAGGCACAACCTCCGCAGAATGAGGCTGTTGGTCCATAATAAATGGGTCCTGCCAAGGGCATTCTCTGAAGGCGGCCTCGTACTTAGAAATATAAGGATTCAGAGGAACGTCGGAAAGTTGGACAGAAATTGGGAAGGACCCTATCGAATCCTAAAGAAACAGAAAGCCAGGGCTTGACTTATAAGTTGGAAACTTTGGATGGTGACGAGATTCCCCGAACTTGGAACATCATGAATCTAAGGTGGTATTTCTTGTAAATCTTTGATTATTAATGATAATTCCAAACAAAAAATAAATTCATCTGAATAATGATAGAATACAAATGGGCATAATACAAACTGTTTCTAGTTAGGTGATTGACCGATCCCGAAGTCGGATCTTTTGGACGAGTCTGGACTGGTGACCGTGGCAATTCATTTGTAAGGCTCCCAAGTAGCAGTGACCGTTCTCACAAGTCAGATGCTCTTGCGCTTACTGAGTATTGAGGTTGGATCGCAAAACTCCTATAACTCACTACGAACTAAACATCCCATTCGAAGGCCTTCACCCTTCGTAAACAATCCTTATGCTCCTGTAATCTACTTCGAGAAGAACGAATAAAGGCTGGAATTAGTCAATAAAAGCACAAACTCAAGCCCGAATTGGAACTTATGTAGAACCGGGGCTTAACCGAAGCTTGACACGAGACTTGTACAGAATCGGGGGTCGGCCGAAGCTTGTCATGGGATCATAAAAAAACCAGGGCTACTCCGTTCCAATATTATCATGATCCCAAGGACGGAATAAGAGTGTTCCTCACGTACATATGAAAATCCAAGGTAATAATCCCAGCCAAACCTCAGCCTAAGTTAAAATAGGGGATCGAAGAGCTTATGCTTATCGAATAACCCCGATCTTATACTTAGCAAAAATTAAGAATGAAAGAACTTTCATCCAACAAGCTTAATCATTTATATTGAACCCGAACTTAGTTCTTTTTAACCCTATTCTAACTCTAAAAAGACAAAACGAAGAAGCAGAATGAGAACAGAGGAATGAAAACAAGGGTACAACAATATGGAAGATTATTCTAGCCTATCTGCCTCTCTTCTCTATCCTCATTCTCATTTTCCTTCGGTCCGGTCCAGGTTGCAAGGTGCTTAAGCTCTTCTTCCTGATCAACAACCTCCTAGTTGACTGCCCTTTCCATTTCATCGAAAAGGGGGAAGAAGAGATCGTCCTCCAAAACAAGTTCTTCCAAAGAAGGAATCATATGAAAATCTCCATCCTTCTCCAAATGATCGATCTGCTTCCACCTCTCATTAGTGGGGGAAAGCATGTTCCCGCATGTTGCTCAGGTACTTATCAATATAGGTCTTGTGGATGTTATCTGCCAAAGCAAATAACAGCGGGGACCAGGCGAATCCCAGAACAGCCTCCCGGACTGAACTCTCTACTGCGGTACGAGACTGAGCGAGATCTTCCTCCAAGCTCGCCTTTTCTTCCTGGGCCCGAAGGAGAAGTTCGTTCAGCTTATTTCTTTTCTCCTGGATCCGAACTTGGACTTGGCTCATCTCCTCATCTTTCTCCCACACCTTAGCATCCAACTCTGTGATCCGAGATTTGGTAGAGTCGGCTTTTGTCTGAGATGCTTTGCATTTCCCGTCCAACTCAGAAACTTGAGTTTCTAGGAGGGAAACCTGCGTTCCCGCTCCCAGCAACTCGTTGTTTAGCCGGTCCCTCTCCTCCCGGATCGACACCAGCTCTCCATGTTTTATTTCAACATGCCTTTTGGCCAAAGCAAGTTGATCTTGGACTGCTTGGGGGACCGATTGGTCACTCCGGTTCTTATGAACGGTGACCGCGGCCTTGAAAACTTTTTGCAACATCTGCACACAATCAAATCAGTATAAAAATATGAACATTCGGGTATTTTGAAATGAAAAACTCACCTTTGTTGCAAGGT
This sequence comes from Utricularia reniformis, assembly GCA_009725065.1. Lineage (NCBI taxonomy): Eukaryota > Viridiplantae > Streptophyta > Magnoliopsida > Lamiales > Lentibulariaceae > Utricularia > Utricularia reniformis. Next base: position 50,571 of record RWGZ01001050.1, on the reverse strand, counting down.
CGAGGAATGCCTCAACCATTTCCTCCCCTGACATGTTTGGTTGAATGTTGTCATGGTTCTGCTTCCCGTAAAGGTGAAAGTCCTCCAAAAAGGCACTCCTCTAGGACTCCATCTTCTTCCGCTTCTTCACCCTGTACATCAGGTCCAAGGCAAACTTCATATCAGAGTTTTTCTTGTGGCCCGAGGTAGGGTCCTTCAAAAAAATCCCCTTGCTCGGGGCAGAGACCGGAGCTTCCCCCCACTTTCTAAGCCTTTTGAGCTTCTTCAGGGCTTCAGCTTCGGCCACCCTTTTCACCCTACCCAAGGGAACAGACGGCAGGGAGACATTTTCTTCAAGGTTCAGGCTCGGGAGAACTCTCTCCGCCTGAACCGCTCCCTGCAGCAGCAGGTTCACTACGTTAAGACCTATAGGGGAGCAACTCCTGATTCAGTATAGATTGGCTAAGCTCATAGAGCGAATTTTAGCCGTTATCACCTCCTCCACCACTCATATTACTTGTAGAGCGGGCCCCTTGCCACTAGAGGGCTCCTATGTGCACCGCAGAGTCAGCGTGCTCGCACAGGTGGAGCTGATTGGTGGATTCCCAGCCGACGATGATCCCGAAGGGATCAACGTGCCTCCGGTTGTAGACTCCGAAGGCTGTGCAGCCTCTATCGTCCCATGTTGATCCTTGATGGGGCGGGCCGATGCTGCTGCCATACGCTTGAATCGGGAGCTTGGCATTATCTCTGTAGAACCTGCAAAAGAAATTTATAAGGATCAGGATATGTGAACTTAATAATAACTCACTCCATACACGATCGAACGAATCAGAACTGGAGAACACCCCCTTCGGGACTGGGGCTCCGGTCCTACCCGCTACCCCTATCTCTATTAACCTCTTCTCCTGAAGTATATATGTTCGCTTAAGGCATGCTTCGGGAGGAGGGAACATCGCTAGCGTATCTGTGATGTCTTGACGAGAAGGGTTGAACATGATTCGGTCCAACCTATCTTTGTGCAGGTGGATAATAATATGCCACACCCTAAGCAAGTGCTCATTTGGGACTGTTATCCACACATAATAGGACTCTCACTCGTGAAGGAGTCCTCTTTATCGACTATAGTGCACTCTGCAGTGCAAACTACTATATAATATAACCTACGGTACCCTAACAACCTCTTACCCTTTCGGGACTCAACCAAGAACAAATTGAAAAAACATTCTAAAGTTGGGGCTATGCCCTGTTCGTGGCAATAGAAAATAAAAGCTACTATATACACATAACTACCCTAGAATAGGGCATAGGTCGAGCAATGAATCTCCCGAAGTACGGCCGCACTTCAGAAAGTCGTAGATGATAGGGAGGGCGTTAGAGGGAATGTTCATTTCCACTGGAAAGAAACAAGGAACATCCTCCTTTCCCTTCCAGATTGAATAATGAGCGGCAATCTAAAACTTAAACCTAAGTTCTTCGATATCTAGTTCGGACAAGGCTGGTATCTAGCCTTGCAAGGAGCCATGATTTTTTGAAAAAACTTGGTAAAAGGATCGAAATGTGAGGGAGAACGGAAATCGTAGAATTATTTTCGCTACAACTTTCTTTCGTAAAGTGACGGTGGAGACGAACAGTCCCCAAGACCCCGATTTAAATACTAATCTCCCGACAAATAGCGAACCGACATGTATGTTGCCACAGGCGGCTACAGTCTGTACGCATTCATAACGCCTGTCACGTAATAGAATACGGAAAGACGCAAGTATGGATTTTAATATTCAAATAAAAATAAGGCTAAATAACCGTTGTACCGTTTGAAATTCAAAATTAACGTTTCAAATTCTCTAAGTATAGGATCGGTCCTAGGGACGCTTGTCATAACTTGTTCGAGTACTGTCCCCTAGATGCTTGATCGAATGTCATTCTAAACAAATTCATCGTCATATGGCCAATCTTGTATCACCTCTGCGATGGCAATCAAGCCCGATGGACTAGTGATGAGGGCTCCGAGACCGTGTAACCCGTATTGGATGAGATCCAATCATATTGGGCCAACCTAGATGACAAGAAACTAACCTACGCGGCCCAAGATCCATAACTTGGCCAATCTGAAATAACTGGTCCGAAGGCCCACTTGTGTTTCATGACCGAAGATGAAGTTAGACGTAACTCAGAAACCAGGGAATGACTCCTTAGATCGGTCCAAACGGTTACAGCTCACGTGCCTTGTGCTTCGGGCACACACATGCGTTCCACGCTTCGGGTCTGCTCACACTGTTTGCACTTTAGGCATAGCCACGTATTCCATCATGGGAAAAAGACATTGTCAGAGACGGTTACATAACGTAATTCACATGCGTCTTCCCCTCTATAAATACGGGGATTAATGACAAGCTCAAGAGGATATTTTGGATGCGCAAAATAGGTTGTTACCCTGCCGATTTCTCTTTTCGCGCTTTCTTGTTGCCTTAGTCATTTTCATTAGCCTCCTTTGTATGTAATATGAACTGTTCGATTAGTGTATCGGCTAAAAAAATTTCTAGCTTTTAGCCAGATGATTTTTTCCCCTTTCCCGAGGGGTTTTTCATATTAAATCGTTGTGCACTTTGTTTGCTTCTTTTTATATCGTCTCCTCATTTCAAACAAATGAGGAGTTTTAAATGACTGTATCGAATGCACAAAGTCTTTTGCACAAAGTCTTTGTGCACAAAGTCTCGGTTTATAGAGGAGACTTTGTGCAACAGTCGATACCAACAGTCATTTCAAAAACGACTGTTGGTATCCCCGGTCTCTTGACCACAACACAATATATTTTAACTGGAGTTTTAAAAGACGACTTAGTAGCCATTTCGACTAAGTTTTGCCACACTCAAAAGATTTAAATGTAGAAGGGTACCCATAATACTTCATTTACAATTTTGTTTTCAAAAGGAGTCTTGATAGAAACTGAACATTTTCATTTTGCTTCGATAATTGTGACATTAACACAAAAGCATGAAAAAATTTGATACCAGAAACGATATGACAAGTGCAACCTGAATCATTAAGCCAATAAACTTCAATATTTTGAACATGTGATTTGTTGAATTCTTAAAAAATGTTTACGCTTGCAAACATGGTTTCCAAGTTTTCAGGAGTATTCACTGCTGTATAAATAGCAGTTTGCTGAGGGGTTTGAGATTTATTTGGACATATTTTCTCAATGTGTCCAATTTGCCTGCAAAACCTACAAATTGCATCTGATCGGCCTCCTCCAGCAATATTTTAAAATGTGTGATATTACAAGACATAAACTTACCTTTTGTCTTTTCGTAAAATTTTTTATTTTTCCAATTTTGAAACTTTTCCCTTAGATTCATTTCTGACTCTGCATTCTTTAAGCTGACCAAAGCAATTTCAGAAGCTGTTGAATCCCATGATAACAGTCTTTTTTCCAAAGCTTGTAATGAACTGCATATTTTAGCGACATAGATTTTTATAATCCGGATAGTTTTCCAACACACTAACATTTGGTTCAAACTGAGGTAACACCGTGTGTAGGAGTTTTTTGGCAATAGTAAACTCATCTTTGTTTCCTCCAAGCATATTCAGTTGATTGATAACTTTTGAAATCCGATCAACATACTCTTTGATACTTTCATAGGAAGACATTTTCAGATGTTCAAACTCATATTCCAACTTTGTAATTTTTAACTACTTTGTGAGATCATCTCCCTCAAATTCGAGCTTCAGTTTATCCGAGATCTTTTTCGTTGTTGTTAATCCAAGAACTCTTAGTGATATGTTTCTGTCAAGACTAGAGAAAATAACGACTCTTGCCTGCCCTTTTTGAGCCATCAATTCTTCATATCTCGTGATTTGAGCTAAGGATGGTGCATTCGGAAGTACAAAATCTTTATCTTCCTCAACGACCTCCCAAAGCTTTAAAGCTTATAAAGATGATTGCATGTGAGAAGCCCAGATTGGATAATCTTTTCCATTGAATTTCCAGACAGCTCTAGAAGAAGTTGCATATAAAGACATACTAATAGATTTGGTTGAGTAGTTTAGCGGCCCACTGTTTTTTTTATACGAACCAGCTCCGATACCACTTGTTGGAATCAAGACCTAGGATATATGATGATTAAAATAACAGTAGATAGAACGACTACAGTTTGAAAAGGATTTGTAGAGAAAATGAGTTCTGCTATTCTTAAGTAAAACAAAATGATTACAGAGAATTGAAAATGAAAAATGTTTATTCAAACGGATGTATTTCGACATAAGATTAAAATGTGTTACACCATTTATATAGTGATTAACTTTATTCAAAATAATAACCGAAAGCATAAATTTAGGATCACATTTTGACCGTGTGACTTGACCTAATCCTCATGAGATTTGTTAACTTTGACTGAACTGTTTCTTCCAACGACTAATTCAACATTTTTACATTTAATGCTTACTTCATTTTCAATACCGAATAGCAAGACCCAATACGCTTACTCTCCTAGAAGCTATGCCTTGAATTTTGGAGAAATAATCCTTGCCAAGAGGCATTGCCTCTTCGACTAGGTCTAAATTTTGTGTGTCTACCAATATACATAAATTAAGGGATTGATATTTAAAGGGAATATTACGCAAAATGAGATGGATTTTGAACAATTTAATTATTTTATGGTGAATCGTATTTGAAAATGCAAGTGTTGAAGTACGCGTTAACTTGTGTTTACCAACGCGAGTGATTAATTTTTTCAATTTATTGGTTGTTAAACTTTACCAAAGGTGACTACAAGGGACGGTCAAGTTTGCGAAACGCGAGCGCCAATTGCGTTTCGCAAACTCGACATCTTTTGAAAACATCGTAAAATCCTCATATGTCAAGATGTTGGGCAACATTTGTAAGGACCCGAAAATCTCGAAAGACAAAGGAACCAAAGGAAAGACTAGGTCCCCAGTCATGAAGAGGTAATAAGACTTAATCGTGGTTAGAAATATAAAAGAGGTATATGAATTGGAACTAAATTGTAATTAGATATAAGTGCTTCTATAATTAGGGGTCAGTGAGACAAGATGAGGGATTTTTCAAACTTGAGTCGTGAAATCACGTGGAGTTGAGCAAGAACAGGAGCAAGTTTGTGTCAATCTAGCAAGTCCATGCAACTCTAGCCCAACTCCACGTGACTCGGCACAAGTCCACGCAACTCAGCACAAGTCCACAAGACCAGGAGCAAGATCGCGTGGAATTGACAAGTCCACGCGATTGAGGGCCTAACCACGCGATTTTGGGTGAAAAAAAGAGTAGAACGCATCGAACCTAGTACAAGCCATACGATAACCAAAGAATGATGTAGTTCGGTAACGTATCATGAGAACATGTCTAATAACTGTAAATATTGTAGGGAAAAGGAAGGGATTTACGACAACGGAATAAGGTAAGTGAGATGAGTGGTAAAATAATTTAACTTTCGGTTTTATAAAGATAGAGTTAAAATGGAGAAGTGGGATACGTTGTCCCGTCGGGCGCTCGGATTGAGAACTAAGAAATATAAACTAATTCGAGGAATATTGACGCACCGATCGGGCACCATGCTCTTACACGTGAGCCACAAGGCAAGACATGCCCCAAGTTAAGGATAGTAATGTTACTTGAAAGACGGAATCGACCGAGGACAGGGAAGCAAAGAGGAGGATCATCGAGATCTAGCCTTCAAGGAGAGGTCGTTTTGGAAGAGACATATCACCGGGCATGTAAAACAGAACAGACAAGATAAAGTAAAAAGGGAAAACATGAATGAGTTTGAAAGAGCTTAAGGAAAGAGTTTTAAAGAAGGATTCTTAAAGGAATAGTTTTAAGAGAAGTTCTTAAAGAATGAGTTCTATGAAAAAGTTCTCAAATGAAGTTTTCTAAAATGGTTGTTTCTTTTAAAAATTATTATGTTTTGGTTAATTTTTTGTTATTAAAACATGACCGTTCAAAAGATCTCATAGGTGAGGAGGAGCTTTGAGCTTAGTAGGGAAGAGAGGAGCTTGTCGGTTGTTCCCAATGTCTAGGGATCATAGGGTCCTTTGCATTCCATTTTCTTGTTTTGAGTATTGGACAACCTCTTAAGGGGTTTTTCCCCAAGACTCTATTTTGTGCGGCTCGTGACTGCTAGGTATGATGTGTTCATAAGTTTTTTCGTCATACTCCTAAGATGCTTTAGTAGATTGCCTTGCACCCACAACGAGTGCGACGCAACCACAACCCCTTACCAGTTAGGCCTGGTTTTGTGGTGTGACAACATTCACGCAAATTCTAAAAATTTTTAAGTGACGTATTGGAATATCTGAAATTGATTTTATTGGCACTAACAGTTTTTGAGACATGATCCATAACAATTTTGGCAATAGGATGTCTAAAACTTTTCAATATATCACGAAATAACTTTATATCTTCCAAATATACATTAATATCCGTTATCCATTTCTTTGTAATGACATTTAATGCAACATTCATTACAATTTCAATCTGTGTGTGATGATTTGGATCATATTGAACTTGATTTAAATAGTAATCGCATTTCACAAAGTCACTATTCTGATTAATTGAAAAAATTAGTCGCTCACGCTTGGGAAACACGAGTCTAACACCATAAATTATAGAACGAGTTCAAAATCCACCTCATTTTAAGCAATATCCGGTATTTAGAGGTTGGTATTATATTCACCATAATATTTAATGTTAAAAATTAAGGGATAAATATCTCATATTCAGTTTGAGATTAGTGATGGATCAGGCTTGGAAGCAGTCGAAGGGCGCATGGAAAGGCGCAGCCATGGAGGAGAAAAGAATCAGAGGAGAAAGAAGAAGAAATGTGATTCGTGTTAACCTAACTTGATTTTAGTCGTATTTGCCAAAGTCTACCATCCCAACGCTGAACTTTGCCAAATGCGAGAAATTGATTTCAATAATAATTGTATTTCACAAAGTCTCCATTCTCGTTAATTGAAAAAATTAGCTGCTCGCGTTTGGAAAACGCAAGTCAACGCCATAAATTATAGAACGGGTTCAAAATTTACCCCATTTGAACAATATCCCATATTTAGAGGTTGGTATTTATATTCACCATAATATTTAATGTTAAAAATTAAGGGATAAATATCTCATATTGAGTTTGAAATTTGTGATGGATCAATTTTGCTAAAAAATGTTAACTTAATAATTGATTACATTACTTCTTTTTTAGACTATTTTATTTATACCTACATTTAACTTTAGCATAACTATTGTATAATTGATTTGTTAAGTATATATGTTTTATTTTCATATGGATTTCAATATTATCTAATTGTTTTAAAACATTAAGCATATCATATATGATATTTCAATAATGATTTGGTCGTACAAAAATAATAAGAGCAAAAGAATATTATAATTTATAATGTGTTGCATCTAGCATATATGCACATAAAAAAATATTGGTAAAATAACACATATGGAATTATTCGAGAAATAGATAACAGTAAAATATTATTGCTTTTATAATTCTATTGTTTGTTTTGAAGGAGTCTAAACTCTTGATTTTATATGATTTATCCTTGTTCACCTATAAAACTTCTGAATTACCCATAGTCTACTAGTCTAAAGTAGTATGCTTATTTTTTTGTTACACTAGAAATCATGGTTACTCTGTTAGGAAAACTGATAATTATACTTATCTCAAATATGATTGATTTATCTTGAAATCATCCGCAAATAGTAAGAATGGATCTAGCTCAAAATAAATAATCACATTCTGTCTATTATGTATTTAATTCAAAACCATACTACTAATGCTATTAAAAGCATTAGTAACTGGGGAGCAGACCAGTCAGAAGTGACCCTCCGGCGAAGGATTGTGCAACGTCTTGTTGAGCGCAATTGCGTATAAAAACACTACCCATTTTATCGGACTCGGGAGATTATTTATCTACCATTTGATTTTGAATACAGGGTGGGTCGATTGATCTGCTCAAAGAAAACAAATTTTTTTATTCGCTGGCGGTGTTGAAAAGTCAGTAGTTCAGCACCGTTGACCCAGTGTTCGATTTCCCTTTTATTGGGGTCTTCTTTCACCATCAAATTGATGGGTTCAATGTGATTTACCCAAATTTGATCAGTGGGAGGAATCCCATCGGAATTTCGAAGTCCATTCCACGCGGTTTCATTCGTTTCTCAATTGATTATCATCTTCCCTTTTCCCATTTAGCCGGTCAGTGTTGGAGCAGGTATGTTTAATTTTTCCTAGATCAGGATATTTGTGTGTTTGCTAGTTTAAGCGTGAAAGAGTATTGACTTTATGCTAATATTTGGTTTCTTTACTGAAGTTTATTCGAGAGTTTGCGGGTCTGCGAATAAAATGGGTTGTTTTTGCTTCCGAGCAACTTTGGAGAGAAATGGTGAATCTGATGCAATCGTGCATCAGAAAAAATCTGGATTTTCAGGTAAAATAAAATCAGATGAAAAGTTTGAAAAGATTCAAAATGTTCAAGCCTTGCATGTTGACGAAGTTGATGATTTTGAGAGGCGCTCCCAAAATATGTTTGATTCAAGTGAATTGAGACCAGCTAACAAGGTATGTGTGTTTCAACATAAATCTTGTGATGTTGACATGATGTATTTTTCAGCAGAGATTTATGTTGAAACCCCTGAAATAGAAAGCCTACCAATATCGTATTTTCTGGCAAAAAATGGGAGCTTTGATCAATTCCTGAAATTATAGATGATCAGGCCGATGTGGCGAGATATTATTCATTTGTGTGCTTGTGTAACTGAGTGAATAGTATCCTTAGTTGCTTCCCTTTTCTTGTTCTAGACTCGGAAAGTGCCATCATTTCTTGGAAAAGCAAGCATAGGCCTTGAGAAAGCTGTGGATGTCCTCGATGCTCTTGGTAGCAGTGTGACGAATTTGAATTCGAGTGGATTCTCGACTGGTGTGACTACTAGGGGAAACCGAATATCTATACTAGCATTTGAAGTAGCTAATACAATAGTCAAAGGTGCAAACTTGTTGCAGTCCTTGTCTGAAGAAAGTATCCGTGACTTGAATAAGGATATTTTCACATCCGAAGGGGTGAAGGGACTTGTATCTACAGATATGAATGAGCTCCTCCTTATTGCTGCAGCCGACAAAAGGTAGATTTCTGTATGTCCTTTGAGTGTGCTTTCACAATGCAATCCCGCTTTTCCTTGTGGGAACTTGTGATTATTTTTCATTACTTTGTTTGTAGGGACGAAGTTGATATTTTCTGTTGTGAAGTTATCAGATTTGGAAATCTATGCAAAGATCCACAATGGCACAATTTGGATCGCTACTTTGCAAAGTACCTTGTACTTGAGTTTGCATTTTGCTTTCTATTCCAACTCTAATTTTGATAGTTGTTCATAGGTTGGATTCCGAGCTGGATGTTCATAAACATAAAAGAGAGGAGGTTGAAACCACGATGCAAGAATTAAACACTCTGGCACAACGCACATCTGTAAGTTCGCTAATATACTGCTGATATCATCTACAGAGCATCCGATTTTCTGGGTACGGATCCAAATCCGAATCTATATACAAGTTGAGATTTTATTGATCATTAGAAATTACAGGTTTAACCCAATACAATATAAAAAATATTGAATCTTTTTTTTCTTAATGGTTGAGCATTTTTCTGATTGTTTGAAACTGCAATGTTCTGCAGCAACTGTATCATGAACTTCATGGTTTAGACAAATTCGAGCAAGACTATCGGCACAAGGTAGAAGAAGTAGATTCTTTAAACCTTCCAAAGAAAGGTGTGTAATGCCGTATTGCAGTTAATTTCCTTGTTTTGTTTAATAACAAGACATCTAATTTCATAGGAGAATGTCTTACAATTTTACAAAGTGAGCTTAAAAATCAACGGAAACTCGTCAAAGGCTTGAAAAATAAATCCCTCTGGTCAAAAACATTGGAGCAGGTAATGTAGATACTACAAGAGTGTTTTCTTTTCTTTTGTTCATTTTTTTTGTAATGTAAATTTTATCTTGTGGAGGTCGTGGAGAAGCTTGTTGATGTTGTTGCATTTATACATCAAGAGATAATCGATCTTTACGGAGGTTATTTCTTCTTCTTCATATTGTGTAATCCTCTATGCCTTTATTTTGGTTTATATGTAACTAATATTGTTGAGAACCACAGGTACCTTGGAAAAGATAAGGAATTCGGTAGCTACACCGGAAAGACTTGGTGCAGTGGGCCTTGCATTGCATTATGCAAACATAATTACACAAATCGATAATATTGTAAGTTTGATAATATCTCAGATTCAGTTTAACTTTCACCATCATCTCACTCAAAATAAATTTACTCAAGGCATCACGACCAACTTCTCTTCCGCCCTATACACGAGATACACTGTACAATGGTTTACCACCGTCCATCAAAACAGATCTTCGCTCCCGGTTGCAGCTTAACACTAGGGACACTAGGGAAGAGGTATTTTCTGTTAATGTGTTTCATAGATCACATTCGATAACATATTTCTGGTCATGCTCGATCATTGGCTGACGTGACACTCAATTTAGCTTTCGTTTCCTGAGATCAAAACTGAGATGGAGAAATCCCTTAATTGGCTTCTCCCTTTAGCAGCTGAAACAACCAGGTATGAGTATGATGCATTTTCTAATCATTACGGATGTGAGTTAGTGAAAAAAGCTCAGTTTATGTGTACTGAGTTTGATCAGGGCGCATCAGGGTTTCGGATGGGTCGGAGAGTGGGCGAATTCAGGGTTAGTCTACTAGAAAACTCTCCCCATTCACCATTCTTACATGATCTCGAACTTTCGCATCCCTTGACAGGAACGAATTTTGGAAGAAATCAAGCAACTTGATCCGCTTGCAGACCCTCTATCATGCAGACAAACGCAAGGTGGATGGCTATATTCTTGATCTTCTAACTTGCCTTCATCATCTTGTGAAACAACGGGATACCGGGAAAAAGCCTCTTCCGAGACGATCCCCTACATCGAAATTATACACACCAAGTTCAGAGATACAATTATCATCCAGCAGCAAGAACATGATCTCATATGAGGATAGACTTTTGTTGGAAGATGTAATGAAGAAGAAGTTGGTCCCTGGACTTAGCAAGAGCCAAGAATTTGGAACTTCCAAGAATAGTAAGACCAAAATCTGGGCTCTCAGTAGAAGTGCTCGCAGCCTCCCTCGCCACGGAAAGAAAGACAAATGCGAAAATGTTGATGTTTTAGATGTTATGGATGGTTTAGAATCGTCCTTGTGGATTCCTAATGGAGAAGGAGCTTTCAGGTGATTTTTCTCCTATCTATATTTTCTCTTACAATAAAATAATACCAAGATTCCATAAAAGGTTAAATGACCAAAAATACAATCTATTTCTTATCACATTTTCTGGTTTTGGTTTTTCATTTTAGAATTATTATGATGATACATATCACACATTCATTATCAATTTAGAAATATTTTATTTTATAATAAATGTGATATCATGATTCATTAGTTTGACTTATCTATAAAGATATTCTAATGACTCATTGGAACCTAAATTTCAACATGTTATAGGTGATTTATGGTACATTTTCCATCTTGGGTTAGATAAAAACAATTCTATATTATAGTAATCATCACAAATGAATATGAATTATTAACTAGATGAATATTAAGAATACATGTCACATCAAGTATAAATTTAGTAATATTATAATTTATAAAAAATGATCTAGTAAATATTTGATTAACATAAACTCTGACAATGTGGTATAGCATCACTAGATTATATAGATACTGTTACAACTAGTAGATCTTACATACGATTAACTAGACCCGATTATATGAGTTTTAGTCAAGTTAAATCAATTTGGTCCGGGATTGGGTAGACTAATTTATACCCGATTTTATGTGAATTGGTAACAAGTACGATGAAATCCAAAATCGAAACATGATTAAGACTCAAATTAAAAATATTATTATTATTATTCATACTGTATATATTATTTCAATTTCATACTAAAATAATTATTTCTATTTTTTATCATTTAATTATTTGTTTAAAAAATATGTTTGGTGATACTATTTGGATAAAGCTATCGAAAAAAATATATATATGTGATGAGAGCTCCGAAACCCGTTACCGTGAATCTATGGAGGCCCAAACTAGTTTGCGCCGGTCTACATAGCGGCTAATTTGGGTAAATATAGTTTTTGAAAAATCAAATATTGTTTTAATGCGGATAGCGGACGTCGTTTGCTATAGTTGGTCACGTCAGTTTTCCGTGGACGACGTCCGCTACTCGCATGTGTATAAATATATGGTGATTTCACTTATGAAATCATCCCGAAAAAAATTTGACTCGTGTTTTAGAGTCCGCAATAATATTCCAAATTTAGGTACAATTTAGTTTTTAGTAATTTAAATATTTTATTATTTGTATTTTAATTTATTTATTATTGTCAATTGCTAGTTTAAATTTAGATATTGTATTTTTGAATTATTATCACTATGTTTTGTACATTATTGTGTAAGAGATATGGAAGACGGATGACCACATGCTCTCATAAACGGAAGTGTCCTACATCGTCAGAATCATCACATTAGTAGGAATATTATAAATGAAGAGCATAGTTCGATGATCCAGTTTAAGCATGATGATTATTATTTGAGTAAGTTTGTGGCGTTGGATGCTAGAGTATCTGCATGCTTGATACGGTGGGGGTTTTACGGAGCATTCAAGACGATTCGTATCAAGATGGATAATCATTTGTTGACTACTATAGTGGAGCGGTGGCGACCCGAGACGCATATATTCTTCCTCCCGATGGGTGAGGCCACGGTGACACTATAGGATGTGTCACTCATATGGGGATTGTCCATATTGGACAATGTTATCACTGGTCTACGATCCAATAGGAGTGTTGGGGAGTGGAAACAGTATAGCACTACCGTGTTTGGGTAGACTCCTAGAGATGAGTTCATTAGCTATCCTAATTTCCATTTACGTGATCTGGGAGAATATGTGTTGGAACGAGCTGCCCTGCCATTTGAGTCTGATGATGAGGTCATATGTTTTGCTCGGGCTATCTGTCTCCTCATAGTGGTTTCGATTTTGTTACCGAATAATAATGGGGACCGAGCAAAACTAATCATGATGGACCTCTTTACAGATGATGAGGAGATGACATGACTTAGCTGGGGATCGGCCGTACTTGCGTACTTATATCGAGAAATTTGCAAGGCTTCGACCGATCTCGTGATAGTAGGTGGAGCATTCAGAATTGTACATGTGTGTCAACGTTATACAAACTTAATGTCATATCAATAGCTAATAATATTGTTTATAATTTTCAGCTATGGGCGTGGTCCAAAATTCTTGCTTTGAAGTCGGTGTTCATGTACCGCTTTCCGAATGAGTCCTTCGACCGACGTAGTTACCAGTACTATGGTTGGAGGTTTGTATTTCATTATTTATTATTGTTTATAATAATTTAATTTAATTTAAATTATGTATTTTACAGGGAGTTTACGGGTCGTCTGGACCATACGAACACGGCGCACAATGCGATAAGGGTTTGTCGAGATGCACTAGATGCTATTGGAAGACGAGAGATACTGTATTAAATAATTACTTATACAAATTATTGTGTGAGTTTGTTAATGTATAATTTTCAGTTCATATGGAGGCCATACACGGATGGTGACATAGAGCACGCTGACGCTGAGACCACTGCGGCATGGCATTACACGGGGTCGATTATATTTTTCGGCCGCGTGGAACACCATCACCTCGATCATGTGGCACATCAGCTTGGAGGTGTCCTCTCCATTCCCGGACCAGCAGAGGATGCAGCGCTCCTAAGGCTCCTGCATTCTTATAACTCCGAGAAGGGTCAGCATTGGGTCAGTATCCATACTAAATGGATCGATATGTGGGACCACATTTTCGAGCACTTGTTCGAAGACGGAGCTTATGTATCGGAAGACACATATTTTTCGTGGTATTGTACATATGGTATACAACATTTAGCCATCCGATCGAACGAGGAGACCGGTTGGAGAGGAGGAACATCAGAACCCATGGCCCGAGTGGTAATAATTTTATAATACATTGTGTTGCATTTGTCTTAATTTGATCAATTTTTTTTGTTTGCAGGCCACACAGTTAGAAGACTTTGCAGGCACGCATTTATGGGGGAACACAGAAGCTACCCATAGACTTAGGGAAATACAACATTTTGCTTTCTCCCAGGTCTATGGGTACTTACCTTCCCCCCACTACACGTCGTCTGACATGGACATCTCGCCTCCTATTGAGCCATCTCCGATGCCTCGAACGTGGACGTAGTACCGTACATTCGGGTACGCACACCCACCACCTGACCCAACTGTGGGACGTCGTACGGCTCACAGCAGTACCCTCCTATGAGTTATCCATATAGAGATCGACCGTCTCGTCATCATGTACATTTGCCAGCTCAGTACCGGACCCCGCCAAACCCACGAGGGCCTAATCCTAGTGAATCGCCTCCGATGAACTGTGACAGGGAAAGGCGTCGAAGACCTAGGAAACGTGGAGAGTCCAGCGCGGCACATGAGCAACCATGTTTTTATGATGATGACTTGATAGATATGAAATTTTTGGATAGAACTCTCCCATAAAAATGTTTGTATTAAATATTATTTTTTTGTTATTGTTATTGTTATTTTAATATTAATATTAAAATATTAAAATTAAATTAAAATATACAATTAAATTTAAGCATTAAAATTAATTTTAAGTCAAAAATCACGAGAGATCCATATCCGTTGGAATTCTGCTTCCCCTACGTCCCCCTCTTCGGATAGATTTTAATCTACTGGGGTCATGCCACAACTTCCACCCTGGTCTCGTCCATGTGTACTCGGGTATAAGTGAATGAAGAACTACTTCCCTGTAAGCTGCCTGCAACATCTCTAGGGTTTAGGGTATAGGTGCACGTATGAACATGCAGTCAGGTGCACGCCCAATATGTTTCGCTGCTTTAATAGCGTGGGAACATGGTACCCGGTACGTATGCCACTTCGAACATGTACATGTTTGTCGTTGCAGGTCAACCGTGTGAATGTATGTCTCATTACTATGGCCCGTGTCTACCTCAACTTTAGCGGCTAGGCGATCGGCGTCCCACAACTTAAAAGTATGATAGTATGCTTTCCTTTTGGCACGTCTGTAAAATTTTTTAGCAGATTCCGTCAACAATTCAGTGTTCGAAGTCATGGATTTGATCTCTGAGCGCCTCTTCATGAATGTCTCGCTAGCCTCATAAAATGTCGCCATAACTATTGTGGTGATCGGTAAGCGCCAGACAAGTTTTAATACTCCATTGATGCCCTCAATTTGGTTCGTGGTAAGTGTCTCAAATCTCTTACCGTCATCTTGTATCAAAGTCCACTTGGTAACATCTTTTCGCTCCAACCAACGATATGCCTCTTCATTTTTGCTCCGAATTTCGGCCATGTCATCGTGATATTTATCAACTTTTGATCGGATACCGGCTCGATAAGCGATTTGCTTCAATTCGGTGTTCTTAAATGCACTATAGAAGTTAGAACAGAAGTGTCGCAGACACCAACGATGGTTCAGGTGTCCAGTTTGGAACGCTTCCATCGAACTCACCGCCTCCATAATACCTGCTGCCCGATCGGATATTACATGTCTCACGTATCCCGATAACAACGGTATCGAGCATCTCTAAGAACCATGTCCATGACTGTGTACTCTCAGAGTAAACAAGAGCATAAGCGAGAGGAATCACATGACCACTATCGTCTTTTGCCACAGCAACCAACAATTTGTGGTTGTACCTACAATTCGTATATGATTAAAATATGAACTAATAATAGTTTTAATGTAAAGAAGTATTTACCTCGCATACAAGTGTGTTCCGTACACAGAAATAACTGGGTCACAGTATTGGAATACGTCCACACACGGTTTAAACGACCAAAACACGTACTAAATCATATAGTTCGACGGTCCCAAATCAGTCTCGTACAGTTGCCACCGTACCACACTCCCATTGTTCATATGTAACATCTCACCAAATAAAGAAGACAACTTTGTCATTGACGATTCTCATGACTCGTACACCATCTCAAATGCATGTTGAAGTGCATTCCACGCTGCTTGTATTTGACAGTCAGTCTATAAATCACACGCATATGAGTCTGAACAGTCTTTACTTTTATACCTGCATAACAATGTTATAGATTATAATTATTATATATTAAAATGATAATATATAACATTTTACCATTATCGTTTCTGATTAAAGGTTTCATCTCATATGCAATAAAATTCTGCGACATGTTACGATGACCCTCCAGGAGTAGTATGTTATCGCACGTATAATCATACTGGTATACAGATATTTGCCATATCTTATCGCGTGTCCAACATATTGCTCTAAGATGGAATGGACAATCTTCATGTACACATTTAATTATCCATTTCTCCGATGCGCTCTCCACAACTTTGTATTGCCATCTTTTTCGAATATGAAAATGTGCAATGCAATACTGAAGATGAAACTTATCTTTAAATTTCATTCGAACAGCCAAGTTCTGTTCATCAATTTCATGCTTTGTGTATTTGCGTCGGCTAGAGATCTCTGGCACTAGATCAGATGATATCAATGTCACAGCTAACATAGCATACATTTCATCGATTTTTTCGGCGGAACATCTCAACCGCCGAACTAACCCATTGCCCTGGTCCACTCTCCGTGAGGTTCCACTAATGCCCTCTTCCGATATTTCTTCGTCACCATATTCCTCGTCTGGGGAATCGGGCTCGGTATCATTATCAGACCCTTCCTCTTGACCACCAGAATTCGAAGCAATGTCATCATAATATGTTGCCCATTAAGGATCTATCTCTATGATTACTACATGTCGAATACACAATATCAAATATTACAAGTGAATAATAAATATTCAAATAATTAACGAAATTCAATTCAAAAATAGGATTCGATTATACCTGAAATCTGAAGTCGCTGAACACTTCAAATAATGTTGTATGTGTTGTTTGATATAAATTTGTGTTGAAATACAATCCATATATATAGAAGCATAAATATCGAATGACAAACGCGGAAATTGAGTGTCAATAACTATAGCGGACGTCGTCCGTGGAACACGTGGGCAGCTGACGTGTTCCGCGGACGACGTCCGCTATAGCTGTCCACATCAGCTTTCCGCGGACGACGTCCGCTACTCGCTCTAAAACAATATTCGATTTTTTGATTTGCATTATTATCCCAAATTAGCCTGCATGTTTTATACATATCAATTAATTGTGATCCTATTTATAAGTGATTATTCAGAATTCTTTTTTATATGGGTGAGCATTCGTTACCAAATATCAAATCAAATCAATTATTGAAATACTGAATACCAAATTATCAACAAAATAAAATATCGATTCAAATCCAATATTTTTTTGGTACCGAACCGAAATAATTTATGTATTTCTTTATTGGTACCAAAATACCAAAATTAAAACATCTATAAAAAATAATCAATAGAAAAATATCTTTACAAATACAAGCATTGAAATATTAATCACATTGTTGTATCTATATAATAAAATAATCTTAAATTCTTATAGTTTCTACTCCGATATAAGTGTAAAATGTTATGAAAGTTTTGAAAACAAATACAAAAATAATAATTATTAAATAAATTAAATTAATAGTTTATTAAGTTGGAATCTAAATTACTATTGTCAAATTTATCTTGCTTGTATTGATCTTCTTCAATATCATCAAAATGTAATCTACGAAGCCAATTTTGAAAGCATATAAGTTCCACTACAATTTTCGAACTCAAAAAACATCTATAAGAATCAAAGTCTCGCTGACCTATTAAATATCAAACAAATATAAGATTGTAACACCCAAATAATCATTAAATAAAAATACTTTAAACATCTATCAAGGATAAATGCAGATTCAGAATCAACTATGGAGATTGACATGAAGAGAATATTATGAGTCATTTGGGCAAATATGATAAATCTCATACTATTGACTTTCCAATATATTAAGATATTAAATTGTGATATCAATAATTGAAAGACCAATAACTTATTTAAAAATTTTAAAATATCAATATTCTATAAATTAATTTAGTATTCGGTATATACCAAATTTTTATTATTTTTATCGAATAACAAACCAAATTTCATAATTTTATAAAATTAAATATCAAAGTGAATATTAAATATCAAATACTTAAATAACAAAATTTATGTATGGTATTCGGTATTACAAAGTTTTTGCTCACCCTTACTTTTTTATGTTTAGATATTGTTTGAATACTCTGTTAGTTTTTAATGGATTTTACGATTCGTTTTACCGATTAAAGTTAGCAAAATCAAGATGTGGAATGGGAAAAAGAACACATAAGATTTTACGTGGAACCCGAGTACCGGGAGAAAACTACGGACCACCTCCTAGTCAATCCACTATCACAAAAATAACACAAAAATTACAGTCACAAGAACTATCGAGTTCTTGTGCAACTTAAATCAAAAGCCACAACAGAAAGTTCCAACCTAGAACATGCTCGTGCTCCCTACTATTCTCTGAGATGATTATGATGCCGCATTAATGCGGCTGACACCCATTATATAATGGTTGCAGGTGGGCTTTAGGGTTAAATCTCACTAATCCTTTGTCGATCCCTTCAGTGCACCCTTTTCGGCTGATCGACCGTCACCGAAGCTTTACAGTTCTCAAGACTAGAACCTAGTACCGATCCTCATCTTTATGGCGACCCTACTCAATTATTGTTGGTTGTCATTAATGTTGATTGACACATTTCAATCAACCATTAATGAAGCTGGTTCTATTGTTGGGAAGGTGCTGATTGTCATCTTCTTCCCAAAGGTGACGATTGGACCCAACTCCTAGAAGTGTCGATCGACACTTGCCTCCCAAAGTGTCGATCACTTCCTTCTTCCCAAAAGTGACGATCAGATCCAACAATCTCCTCCTTCCAGCCTTAGAGCTCCTTACTCATTACTAACTAGTTTTACCGGTCTGTCCCAACCAACCTGTCTGAAACAGAACTTATGCTTCTTCGTACTCACCACCTTGGTGAGCATATTTGCCGGATTTTCTTCAATATGTATCTTTCTCAACTGCAAAATTTTCACAATCACTGAATCTCTAATCCAGTGGAATTTCACATTCACATGTTTCGTCCTAGAATGAAATGATGGGTTCTTGGTAAGTTCCAATGCACTCTGACTTTCACAATGTATGATGGGTTCTATATCGAAACCGATCTCTGAGAGCCACCTCTTCAACCAGACCATATCTTTCTCTGCCTCCGTGATTGCCATATACTCTGCTTCTGTTGTTGACAATGCCACACATTTATGTAACCGAGCACCCCATGAAATAGATGCTCCTCTGATTACTGATACAAACCCTGAGATCGACTTCCTCGACTCCAATTCTCCAGCAAAATCTGCATCGTATAAACATTCCAGTTTCAACTCCTCCCCAGCTCGATATCTCAAACCAATCCCTTGGTCCCCTTCAAATATCTCAAAAGCCACTTGGCTGCTTTCCAATGATCCTTCCCTAGATTCGACAGATATCTACTCAGCATTCCCACAGCAAAGGCAATGTCTGGTCTTGTGCAAACAATCAAATACATCAGACTGCCGACCAACGATGCATATGGTACGATCGACAATTCCTCCTAATCGGCTTTGGTGGTCGGACAAGAACTTTTGCTCAATCGAAACTGAGCACCCATCGGTACACTGACTTCCTTTGCATCCCGCATGTTGAACTTTTTCAGCAACTGTTCAACATATCCCTTCTGATGAACGACAGTCTCCCTTGTCACTCTGTCTCTGACGATCGACATCCCAAGGACTCTATTGGCGGGCCCCAAATCTTTCATCTCAAATGCTTTTGATAACTGAGTTTTTAAATCTTTGATCAATCTCGTATCATGACTGATCAACAATATGTCATCGACATAGATAAATAACAGAATAAATATGTTATTTTCGAAAGTCTTCCTGTACATGCAGTGGTCTTCCTTAGACCGCTCAAACTTGTTTTCTTTCATGAAATTATCAAACTTCATGTACCACTGTCTTGGTGCTTGTTTGAGACCGTAAAGACTCCTCCTAAGTCTGCACACCTTACCCTCGTCTCCTTTCCTCACAAACCCCTCGGGTTGCTCCATATACAATTCTTCCTCAACATTTCCATGCAGGAAAGCTGTTTTCACATCCAATTGTTCGACCTCCAAGTCGAACTGTGCAACAAGCGTCATAGCCGCTCTGACCGACACAAGCTTCACAACCGGGCTGAACACTTCATCAAAATCAATTCTTTTCTTCTGATTAAAACCATTTACCACTAATCTTGCATTATTCCGAACACTCCCCTCATATTCCAATTTCTGCTTGAAAACCCACTTGTTCGAAAACGGCCTCCTCCCGACCAGTGCCTTCACCAACTCATACGTCTGATTCTTTTCAAGCGAGGCGAGCTCCTCCTACATCGCCTTCTTCCATCGGTCACTGTCTTTCATATTCAAAGTCTCCATATATGTCTCAGGTTCTCCATGTTCTGAGACGAGCACATAGTCACTTGTTGGGTATTTATTGGAAGGGTGTCCGACTCTTCCAGCCCTTCTCTGTTCGCCCATCGGCCCTTCATGCTATTGATTGTGGTGCTGGCTATGTTCAAGAGCTTCAGCATGAGCCTCATCGTCACTTTCAATATTGATAGGCGGTGCTGACCCTTTATCATTAGTGTCGATCGGCACTGCCGATCGGTCTTCCTCAGTGTCGATCGACAATGTCAACCAAGGTTCTTCAATGTTCACAGGATCCGTCCCCTTGGATCCGAAAGTCACAACGATGATATTTTCATCCTCGAAAAATACTACATCCCTCGACCTTATGACTTTCTTCTCGGTCGGATTCCAAAGCTTGTAGCCAAATTCATTTTCACCATATCCGAGAAAAACTTAAGTCTGGGAATGTGAGTCCAATTTCTTCCTCTGATCCTTCGGAGCCAGTATCTTGACCTTGCACCCGAACACCCTCAAGTGATTATACTTTGGTTTTTCTGGAACCAAAGTTCATCAAATCAATAAATGCCGAAGGAGACCTGTTTCTCAGATAACATGCGGTCGACAGTGCTTCTCCCCAAAATCTCTTCGGCAGCTTTGCAGTAGCGAGCATACATCCCGCCTTATCGAGCAGTGTTCGGTTTAGCCATTTGGCTATTCCATTGTGTTGCGGTGTCCCTGGCTCTGTCTTCTCATGTCTGATCCCATTTTTTTTGCAATACAAATCAAACGCCGACGAGGTATACTCACCTCCATTATCACTCCTCAAACAGATCAAATTCTTCCCAATCTCTCTTTCAACCATGTGTTGGAATTCTTTGAACCTGATGAACGTCTCATCCTTGGTTCGAATCGGATACACCCACGTTTTCCTTGTGGCACCATCCACAAATGATACAAAATATTTCTTGCCACTGAATGTCTCCACATCCATCTCCCCACACACATCGCTGTAGATTAGTGCAAGTGACTGTGATTTTCTGGTCCACTTAACTTGGAATGCAACTCTGTGCTGCTTCCCTTCCAAGCAGTCTTCACATTGGCTCAGCACAGAGTTGCCGTTCGACAAGAGTCCATCCTTCATCAAATGCTTTAGCCATTTTGCTCCCAGATGAGCCAATCTCTTGTGTCATGTATCCAAAGAAACATCAAACTCAGTTGTGGCGATCGTCTTCAACACAGTTGACACTGGGTCGATTGGCTTAATGACAGTCGACACCCAAGTTCTGTACCGAGTCCGCTGCAGCACTCCGCTCGCAACGACCAGTGACCCTCTCTTCAACTTCCACGAGCCATTTCCACACACGCTTGTATACCCTTCAAGATAAAAAACACTCCTTGAAAGCAAATTTAATCGTAATGTGGAAATATGTCTTACTTGGTTTAACACGAGCTTCATCCCCGTGTTGATCGTCACTTCTATGCATCCAATATCCACGATCGGCGATGCACTAGAATTTCCCATCTTCACAATCTCGATATCTCCAACAGTGTAAGACTTGAAATTGATGTGGTTTGGTGTTGTAAGGTAAGAGGCAGCTAAGTCAAAGACCCACTCCTCCGATCTCCCCTGCGACAAGTTCATCTTCTTCAGAGACAGGACAATCAGCTCGTCACCCTGCGAGCGGACCATGTTGGCCTCCTCGGCCTCCTTCTTGCCCTTCTTCTTGTGCATTTCCTGGGACCTTTTATAATGGACACAATCTTTCTTTAAGTGTCTAATGATCCCACATTGAAAACATGTTCTTCATTCGCCACCTGAAGGATTTCCCCCATTCTGCTTGTCACCTCCATGTGACTTGCTTCTCATTTGTTTTGACGATCAACTGGACCCATGTCCCTGTCGATCGGTAGCAGCTGCCAGAGTACCCCGACCGTCCTTACATGTTTCTTTTCTCCTTTCTTCTTCATTCAGAAGACTCTCGACAACTCCTAATAATGACAATACTGATGTAGGATTACTCAAGGTCACCACCAGTGTTTCCCAAGTATCAAGGAGTATCCCAAGAACCAGTAGCCCTGTAACTCATCGTCAAGTTTCAGATTGGCCCGAGTCAACTTATTTACCAAATCCTGAAACTTATTCAGGTGCTCCGCCATTGGACTCCCATCGACATATATGAGATTTACTAGCTTCTTGATAATGCCAACGTTGTTTTGCACATTCTTTCTCTCACAGATTTTCGGAAGTTTGTTCCACATGGCATTCGGCTCTGTCAACTCTCTAATATGATGAAACAACGACATGTCAACCCACGACCTGATATACGCCAATGCCTTCTTGTTCGTCGATTTCCATTTCTGTGGTTCTATCCCCTTTGGTTTTGCCGGATCGATCGTCGCCTACAAATCCTTACAGGACAACAAGTCATCCATGTTCACCTTCCAAATGGAATAATTTGCCGACGTGAGTTTAATCATCGGTACGCTGGAATCCTCCATTTTCAGTCTCTGAAATCTGAACACTGAGCAAAAAATCCTTCTGATGCACTTGTAACCAGATAACCAAGAGCTCTGATGCCACTTGTTAGCTTTTAATGGATTTTACGATTCGTTTACCGATTAAACTTTGCAAAATCTAGATGGGGAATGGGGAAAAGAACACAGAAAATTTTACGTGGAACCCGAGTACCGGGAAAAAACTACGGACCACCTCCTAGTCAATCCACTATCACAAAAACAACACAAGATTACAGTTATAAGAACTATCGAGTTCTTGTTTAACTTAAATCAAAACAGCAACAGAAAGTTCCAACCCAGAACATGCTCGTGCTCCCTGCTATTCTCTGAGATGATAATGATGTCGCATTAATGCGGCTGACACCCATTATATAATGGTTGCATATGGACTTTAGGGTTAAAGCCCACTAATCCTTTGTCGACCCCTCTCAGTGCACCCTCTTCGGCTGACCAACCGTCACCGAAACTTTACCACTCTCAAGACTGGAACCTAATAACGATCGTCATCTTTATGATGACCCTACTCAATCAATGTTGGTTGTCATTAATGTTGATTGACACATGTCAATCAACCATTAATAAAGGTAGTTCTATTGTTGGGAAGGTGTTGATCGCCACCTTCTTCCCAAAGGTAACGATTAGATCCAACTCCTAGAAGTGTCGATCGACACTTTCCTCCCAAAAGTGTCGATCACTTCCTTCTTCCCAAAAGTGACGATTGGACCCAACATACTCATCTCCACAAATAAAGCAATTTTTCATTCTTATCACTCGAGACTCTTTATCTTTTAGCATTCGTTAAAAAATGTGAACAACCCGTGTATAATGATTGATTTGTTTGTATTCGTATTTTTTCGTTCAAATTAAAATATGAACATTATTCGAACAACAAAACGACATCGAATAATAATTTGAACGAACTTGAAACAAAAACGAACATATCCATACATAAAATGAACTTCAACAAGAATAAAACACAAACACGAACATATCCATACACAAGTAAAATTTTAGAAATGTGATTAATGTTCAAATATGTTTTTCCATTTAAAACATAATATGACGAACACGAATAAATTAAACTAACATCGTTCATATCGAATAATACCTCTAGATACCAAGCAATTACATAAGAGATTAGTGATCCCGATTAAAGAAAGAAGAAACCCAAAATACACCGTTCTAGACGAGAATAATCGTTTCTTAATTCATGTTGTGATATAAAAATATTATTAAGAGAAAATTGCATAATTAACCTCCCAACTTACAAGGTATGTAAATGACATGTCCTCCTAACTTAAGAAATTGCAAGAATAACATCTAAAGTTATCAATACTGTTTGATTTTTACTCATGATATTCAAGTACTCGGTTTTCTGTAAGTTGAAAACCTTTTGAAAATCTCTCTCAAAGTACGAAAATAAGATATGTTTGAAAAGGTATACAAAATTTACCTTTGATATTAGAAAATTATGCAAAAAATATTAAAATTTACGAGTTCATTAAAGTGTCAATAATAAACGATATTGGAAACTTGAGGTGTGTTATGTGCATTTAATTGAAGTTGGAGAGTTAGATATGTATATTTTTGCTCATAAAGTGTACTATATTTATAATTTCGTAACTTGGAGTATATGTCATTTACACGTATGTTAAGTTGGGGGTAGTGAGTACACATCACCCAAAATATTAAAGTTAAAAAAACTTATAATGGATAACTTTAATTTGTGTTTAGGGTTGACCCAACGCATTGGTTGGTTAGTATTCGAATCGCGTACGAAAGTTGGCACCAAGCACGTCCTTCACTGTGATAATCTGGATACTACTGATTCATTGGTTGCTCCATTGCTGTCAATGGATTATAAATATAATAAAAAAATAAAAAAATAATTGAGATAAATCATATATTTGTATTATTAAACATTTTAAATTATTAAAGGACTAATAATAATAGTATTTAAAAATTCTCCTTCCAGTTTTGGGACCCACGTGTCATTTTGAACGTTCGAATGATTAAGTACAACGAGTGTATTTTCTCAGCCATTCCATGGATTGACTAATAATAGATAAGGTTTTGATACATGTATCCTTCTCCTATCGATCTTCAGTATAACTGGTGATATTTTAATTTTAATTTTTTTTTAATTATTCTTATTTTAAACAAAATCCAAAATTATAAAAAAGATAGTTCATAATTTTATTTTATTATTATCACAATACAAATGATTTGTTGTTCCATTTATCAAAATACCCATTTTGGACCTATATTTGCCGATTTTTTAAAAATATCGGGGCTTAGCCGAAATTGCTAAAATTAGGAAAATAAGATATAAAAATCGTCGAATGAAATTTAAGTGGAGAAAAATACATTTTTAAAGTTTTGGTAAGTCAATTTGATGACACGATCACTTATTATGAAGTCAATCGATCTCATTTGTAAGCAATATGTGATAATTTGTAACTTTAAGATTCTTCAATTTCACTATATCAAAGTTAGAACTTACAAATTGAATTGAACCAGAGATATTTATAATGATAATTAGGATAATGAACGATATATTTCTTATAGAATGTTGAAATTATAGAATATAATAAAAAATACGAAGATCAAATATTTTGGAGAGTATATCTCATTTTCATAAACAATGTTGGATAAACTATCACGAAAGATAGATAATCGATCAATGGCCACTCCGATAAAAATGTTTGGCAATGAAATTAGATCAAATGCACATATTATGTCCTTCATTACCATGAAGTTTTACAGATTTAGAGATTTTTAAAGTTTCATATTTCAAAACAATATTATATTTAAAAACTTTAATTTTAAAGATTGATGATTAATTTGATTTAAAATATTTTTTTATAATATAATTCATTTCTTTCATGTATCTCAAATTTGGACAATGACATTGATATTTATTTGGAATAAGATGGAGTTAAGGTTTAGGTATTAATCAGACACAAGTATAAATAGTGTGTATGAATCCTCAGACTATTTTATGCATATGTTTTGAGTTTTAGAATGCAGTTTGAGAATGTGTTTTCATAATATGATTACAGATCATGAATTCATTCAGTGTTCAGTAATGGATAAATTTAATTACAGAAATAGAATAATGCTCTGTATAAAGTTAGATGTAAAATGCATTTTATGTAATAAATGATTTTATTACCCTTTTAGTTATGAATAAGATTATATTCGATTTAACTAAATTTGAAATATTACTAATACAACACAAATACAAGCAATAATAGATACTTCATAAATTTTTCATTCACATCGTCCATATTGTCCGACACCCCAACAAAAAATCAAACAAAATACTTAAGAAAAAGTATAGATCGTAAAACACACCTGAATCCGACGTCGTAAAAATGTTGAAAATATTGAAGCTTCACCTTCAAATATCTGGGTTTTGGATAACACTTGAAGTTTCACCTTCAACTAGTATTCCGGTTTGGGATTAGATAGAATGGAAACCCATGTTTTTATACCGACCGGTACACAAAAAACCGGGTATCCGGGTCGACCCGGAAAAAAAATATTTTTAAAAAAAGGCCAGTGTACCGATCGTACAGGTCCGAACAGGTACGAAATTTCAAACCGATATAAAAACATTCATGGAAACACGTGGTTGGAATTGAAGATTATGATAATGAGGAATAGATTTATAATTTAAAATTTTAAAATATGTTCTCATTTTAGAATGTAGTTGGGACTACGTTTTGTATTTTAACCACAAACCATGAAAATGCGAAAATGCATTATGAGTAAAACATGAATGAGAATGTGTGTTGTTCTGTAAAAACTACGAAAATGCATTCTGAAACGTGTATAGAAGATAGCCTTATTGTAACTAATGTGACCTTACTCTTATTTAATTATAAACACACGTGGCGTAACGTTATTACTAATGTGTCTGGTCTAATTAAAATATAATGTTTTCCATTTTACTTAACAAAATAATAATAAAAACCTCGTGATTAAGTTACTGCCGCACGATATGGAACGACGACGGAGTTGCGAAGTTCAAGTAGAAGACCGCAACGTAGAACACTACAAGTACACCTTAATGGAATTCTCTTCGTTTTTGCAGCTTCTTTTATAAATACATCTTCTTCCTCAGCTTCTCTGAACCTGAAAATGGCTGATCAGAAACTCGAATTAGCTTCTTCTTTATTGGAGAAGAAACTCGAATTATCTGAACAAAGGTTTCTTCTTGAAAATATCTGGATCGAGAGCAGGAAGCTATGGCGGATTGTAGGCCCAGCGATATTCAGCCGTCTCGCGACTTACAGTATGTTTGTTATAACTCAAGCCTTCGCCGGCCATCT
>RWGZ01001050.1:0-16159 GCA_009725065.1 Utricularia reniformis | reverse complement strand
TTGTTTTCTTCATAATGACATGCCGCCGTTGTTCTGCTCTTCCTTCCTTTTCCAGCTAGAGATCTCAAATGGGATCCACAATCGTCCCCATGGACGTCGTCAAACTGTTGTGGTCTCTAGGACCGTGGTATCAACAGTCACAAACCCTAATGATCAGGGATCTGTTATTAGATTTATATTGTCTGTGGGACAATTTAATAGATGAAAATAAGAGCAAGAACAAAGTGATTTAACGTGGAAAAACCTCTAAAAATGGGAAAAAGCTATAGGACTAATAATAAGAATACTCTAAGCCAATCTATTATCTATCAAGAGTACGTACAATCCGCACATCTAAGAAATGACGAGGAAAAACAATATAACGCAAGTAATCGAGCGTGCAACTAAGAAGGGGTTGCATGTTCGGAAAAGGTCATCCTTAGCTTGTGAACACACCTCCATTATGTAGATGAAGAGAAGAAACCGCCACAGAACTTATCTAACAGATTAACTGATGCATGTCTCATTCAGTTTTTGCCCTCTCGTAACCGTTGAACTGACCGAATCCGTAGGTTGATCGGTCCCTTCTGTTGAAGTTTGACTAATCTCGGTAATATCGTTGCTTTCGTTCATTAATGGGTTGTGTATGCTTGTTGGGCCTCGCATGTTGTGGTTGTTACATCCTTTTTGGGCCTCGTGTGTTTATACTGGACCTTGGCAGTTGTTGGGCCACAGGTCTTCTAGAATGTTCTTATTACGTCTTGGGCTTGGCCTGCTGGGCCGGCTGTAACAGTAAGGCGGTGGCCCGTACTATATATATGTTTATCGCTTCAGAAATGTCTCACTTTTCATTTCTGCATTTTACGTTTTTACTGCTTTCGCTCTCTAGCTCTCTGTGCGATTTATCTTTATGTTCTTGCTTTCGTTAGTGCTGATCTTTCGTTAGCTCTTTCTTTCCTTAGATCTAGCCTTGAATAACGATTCTGCGTTGTTTTACGTTTTAAAAGAGCTTTACATTTTTTTTCAAAAACTTACAACGCCTTCTTTACGTTGTTCTTGAGAAAATCTGTGGATTTTCTCAGCGTTCTTGGCCTGATAGTCTGAGTTTCAGACATATCCTTAATGATCTGAGGAACTGTGTGACTTGGTTAAAGAACGCGTTAACTTTACATACCGCACTTTACATTCTGCATTTACATTCTGTAATTACGCTCTGCTTCTAGCCTAAACTGTTGGCTCTAAGCACTTACTGTGAGATTACTTAGTGTTTTGGGTTACGTCTTTGAGAAAACCTTTGGGTTTCTTAAAGACTTGTGTCAACGTAAGTGTTTTCAAGCCAGATCTGTATAGATCTGAGTTCATGAAAACCAGTGACCAAGATACGTACTGAAGCCTTAAAACATTACATAGATCTTTGTAAATACGTTGAGCTTGTGTGATAAGAACTGCCCACAGTTTCTGTCCACTGTTAAGGCCTTAGAACATATATTCTGAAACTGCTGTGTTAACTAACGATCAGGTTGAAAACTACAGGTTTACGTTACTGACTTCTTAGTGATTAAGAAGTCCAGTATACTGGTGGTGATCTGTTACTATACCATAGTTTTAACTTCCTGTGAATATTTGTATTCTGTGTTTTAGTTGGTTCTGTGTTCTGTTTTTGTTGAACATTGCAACTAAAATAATGAATAAATTGCAGGGTGTTGGAAAATGGATTGCCCCGTACGAATCAACGGGTTGATATGAGCCACAACTTATTTTTTAAAAAAAATTTAGAATTAATACATATTATTATTTTTATTTTTTAGAACATATGGGAGGAATACATGATATTATAATAGATCATATTTTTATTTAATAATTTTTTCATTCTTCAAAATTATATTGATATTTATTGTTATTATTAGTTCGTTACTTAATAGAAACACAAAAACAATAAACAAAAAAATTGATTCGAGATCGGTTTGAGTAAGTTTTATTTTACATTGCTTATATAAATTATTCGATTGTATATCATTATTCAAAAAATTCAAAGCTGGTTTCATATATTGTCTTGAAATAAAGCATGGCTATAAAATTCGTCAATTATACTAAAATAAATCGAAGTGNTAAGACAACGTGATCGGATACCACTATAAATCTGGTGTTATTTTTATCGTTTTAAGAACGTAGTTTAACTAATAGGATTATAAAATAACAACAGGGAGGTGGTAGAGCATTTTGTCATCAGAAGTAAAAAAACATCGTCTAATTCTAGGGTTGATACATGATTTTTATAGTTGTCCATCACTTCATTAAAACTTAATATTATGTAAAGTAGATGGAAAGGAGCCTTAGTTATTGCTAAGGTGAGTCTTCGCATTTTTGTTTTTGGTGTAGACTTTGGCACTAGTCCATCTCGATACCTTAAACATTCACACACTCTCTCTTTGTCTTCGACTGAGAGGAATTTCCATAAGTGAAGCATAGACTCGATTGTTTTGAGTATGGTCTCAGCACATCCATTTGATGACTTTCAGTTTCGTGTAGTTAAGAAACGATGTAACAGTTCTGTAAATTTATTCAGTCTGCGTTTTCAGTTTTGAATGCTTAATGTAAAAACACAGAAACATTTTACGTGGAACCCGAGAAACGGGAGAAAACCACGGGCCAAATCCTCAGCCAATTGACTAGAACAAAAGGAGAGAAAACAGGGAGTCAAGTTTACAACGAAAACTGTTAAAAACCATAACAAGTCTCATATCCTCAACTTGAAGCAATCTCTGCAACAACAGCAATGGGAATCCTCCCCAGCAGAACTGCATACACCCACTGCTCTCCCTCTCTGTCTATTGCTCTATTTATCGCCTTTTAACCGTCACAGTGCGCCCACCCAATCAGCTGTTCTTTTCTGTTCCCTGCAGAGCAGTGCCAGGACAACATCAGGTTGCCTGTAACTCGTTTCCACTTCTGTTTCATCGGTCAGCTTTGGGCTAAACAGATAACAGGCCCCAAGCTCTTTAACTGCTTGTGAGCTGGACTAAGGCACATCGGCCTAACAAAACTCCTCCTCCAACTCACAAGCAGAATCTCGTTTAAGGTTCATGTCTGAAAAACTGCTCCAAACCAACCTTCTTGGAGCAGAAATCATGTTTCTTCACTGTCATAGCTTTGGTGAACATGTCAGCTGGATTCTCTTCTGTGTGAACCTTTCGGATGATCAGTTCTTTCGATGTCACAACATCTCTTATCCAATAAAATTTGACATCAACATGCTTAGTCCTAGCATGAAAAGCCGGATTCTTGGCAAGTTCTAAAGCGCTCTGATTGTCACAGTGGAGTGCATGCGGGAGACTTCTGAAACCATTCTATGATACAAGTCTCTTCAACCACAGAAGGTCCTTTCCTCCTTCGGTTAAGACCACATATTCCGCTTCAGTGGTGGAGAGCACCACACTTTTCTGGAGTTTCGATCCCCATGATATTGCTGCTCCTCCCAAAATTGAGACGTATCCAGAGGTGGACTTCCTAGTGTCGATGTCGCCTGCAAAATCTGAGTCACAGTAAGTGTCAAACCTTAGCTCTTCAAGTGTTCCAAACATCAGTCCCCATGACTTTGTTTCTTTCAAATATCTCAACAACCTCTTTGCTGCAAACCAGTGATCCTTGCCCGGATTTGACAAGAATCTACTCAGCAAACCAATTGAGAAAGCAATATCAGGTCTGGTGCATACCATCAAGTACATGATACTTCCGATCAATTAAGAGTAAGGCACTGACTGCATGCTGAGTTTCTCTTGTTCAGACTTGGGACATGATTCTTTGCTGATTCTTGTTTGTGCACACAGGGGTGTGTGCACTCCTTTCGCATCTTTCATATTGAACTTCACAAGCAATTGATCGATGTACCTCTGCTGATGAAGGAAGATTTTCCTTTCCTTCCTATCTCTTTCTATGGTCATTCCTAAGATCCTTTTCGAAGGTCCAAGGTCTTTCATGTCAAAAACTCGAGCCAACTGTTCCTTAAGGGCACTGATAAGCTTTAAGCTTTGTGAAACCAGCAGCATGTCGTCAGTGTAGATCAGTAACATCAAAAAATTGTCATTTTCCAGAAACTTTACATAAACACAGTGATCTTCTCTTGTCCTCAGAAAATGGTTTTCTCTCATAAATGTGTCAAACTTTATGTACCATTGTCTCGGAGCTTGTTTTAGTCCATACAAACTCCTCTTCAGCTTGCACACCAGCTGCTCCTTTCCTTTCTCGATGAAGCCTTCAGGTTGGAGCATGTAAAGCTCTTCTTCAATATCACCATGAAGAAAGGCTGTTTTAACATCGAGTTGCTCAATTTCCAAGTCCAATTTGGCTGCGATGGCAAGAACAGCTCGTATTGAAGTCAACTTAACTACCGGTGAGAAAACTTCATCAAAGTCCACTCCTTGTTCTTGATTGAATCCTTTCACAACTAGGCGCGCTTTGTATCTCGTTCTTCCATCTGATTCCAATTTCAACTTGAAGATCCATTTGTTCAGCAGTGCTTTCTTCCCATGTGGAAGTGGTACCAGGTCATAAGTCTTATTTTCCTTCAGAGAGTTCATTTCTTCCTCCATGGCCTTGATCCATTTCAGGTTGTCTTCCATTTCAGTAGCTTCTTTATACGTCTCAGGTTCCCCATACTCGGACACAAGAACATAATCACTGACTGGGTATCTTGTGGAGGGGTGCCTTGCTCTAACAGATCGCCTAGGTAAATCATTCCCTGTTGGATCCAATCCCTGAATCTCTGTCTGCTCTTCTTGGTCTTCAGTTCCGGTATCCGGATCCGCAGAGCTTTCAGTTTCCAACTGAGATCTTAGCGTATGAGGGTCTTCAAGGTTTGTTCTCATCTCCATATCCACTGTGTCTTGATCCTTGGATATATGGGTAATGTTTTCTCCCTCGAAGAAAACAACATCTCTGGACCTGATTATTCTTTTAGCGGTGGGATTCCAAAGTTTGAATCCAAATTCTTCCCCTCCATATCCAATGAACACACATGACTGAGAGTGGGGGTCTAATTTCATTCTTTGTTCTTTCGGAACCAATACCTTAGCTTTGCATCCAAAAACTCTAAGGTGATGAAGCTTTGGTTTTCTTCCCGACCACAATTCTTCTGGTGTTCTGAATTCTAACGAGGAAGAGGGGGATCTGTTTCTAAGGTAGCAAGCCGTGAGTAAAGCTTCACCCCAAAACTTCTTTGTCAACTTGGATGTGGCTAACATGCATCTAACTTTGTCTAATAAAGTTCGATTTAGTCTTTCAGCCACTCCGTTGTGCTGTGGGGTGCCAGGCTCTGTTTTCTCGTGTCTAATACATGAATCCCTGCAGTATCCATCAAATTCAGCAGACACGAACTCTCCGCCATTATCAGTTCTTAAGCACACAAGCTTGTTTCCAGTCTCTCTTTCCACCATGCTGTGGAATTCTTTAAATTTTCCAAATGCTTCGTTTTTGGTTCTAATGGGGTATACCCAAGACTTCCTGGTGGCATCATCAACAAAGGTGAAGTATTTCTTACCGCCAAACGTTTCAACCTCCAATTCTCCGCATACATCACTGTAAACAAGAGCAAGAGACACTGATTTTCTGACTGATGCAACTTGGAAACTCACTCTATGTTGCTTTCCCTCCAAGCACTCTTCGCACTTATCCAGTACTAAGTGTTTTGGACTAGGTAATAGGCCTTGCTTGATTAAATGTTTGAGTCCATCCGAACCAAGGTGAGCCAATCTTTTATACCAAATTTCCAACGAAATATCAGTCTCAGCAGTGGCAGTGGTGAATTGATTTTCACTTATCAATTCAGTTATGTAAAGTGTTCATTCCAGCTTACCCTTTGCATGGATTATGGATCCCTTTATAAGCTTCAATGTACCATCCTTGCAAACACTGGTGTAACCCTCCAAATCAAACACATTACCGGACAACAGATTTAACCTCAGGGTGGGAATATGCCTCACTTGATTCAACATCAACTTCATACCAGTGTTTGTCATCATTTCAACACTTCCTATACCAACAATCATCGAGGCGCGGGAGTTTCCCATTTTAACTGAGCCAAAATTTCCAGAGGTATATGTTTGAAAACAGCTTATGTCTGGCGTGGCATGGTACGATGCAGCAGAATCAAATATCCATTCCTCTACTCCTCCATGAGAAACGTTCATTTCTTCCATCGAAAGAACAATAAGTTCATCTCCACTAGAGGAGGTCGCCACTGCATTTGCTTGCTCGGGTTCCTTTTTCTTTTCCTTTTTGTGCACCTCATATGCTCTCTTAAAATGAGTACAGTTCTTCTTCAGGTGTCCAATTACACCGCAATGGAAGCAAGCCCTTGTTTCTCCCCCTGGGTTCAGAGATTTGGTCCTTCCATTCGACTTATCTCCTCTGGATTTCCCTCTTTTCTGGTTGTAATTTCGGGACTGCCCCCTTCCTTGTCTTTCTGTGGCAGCCAATGTTCCTTTGGGGTCCTTGTTGAAATCCTTTCTTCGTTCCTCTTCATTCAAGAGGCTCTCTACAACAATAGAGAGTGACAAAACTGGAGCAGAATTGCTCAAGGTCACTACCAGAATTTCCCAGGTATCTGGAAGAGTTCCCAGCAACAGAAGCGCCTGGAGTTCATCATCCAATTTAAGATTGGCTCGAGTAAGTTTATTTACCAGATCCTGGAATTTATTCAGATGTTCTGCCATTGACTGCCCATCAATATAACGAAGATTCACCAACTTCTTAATGGTCCCAACCTTGTTTTGAACATTTTTCCTCTCGCAAATCTTTTGCAGCTTATCCCACATTCCCTTTGCTTCTGTTTCTTCCCCTACATGATGAAACATGCTCAAGTCAACACAAGAACGGATGTATGCGAGTGCTTTCTTGTTCATAATCCTCCATTCACCCGCATCCTGCTTCTCCGGCTTCACTCCCGGATATACTAATCCCCATAAGTCTCGGCAAGCCAGCAGGTCTTCCATTTTAACTTTCCATATGGAATAGTTGCTGGAAGTGAGCTTAATCATGGGAACCGCTGAATCATCCCTTCTTCTGGCCGTGATTTAAAACCAAAGCTCCGATACCACTTGATGACTTTCAGTTTCGTGTAGTTAAGAAACGATGTAACAGTTCTGTAAATTTATTCAATCTGCGTTTTCAGTTTTGAATGCTTAATGTTCACAGAAACGTTTTACGTGGAACCCGAGAACCGGGAGAAAACCACGGGCCAAATCCTTGGCCAATTCACTAGAACAAAAGGAGAGAAAACAGGGAGTCAAGTTTACAACGAAAACTGTTAAAAAACCATAACAAGTCTCATATCCTCAACTTGAAGCAATCTCTGCAACAACGACAATGGGAATCCTCCCCAGCAGAACTGCATACACCCACTGCTCCCCTGCTTGTCTATTGCTCTATTTATCGCCTTTTAACCGTCACAGCGTGCCCACCCAATCAGCTGTTCTTTTCTTTTCCCTGCAGAGCAGTGCCAGGACAGCATCAGGTTGCCTGTAACTCGTTTCCACTTCTGTTTCATCGGTCAGCTTTGGACTAAACAGATAACAGGCCCCAAGCTCTTTAACTCCTTGTGAGCTGGACTAAGGCACAGAGGCCTAACAATGATGACATCAATGCAACTGAAGCTTAGTTGTTTTTGGAGGTTTAAAGCTCTCCTGGGTGACAATGCGTTTCAAAGAATTGCTTCAGTTGTTTTAGAGGTTTAAAGCTCGCAGGTATAGGATTCATTTCTCTTATATACTGTCTGTGTTAAGGAACCTTCTCAAGCCTAACACTCCTGGAAGGCAGTTAATTTGGTGAAAACAGCACTACTTTACCAGGTTCTTTAGCATTTGTGCTAGGAATTATGTTTTTCTTCTTAAATTTTCCTTGTGTTTGTCCTGTATCCATCTGGTTGTGTGGAATTTGGTAGCGTTCTATTTCAGAACAGTTTTATGACGAGGAACTTGTTGTAATGCTATCTGTTACATAATTTGCATTCCATTTATCTAATGTTTGATTGGTCTAGATGAAAGATCATCCAATAGTGGTGTTGTTTGGAACTGCGGTTCACCGTCCGGTGTGGTGAACGTGTCGCAGTTTTTTCATTTTAACCAAACATGCTTAACAAGTACGTTCATTTCACTGCTGAAAACTGCGGTGAGGTGACAGTACGTTTAAAACAGTGGTCGACAGAACGCAATTGTTTAATGACCATTATATTTTTCCTTTAAAATTACGGCTTATAATTATTTTTTATCGAAATTAATTTAATAATAATTTAAATTCTTATTAATATTAGTTTTATTAATATTAAATTTTTATTTCATTCGTTTAAATTTCTTGTATATATTAATTTTTATTAATATTAATTTATTTAAGAGCATCCGGACTTTGTAGATATATAATACGATCGGAATATGGAACTACAAATTTCCGTTGATCCATCACATATAGATGTTGAACTTATACACGATAACTACATGATTCGATATAGAAATGAAATACATGATCGCATTGCACTAGCAGGATTGGAGAAGATCGTCGATTTAGATGATTCATTTTTGTCAATATTTGTTTTTTAATAATTTTGATCAATAACTTATTATATTCTAGCAATTTCTTAAATAACGAGTTTATCATAATCAATATAAAATATAATTAGTAACTAATACATTTTTAATTAAAAATAAGGATAAAATAGTCATTTTATAAAATCACGATCACTGTACCATTGTTTTAAAACAGTTTTTTAAAATCACGATCAGTTCACCTCATAGCACAATACAGTCATCTCACCTCACCGCTACTTGCCAAACGTTGTTCCAAACATACCCAGTGTCACGTGGATGAATATTTGTGTTTATTTATTCCATCCTATTTATCTATAAATTGCACTCCTTTCTTTATTTTTAATGCACCAATATTTCAGTTTGTTGAACTGGGAGATTACAACATCTGACGGCAGTGTAATTTGTAGAAGCCTCCATATTTGTTAACTGTTCCGTTTTATACGATGTGGATATTTGGGCTACCACTTTGTCAACAGATCATAAGTCAAGATTGGGCCAGGTATTGACCTAATAAACGAGGCCCAAACAATAAGCACGAAGCTGAAGCAATTACGGTAAAGAAACTGCCACAGACAAAGCATAAATACCAGGAGAAACTGGAATGGAAGTGCGAGGCAAGGGTGGTTATCACAACAAATTGGTTATCAAAAAGCTCTGAAGGATTGTCTCCATTGGAGTACTTATTTTCAGAGAAGAGAAAGACGAAGACTGGATTAGTCAAGAATTTCTGCACGCAACACAGTTTAGGGAGAAAAGGATATGGTTGTATTCTTCCTTTCATGAATCTGTGCAATTTCTAACTGATCGTGATAGTAAATTGGGTAGTATTTAGCCCTATGGTTTTTGTCCCGGATTATCGGGTTTCCACGTAAAAAAGTTTGGCTCTCATTTAACATAGAAACTAAATACATTTATCTGCAAATTTGCTTGATATCACATTCTGTGGTGGTGAATTCCACTATGAGCAGGCCGATTTCTCAACAAACTGGTGGCCCTTGCAGGTCCCGAACCTGCGGAATTGAAAACAAGAAATTAAAGGAAATTTTGAAGACTCAAAAGAAGGCAATCAATCTGCAAGAACTCATAGCCAAGGCTCTGGGCGGAAACAGTTCTTTCTAATGGCAAATGAACATTTTAATATGATACGGTTATCTTCGTCTAACTTCCTGGAATGGAAAAACAGAATGGAGGACCTCCTCTACAGCAAAATGTTATTTGAACCCGTGGAGAAAGTAAGTACAAAACCTAGTGATTATACAGAAGAGAAGTGGAAGTCAATGCACAGACATACCCTTGGAGTAATAAGACAATGGATTGACTTAGCCCATTACTCACTTGTGTCCTCAGAAACCAATGCGAAGATACTATTTGACAAACTTGCTAAGATGTTTGAACCAAAATCCACACAGAACCAAGGATCTCTTCTTCATTGATTGTTGGAAATGAAGTACAAATAAGGAAGTCCGATGTCCAAGTACTTAGGAAAATGGTTGGAAGTTTCAAAACAATTGACTCAAGTTGGATTAGTTCTTGAAGAAAAACTCCAGTACCTACTAATACTCTACTCTCTACCAGATTCTTGGTCGCCTTTGGTAATGTCACTACATAGTATAGCTCCGAAGGAAGGGCAGAACCTTGACACAATAAATCAGTACTTAATCAATGAGGAAATGCGGAGAAGAGATCTCAAATGATATGAATCCTCAAAGGAAACAATTGCAACTGTGTCAGAAAGTAGAGGAATGAGCAAGACTTGACAGAACAACTGGAAAGGAAAATCTATAGATAAATCCTCAGATAGGAAGTCCAGCGAAACGAGAAATTAGCAGAAAGAAACAAGAAAATGTTTTTTCTGTGAGAAGCCCGGTCATTTGAAGAAGGACTGCTGGCATTGGAAAAAAAAATGCCGACACATCAGGTTCAGAAAATACAGCGAGTGTATCTCATGAGGAAGTCTTAGTGGTGCTGTCCAATGAAGACGACAAGAACATCGAACACAACAAGAATGAGTGGATAGTGGACTCAACATCGTCTTATCATGCAACTCCTAGAATAGATCTATTCACCTCCTATACATCACGCAAGTATGGAAGAGTAAAAATGGGAAATGAAAGTTACTCAAAAATATCAAGTATTGGAAACATCCTGATAAAAACAAATCAGGAAATCACAATGACCTTGAAGGAAGTTAGACACATTCCTCACTTGAGACTGAATTTGCTATCAACTAATATTCTTGATCAGGAAGGGCTGACCAATGTTTGTGGAGGAGGAAGCTGGAGACTAGTTAAAGGCTCCCTAGTGTTGGCTAAAAGAGAATTAAGGGACACACTTTACAGAATAACATTCAAGATAATTCATGGTTCTATTAATACAACTATAGAAGAATGCAATCTGGATCTTTGGCATCATAGACTCGGCCATCTATCAGAAAGTGGATTGCAACGGTTAATGAAAGATGGACTGATTGAGACAAAGGCTCGTGTACTCAGTGAGCTGTGCGAAGTTTGTGTGTTTGGCAAAAAACACAGAGTAGCATTTAAAACGAACCTGGAAAACAAGGAACAACTGATGAAACTGGTATTTTCATATGTATGCAACATAGATGTTGAATCAAGGGGAGGGAATAAATATTTTGTAAGTTTTATAGATGATTGCTCAAGAAAGTCATGGGTATATCCAATGAGAACTAAGGATGAAACCTTTGAATTTTTCAAGATCTGGCACAATCAAGTTGAAAGACTGACAGGAAATAAGCTTAAGACATTGAGAACGGATAATGAAGGGGAATATATATCGAAGGAATTTGAAACATACTGTAAAAATTTGGGGATCAGATATGAAACAACCGTTCCTCGAACTCCGCAACAAAACGGTACTGCTGAACGTCTTAACAGAACATTAATGGACAAAGTCAGATGCATGCTAAAGCAATCTAACTTGCCAAAGGAATTTTGGGCTGAAGCTTTGTCCACTACCTGCTATGTGACCAACAGATCCCCTACAGTTGCTCTGAATTTTCAAATACCAGAACAAAAATGGACGAAAAAGAAGCCAAGCTACACACATATGAGGACCTTTGGGTGTAAAGCTCTAGTTCATGTTCCAAAGAAATTAAGAAGAAAATTGGATGATCACACCAAAGAGTGTATCTTCTTAGGTTATGGTGATACTGAATTTGGATACAAATGTTGGAATCCCTCAACTGATAAAGTGATAAGATCAAGGGATGTCACTTTTGAAGAATCAAAGACAATCAAAGACATCAGACTCTATAACTTGGAAGGAAACATCTCAGATTCCCTTGGAGACTTTATAATCCCAGGAAATCATGAAGCATGAATGGATTTAAATCAGGATAGTGAAGAACTTAGAGGTCCACAAAATGATGATCTATGGACACACCAGGAAGGGCAAGATGAAACAGAATCACATGAACTAGATGAAAATGAAATTATGCCTGAACTGGACAACCAAAATCAAGATTCTTTACTAAGAAGATCATCCAGAATTAGAACATCATCATCAAGGTATCCTTTAGGGGATTACATACTAATATCTGAAGCTGGAGAACCGAAAACGCTGAAAGAAGCTCTTACACACAAAGAAAACAACAAATGGAAAGCTGTTATGCAAGAAGAAATTGACTCCTTGATAAAGAAGGACACCTATTCTCTTGTGGAACTTCCTCAAGGGAAGAATGTACTTGATAACAAATAGATATTTAAGCTCAAACTGAATGGGGATGGAACAGTTAGACACAAAGTAAAATTGGTCGTTAAAGGTTACAATCAAAGGAAAGGAATTGACTTTGAAGAAGTATTCTCTCCGGTTGTCAAACTAACATCAATAAGGTTGGTTCTCTCTTATGCAACCTATATGGATCTAGAACTTAATCAGTTGGATGTTAAAACGACATTTCTACATGGTGATTTGGAAGAAATTCTATATATGCAACATCCTCAAGGTTTCGAAAGTCAATGGAAGAAGGATCTTGTTTGCAGACTTAAGAGAAACTTGTATGGTCTCAAACAAGCTCCGAGGAGGTGGTATAAAAAGTTTGACAACTTCATGGTACACAATGGATTCAAAAGATCAGAAAATGATCCATGTGTGTACTTCAAAACTGAATCTAATGGTGACTTTATTATCTTGCTACTTTATGTAGACGATATGATTTTAGCTAGTCAAAGCAAAGCTCTGATCAGCAAACTGAAGACATCTCTATCTGAACTGTTTGACATGAAAGATCTAGGATCAGTGAAACACATACTGGGCATGGAAGTAAAGAGAAACATACAACAGAGAACGATGAATTTATCCCAGCAGAGATATCTAAATCAGTTCTCCGATGATTCAACATGATGAATGCTAAGCCTGTATTCACTCCCCTAACTAATCAGTTCCAATTAACTAAGGAGCTAGCACCCAGGGATGCAAAGGAGCGCAGAGAAATGGAACATATCCCTTTTGTCTCGACAGTTGGCAGTCTAATGTATTTG
The DNA here is from genome assembly GCA_009725065.1 of Utricularia reniformis. Lineage (NCBI taxonomy): Eukaryota > Viridiplantae > Streptophyta > Magnoliopsida > Lamiales > Lentibulariaceae > Utricularia > Utricularia reniformis. The sequence continues at coordinate 3,102 of RWGZ01001050.1, read as the reverse complement.
ACGGTATGCACAAGACCAGATATCTCCTATGCGGTATCATTGGTTAGTAAATTTCTATCAGACCCTGGCAAAGATCACTGGAAAGCAGTGAAATGGATTCTAAGATACCTAAATGGAACCAGAAGATTATGATTGAATTATAGCAAAACTCAAGACTTATGTTTGGAAGTCTATACAGACTCGGATATGGGAGGAGATTATGATACAAGAAGATACACTACCGGATATCTATCTATCATTGCAGGGGGAGCAATCTCATGGCAATCAAGACTGCAGAAGTGCGTGGCACTTTCCTCAACGAAGCCGAATACTTGGCCCTGACAGAGGCTGGGAAGGAACTGATTTGGCTTAAAAGGTTGCTACAAGAATTACCCACAGAATGCCCACAATCCTTACTATACAATGACAATCAAAGCGCAATTGAGCTCAGTGAGAATTCCACTTACCACGCTAGGACAAAGCACATTGACATACACATGCATTGGATTAGAAAAGCAATAAGTTCCAAAGAAGTAAAGTTGGAGAAGGTTAGAACTGACCTAAATCTGGGGATGCCCTCACAAAAGTCGTGACAACAGCAAAATTCCAGTTCTATACATGGAGAACTTGACTGGCGGAGCCCTAATTGCCTCAGGAGGACTTATGATCAATTGAAGGGGAGATTTGTGGATATTTGGGCTACCACTTCATCAACAGATCATAAGTCAAGATTGGGCCAGGTATTGACCCAATAAACAAGGCACAAACATTAAGCACGAAGCTGAAACAGTTACGGTAAAGAAACTGCCACAGACACAGTATAAATACCAGGAGAAACTGGAATGGAGGTGCGAGGCAAGGGTGGTTATCACAACAAATTGGTTATCAAAAAGCTCTTAAGGATTGTCTCCATTGGAGTACTTATTTTTAGAGAAGAGAAAGACGAAGACTGGATTAGTCAAGGATTTCTGCACGCAACACAGTTCAGGGAGAAAATGAGATTGTTGTATTCTTCATTTCATAAATATGTGCAATTTGTAATTGATCGTGATAGTAAATTGGGCAGTATTTAGCCCCGTGGTTTTTGTCCCGGATTATCGGGTTTCCACGTAAAAAAGTTTGACTCTCATTTAATATTAGAAATTAAATACACTCATTTAATACACATTCTGTGGTGGTGAATTCCACTATATCATGTTGATTTCTCAACATACCCACCATGGGACAGGCATTCACACCCGCAACTTTATTAACTATTTGCTAGTATCGATGCAGCAATGGATCGGGTCTCCAAGCTCGTAAGAGCAATGACTCCTCCTCCGGCCACACTCCACGCTGTAGATAAAATAAAATCAACAAGCAGCAGCTAAGATGGTTTCAGCTTTGTCTTTTTGTTTATGAATCCACAGTCTAGTTGCATTTTGATCAAACTCAGTGCATGCATTCATTCTACAATGTTTTTTTAATTCCTTGGAGATCAGTTTGCCACGTGTATAGTTTTCCCGAATTGACGATTGCTTGTGTGATGTGCTGTTGAACGTGTTATTTATTTATTGTATTTTCTTCAAAATCCCAATTCTACAGTATAATTTACTTGGGTGGGGTAACAGCATCCGAATTTTTAGGGCTCGCTAGTCCATTCCAGTGTTTGGGATCATTGAACAAATGTTTTAACTTTTTATAGATTTTGGTTAGATATAATTACAAAATATCTCAATCACGTGTATTTTAGGGTACTGGGTTTTGACTTGTTTGGCTTGTCACCTAAATCATTTTTAAAATGAGTTTCATTTAATAGGAAAATGACATAAATTGAACGATGTCTACAAAACAAGACAAGAGCACTGAAAAGTGAAAACGGCATCGTTTCCGTGACACTCGAGACACGCCAAACACGAACTAAAAGACAATAGCCCAATAGCTGGTTCTGGTTTGGCACCCAGCCACAAATCCCAGCCATTACCTACTAATTTATTATGCTTATATACAGAAAGTGCTTCAAAAGCGCGATTGTCTTTCTAGATGGCAAGTACGACACCGGGAACTGATTTACCGACGAGATCCGAAAGGCTGCTAGACCACACGGAGGGACAATGTAGTGGCGAAATGACGCAATTAGAATCGTCGGTGTTTCCAATTCGCGTTACAGTGAGGGAAGTGTTGAAGTACTCCCTCACCTGTGTAACAATACCGTCCGTTACTGTCCAGGCGTGAACCCAAGCAATGGAGCGATGCTGATCAAATCCTTCAGCGAGGACAACACCGTCCAAGGGCGAGATGCAGTGAGGCACGAATTGAAAAGCTGTTTCCAGATCTCCAGTTAGAAAACGCATCAAAAATTGATGTGAAGGTGGACCATGGAACCACCACTCAAGATCCGGCGCGATAATCTTATTTATCGTCTCGACGTCGCGGTTACTCAGGGCTTCATAGACTGCGGCAACCACCGCCTTGTTTGCTTCCTCCAGCGCTGCTTGATTTCGAGCCAGTTGCTATTTTGAGAAGAAAGTCGAAACTCGGGATGAGTACGAAAAAAATGGGGGCTCACAATTTATAGAAATTGGAAGGGTATTTTGGGGTGGTACACAATTTACGGCAATAAAATGGTGATGTCTCCTAAACGTTTTAAACGATAAAATTTTGTATTTTGAATTGGCCTTAAGAAACGATATTTCTGGATGAAAATTTTGAGAAAATTTAATAACACTATTTAAGTAATAGTTTTTCTATTATTTTCTTTTTAAATATAAATATATAATAATACAATTCTAAAATTAAATTTAGAATTAATTATTTGGAATCAATATTTATTATAAAATCAAGAATATCAAAATATTAAAATATAAAAATTGATATGCTGTATGCATAACTTTGGCTCATAGAATACTAAATAAAAAAATAAACTCAATTGATTAAAACCATATATCATCTATAAAAATCAATGTTTTTATATTGATTTATACACGATAGGGGTGTGCCGTGTGCATGAAAATCCGGTAATTCGATTATCCGAAGTAACAACCTGTATTCGAACCGATTTTTTTGATATCCGAACTACAAATTGTTAATCGGATACAGTTTTTCAAAACACATATCCGATCCGATATTTATATTATATTATAT
>RWGZ01001049.1:251163-346845 GCA_009725065.1 Utricularia reniformis | reverse complement strand
TAAGATATTATGATCATGAATTTATAAATATATTTGATAAATTATGTTATTATAATAGTGATTTATATAAAAATATTAATATATCCTTATATATAAAAATATTAAAAATAATAATATTAATAGAAATAAGTGTAAATTAGTTTTTTTCTAAAATGATGATGATGCCACGATTGGTATGAGATCGTGATTTTTTTGCAATGAACGTACCGCACATTTGTTTATGTTTTGTGTGCATTAAAAAAACACGAATTGATGATCTCACCACACTTCATCGTACTTTCCATCGGACAACCAAGCATACCCATTGTGTAGGGCTATTACACAATCCAAACAGTTCGTGAACAATATGTATTCGACTCATATGTGATCGTGTTCGCTCGTTCGAATAAAAATATGAACATTGTTCAAACATTATTTTTTGTTCGTTTATAATTTGAATGAAGATGAACATTTTCATGAACAAATTTGAACGTTCGTGAATAAATATATTATTTTAATAAATTTTATAATAATAGATTATTATATTTAATATTAAAAACTTTTATAAAACTTTCTTATATTGTTAGTGAACTAGTTTTTTCTGTTTCGTGAAATATAATTGTTTTATCATTTATTCAGAGCCTTTATTTTTTGTAACAACAAAATATAATTTTTTTTTGAAGTTCGTACAAATAGTACAAATATGTTCGAACAAATCGTATGAATAATGTTCGAAAAAGCTATTCGAACGAACATGAACATTCACTTAATAATTTGAACAATATTCGAACATATTTTCACGTTCGAATAAAATATGAACGAATATAAACACGTTTGAATAAAAATATGAACTAACATGAACACATCGAGCTTTGTTCGTTCAGATCGAATAAAAGCCCTAAAATTGTGTGATTCAGACAATATAATAAGTCTATAAGCTTTGAAGTCAAATGTTTTAACAGTATTTGTCTAAGCCAGCGAAAGCTTTGTGTCAATCATGGAATGCCCATCTTTGTCTGAATCTTTCATTTCACTGTTATTTGATACACTGAGGCTTAAGCTTAATCGCAGATCACCATTGAAATCGTCGTCGTCCTCTTCGTTCTTCTGCAAATAAAAATTAAAGTCAAGAAAACTCTCAAAACTTGAAATTATTTATCTCAAGTTCAAGATTTACTTCCTTGAAGTTCATCCTTGGCTTCTGTTGGTTGCTGATAAATGTTCGGGATCTGAATTTTTCGATGCCGCAAACCGGTCTTGAATTGACGAGATTATCGAGTTCTTGTTGAGATCCATAACAAGTTTGATAGCTGCATAAGAGATTAAGCGCATGTTCGAAAAGGCGTAAACGAATGGGATAAAACGTCATCTTACCAATAAGATAAAGACTTGATGTCACAAGGATCAAGAAATCCAGGGTTTTGTGATGAAGTTCGGAGGGGTTCGGTGTCGGTTTTCGAATCGGGGTTTCGTATTAAAACCATGTCTCTATTTTCCAATCTTAGTTGAGGCAAAGTTTTGCTGTAAAGTGTACCTAAAAACCGATGTTTCCCATGAATGTTGTAAAGCCTATTTGTTTGACCTATCACTAAATCACGTGGAGTTGTTAAAGTACACAAACACTCGCTAAAATGGCTACAAATTGTAATGAAATCAATGTGAAATTCACCTGTTCCAGATTCATCCATCTTCTTACTTCTGTACATCTAATTCAATAGAGAATGAGAAATATGATGGTGATGAAAGTTTAGAGACAAAAATGTTAAAGTAAAATGTCTAACGTCGGATGTGAAACTATAAATGTTCTAATTTATAAAGTAAGCGATATCACATTTAATTGATTTGACCTAATTTTTTCAATTTAATTCATTTTTTTCAAAAATGGACAGCACCAACATTCTTCATACTCATTTCATGAATTTATACATTGTATCAAAGTTTTAGGTTGGGTTTTGGGCTTGTAAGTTTTGATTTAAAAAAATTTAGTAGAAAATTGAATCAAGTTTAGCTAAAAAAATATATAGACCTATGATTAAAACACTATCAAGTCTATTGAAATAAAGTTTAATCACTTGAGGAGAGTGGTAGAGTAAAATGTCACACATAAGTTATGAAAGTAAAAATATTCTAATTAATAAAATAGGTAATATCATGTTTACTTGGATACACCTATTTAGTTTTTTCAATATGATCTACACGAACATTCTCCCACTCAATTGAACTCTGAACTTCTACGTAAAAATGACTTATTTGATGTACCTGAAGATGGCTTTTAACATGGGAAATGCTGAGGCCTCTCACATTCATCAGATGAAGAACCGCTTTAGGAGTCGCTCCTAAGACACATAACCGAAATGTTGAAATTATAGAGTCTGGTTGAAATAACGATGGGAGAGCGTGAACGAACGGAATTAAGGGAGGAACTCACACATTTAAAAGACTTGATCAAGTCATTATGTGATGTAATTCACACCCTTATAAACTTAATCAACCCTACTCATTTAGTAATGTGGGATAAATTCAACACTTCCCTCAAGTCCAACCATAATATTTCGATTTGAAATGAACCGAACCAACTCCGATACTATGTTGAAATTATAGAGTCTGGCCGAAATAATGATAGAAGAGCGTGAACGAACGGATTTAAGGGAAAAACCACACATTTAAAAGACTTGATCAAGTCAATTAGCTATAGAAATCGACCAAGAATTAAACGTTTTAAGAGTTGTAAGAACTGAAACTCACTTTCAAGGCCACCTAATCGCTCAACAGCATGAACAAATGAGAAATGAAGATCAGGAGTCCATCGAAGCCTCGGCATTTTAGATCGAATATACTGTCGAACATACGACTTTCTCTCGTTCCCCTCCGAGCTGATAACATCTGATTTTTCTCTTCTTGTCTTTACATCTTGTTCATTACTGTCCATTGAATCTGAATTTAAGTTCACTTCTCCGTTATTCATCTTCATCTTTAAGCTCATCACTTCAAAGTAAAAGAAACAAAAACAAAACTATTGAAAAGCCCTAAAACAGACAAGAGTCAAGAAGAAGACATAATCGCCAACTGTGTAGAAAAAAGATGGGTTTTCATTCAAATTTAAATCACATATAAAGAGAGAGTTCATTAAAGAGGGAAGTTTTGTTTCATAATAAGAACACAAAAACGAGAGGCAGAGAAGAAACTTGAAATACTAAGGTGGGTGAAGATAATATGTACCTGCAAAAGCTTCTTCATTGGTGTTTTACATTGATGATTCAACCCATGGAATGTGTCGGAATTGAATATATTTTTTAGTTAGAATTGAATGAAAGGATTGTCTTTTTTCATTATTAGTCTGAATAAAAGAGAAGATGAAACTGGAACTGAGAGATTGAACAATTCTCAGACAGTAGAGTTGTAATAATGTAATAATTCTTTCAGTGTCAGAGATGAGAATGGTCCCATTGGCTGTTAGTCATGATTATGCTGACTGACTTGTAGGGATCTTTGTAGAATTAAATCCAACAATGGAATTTAATATCTTTGTATTATTTGATAAATTTTATATTTAATTTATCTTAGTTTTATCTAATTTAAATCTCAAAGTTTTTTGAAAGTTTTTTATTTTTTGGAAAACCAATTTCTTATATTTTGTAATTTTTAGCAAACATATTCTTCAAAGTTTAATTTATATGATAAAATCGATTTTCAAATTTTGAAAATTAATTTTGCTATGTGGGAACCAAATTTGGAAAATATTAAAGATCGTTTTTGCTAAAACGATCAAAATATAAAACTATGAATGCTTATTAGATACGATGTGTTTGGTAATACGATGGAAATACGATGTGTTTGGTAAAACTATGAATAAAACATTGTAAATACTATGTGTTTGGTAGTTAGATATAAAATTCAATAATTGAATTATATTTTTTTTCTAATTATCGAGTTAGATGAGTTTGCAAAAAAAATTAATTTTAATTCATTTATTTAGAAAAAAATAAACTCAAACATCGAACGAACTCATTTACCGACTTGGATAAAAAATGATGAATATGCTTGAAGCTACTCGTTTACTGACTTTGCGGTGGAAAACTTCAATCTCGAACAAGAAATGTGGTTTAAGGTAGAATTTGAATAATTTCATAGTTATGATTCTTTTTATGTTATGTTGATAATTTCTAGCACATTTCAACCATAGGTTAAAATACGGGATATATAGATTAAGGGTTCGTTTGGTTGTAATGATAGGATTATGTGAGTTTGATTAGATTTGGCATAAGTTGTGATAAAATTATATTGATATTATATGAATAATTTTACTAAACATGTTTTGTTAATAACTTAATAGGATAATACAAGACCAATGTTGCAAAAAAGTATATTATTTGTTAATAAAAAAATATGAAATATAAAAAGACTCATACACCCTAAGTCATATTTTAAGTTACAAATTGCTAAGGTAGTCATACCGGCCGGTACCACTCATACCGATCGTGACCGGTACGACTAGTTTTTTCGATATATCGTTGGTATACCGATGATATATTGGAATATAGATGTACCGGTCACGACTGATATTTACCGGTATACCGTTCGGTATACAACCGGTATAACTTCCTTGCAAATTACAAAATTATTTTATATAAAATGTTAATAATTTATTGTTAATATTCATTTATCAATAGTTATGGAATTAATTCAAATGTAAATAAAATAACGGGTTTGTTTAGTACCACGATTAAAAGTGTGGTGAGGTGCGGTGAGATAGTCCCATCGTGATTTTTTTAATGCACGCAAAACACAAACTTAATTGTGATGTGATAATCGTTAAAAAATTGTGATATCATCACAGCTGTTAAAACAAGTTATGGCTTTATCATTATTTTGGAAAATACTCATTTACCCTTACTCTTATTAATTATAATATAATTATATTTATTATTATTATATATATAAGGTTATATTTGTATTTTTACATAAATCACGATCATAATACCGCAATTTTACCAAACATACTTAAAAATTTACGATAATCATATCTCATCATACCTCACCACATCTCACCACATCTCACTACACCTCACCACACCGCAATTTTAAAAAGATGAATCAAACAAACTCAATATTATGAATAAATAACATATATGTGAATAAATTAGGAAATATACAAGTCTTAATAATAAAAACAATTTAAATAAACACAAATTTTTTTTAGAGAAATAAACACAAATCAAGAAAATTGAATCAAATTTCAAATGTACATGATCTCTCATACCATCTATTTTTGTTTTAGCAAAAACCCTATATACTATCTATGGGATATCGCCTTTTCAATTTTTTGTATTCAACCGTGACGGACTCTCCGACTCATTCCGACACTTGACACAAAACAACATCTTATTTATTTATTTATTCATTAATTAAATTTATTTCTTCTTCAGAAACTTAACTTATGTATTTTCACAACTTTACTTTGCAGTTTATCTACTTGTGACATATCCATGCAAGCAATGATAGATTTGAAATTAGTTGATTTTGTGGAGATCGTAGAATCGACAAAAGATATTTATTTTTTATAAGTTAAATATTCTTATAAAATTAATTGATAAATATTTATACTTTTAAACTTGGAATTATATTTAGATTTTGTTTTTATTTAATAATTCGAGTCGAGATGAAAAATCCAACTCTTACATTATTGCCGAGTCGAATCGTATCGTACCGAGTCAGTTTTACGAGTCTATGCCGCATAGTTTATAATAAGTATAATATGAATAAAAAAAATTATATATACACCTAACAATAATATGAAACAACTTCCTTAGTCCTTCAAATTAAATTAATGAAATGGAAATCAACATTTCTTGTATTTTTAATTGGTCAAATTCGTTTTATAAAAGAGTTTTTTGGTACAATCCATCACCCCACTTGTAGCAAATGGGCCTGAATGAAAGCCCGTTAGTTCATCTATACCAAACACGCTTTTGGGTCACATTATGAGAAGGCCCAATAAACAGAATTATCCATATCCATAAATGGATTTTGAAGAAAATAAAAATTGTTTAAAAAATTAAATATAATATCCACGAAACCAATCAAACAAATCACACATGATGCAATCTCAGATTATAGCACGTGATATAGGGTGCATAAATTGACTTTAAAGAGATAGAGTATGGTTATTATTAAATTAAAATTTTGATGATAGTGAATTTATTAATTATTTAATAAAATTATGATATTATAATTGCAAGTTAGGTTAAAATATAAATATACAATTTATATAAAAAAAATAAGATTTTTATATTTAAATTATTTGAAGTAAATGAATATTATTCTTTTGTAAATCATAATTGTGTCACCACGTAATTTTTTAACGCTCAACGCACACTATTGTACCTTTTATTTGTATGCATTACAAAAATAAATATTTTGTGATCGCATCCCAATGCATTGCACTTTCATGGTTCAAAATAAACCAAAAATGTCATTTTTTCGCCTTCGAATGTATGGTCGAGGGTAGCGGTGTAAACCAACCGAGCATAACTTAAATATTTTTTAAGTTTTGGATCAATTTGAAATAAACAATTTTCGCTTCGAAGTTCAGTTCGAGTTCCAAAAGTTAAAACATTTTGATTCGAAGTTTTGTTTGATTGAGTTTGAATTTAAGGTTGCAATTAATTGAAAATATTGTAATATTACTTGTTAACAAAAGGCTCTACTCAATTTGTTAAAAATGATTAGTTAAAAGCTATGTGTCACCGACTCGACACGAGTATAAAAGTCGGATTTTCGACTCGACTTGAATTATTAAATAAAATTAAATAAATAAATAATTATTAGAATTTATTGAAAGTTGCATAAACTCTAAGTTTAAAACTATAAATATTTATCAATTTATTATATAAGAATATCTAACTTATAAAAAATGAATATCGCTCGTTTATTCTACTATCTCCTCAAAAGCAACCACTTTTCGGTTCATCATCGCTTGCACCAATAATTCACATGTAGATCGACATATAAGAAAGTCGTAAATTACATAAGATATGTTTCCGATAAAGAAAAAAATTGAATTTTATAAGAAATCAAAACGACGCCGTTTTATGTCAACCAACTCGTTTTATGTCGAGTTGGTTGAGGATAAGTTTAGAGTTTGCGAAACGGCTAGATTCATTTAATGGAGAGGATCTAGTGGACGAAAGCTGATGGATATCATAAATAAGAAGAATCTTTTTGAGATTATAAACAACAAAATGGACAATCAAATAAATTTGTTTGTAGTTATTATTAAATGAGAAACATAAAATAACACGTGGGCCATATATGAAAAGGAACGTGGCTTAATATGATTAGCCATACATCTAATTAGACCAACCACCACATGGACGTGTCCTAATCGATTTTGTTTTTACCTTTTACCAATAATGCCCTCCTTTTTACTTCCCCCTCCAAGAGAATTTTATAATATATTTTATTAATTAACATTAATTTCAATTATCTAAATATAAAATATACTTTATATATAATTTAAATTTATCTATAAGTCTATGGCATTTAAAGTCATCAAAATTTGTATGATACGATAAATTGGATACTCGAAATATTGAGTATTGTTTTTATCAAAATGATCAAGATATCTATAATTAAAATAAGAGTGGTGTTTGTAATTGACCCCTAAACTTTATAATAGTGTAATGACGGTGTCCCTAAAGTTTGTAAATTGCATACGAAACCCCCGAAGTTGATATAATGTGCGCGGTTGGCCCCTAACTTTTAAATGTTGTAAACATCGTGTCTTCAAAGTTTAAGAATTGTGTGGTTGGCCCCCGAACTTCCAAAACCGTTTATATTTGACCCTTATACTCATTGATATTTTAAACGTCCCAAAAGTTTATATTTGATTTATTAACATTGAAAAGATGTTATGACTATATCTCTAAACTTTGAAAATTTTAAAAAATAACACATAAATTATCAAAACCACTTATACGAAAAAAGACAAAAACCACTACTATTCACCCGAGGATCATTTTTGAACGGTTTTGAAACTTCGGGGGCTTCTCACGTAATTTACAAACTTTGGGGGCATCGTCTTTACACTATTTTAAACATTATGGGTCAATTACACAATTTTCTCATTAAAATATGATGATCAAATTTGTAAAAATAATGAAACATTTTCTAACGCATCATTTTCTAATTATTACTAATACATCTAATGTATACATATCTCTGATATTGAAGATTTGAATAATTGATATTTACATTATATTATGGATATCATTAATATATCAATCAATTTAGCTAAATTGATAATTTAGAGTTTATTAAAAGATTTATATTTAAATATATTATATGAAGTTTACTCATTTTAAGTCATTCTTGTTAATTCTATTATGATTGTACCATGATTGTATCTATAGGTGTTCGGTATTCGGTTTTTAACCATGATTATATTAGAATTTGAATAACCAATCATACCGAATTTTGAAAATCGATTCGGTATTCGGTTTTTAAATTTTGATCATTTCGATTTTCGATTCGGTAAAAGAATTATGTATTTGGTAAATTACCGAATAACGAATTTAACTTTTTTATTTAATTTAAAATTATTATTTTTAGATTTAATTATATAATTAAATATATTAATATGATTAATTTGTTATTTTATTTTATTTAATTATGAAATTCGGTATATATCGAAACCGAACCGATACGGTATTCGGTAGCTAATATTTTTATTTGTTCGTTATTCGATATTTAAAATTTGGTTCGATTCGATTTGGTATTTAACGAATGAACATCCATAATTTTATCAATGTTTTGTATGCATGATAAAAATAAATTTAAATATGATGATGGTATCATTATTTTTAATTATTTTTTTCGTAAAATTAATAATTTCGAGATGATGATATAATTGAATAAATATTATTTTAATACAAAAAGTTTAATGAAGGTAGAAATATATATATTAATTTCATAGTTATATTCGTACTTTACGTCTATGGCATAAGATTGAGGATGCTTTAGGAAAAGCTCATGAAGAGCTCTTCTTCTGTTTAACTTTAAAGACGGTGGTCCAACCAGGACACTATGCTGCACCGCAGAAAGGAACATAAGGGGTCCAATTGATAGCGATTCGTCGATGCAAATATGATTTCATGTTTTGTTTCTTCCCAGATAATGTCTTTAATTACGCTTCAACACGATTCCCGTTCCGTTTTCCTTTGTTTAAAGGCTATCTAAATCAGTGGGTAGGTTGAAACTCTGTGTTCCGGTCGCCTATCTCTTGAGTTTTGAATTTATAAGTATAAATTAAGTTGCTTTTCAGCAATTCCTATCTGGGTTTTAGCTCCTCTTTGAATTCAGAACCTTATTAGCTTCTAGATACGTGTGTTTTGCAAAACCCACGTTCCGTTTAGTCTTGTTTCTTACTGAAATCTCAATTTCTATGAGAAAGTTACAATAAGACTCCTTAATTTGAGGTGGCATTGAACTTAATTCTGCAAATGGGAAGCCGTATTCCTGATCTTGATATTGATGTCAATGGCGAAGAGATTTTTTCAGTTAATAAGGTAAAGTCTCTTGTCCTCTTACCTTCTTCTTCTTTTCTCTGTAAAAATGTACTCCTTAGCAAATCGTTATTCTTTCACCTTTTCATTAAGCTTCCAAAGCTTTTCAGTTAACTGTTTAGTCTTTAAGCACTATTTTGCATTGAATGCTTTCATGTTATTCGTGGGCCTGTAATAAAAGCAATTTTTTTGATTCTTTGTAGCGAGTTATATCTTGTTATTCAGGAAGAATAGGCAATTTACTGAACAACTCAAAAGATGAGCATAGTTGTCTGAAGGTGATATTGAATGAGTTTCCAGGAGGAGCTGAGTCTTTTGAGCAAATTTTACAGTTCTGTTACAACAATGGAAGATTAGATATAAATGCTTCAAGTCTCGTTACCCTCTTATGTGCTTCATATTTTCTAGATATGAAAAGGGGTATTCTAGGAACCGAAAATCTATACGAAAAAACCGAGAAATTACTCGAAGAGATTCGGTACTGGAGTTGGAGTGAAGTTCTTGAATCTTTGAATCAATGCCACCAATTTTTGTCTATAGCTTTATCCACTGGTGCAATACATAAGTTGCTTGAGTCTCTAGTTTGGAGAGTTTCCGTTTCATGCGAAACAATCCGGTTTTCATCGGGTTCTGGATCTTCATCTGATAGCTCATATGGATCTAGAATTTCTTGTGATACTAAAACAAGTGAGATGAGCTTCAAGAACACAAAATGGTGGTTTAATGATGTTTCGATGATAGAAAACGAGTCTCTAATACGAATACTAGTGAATTTGATGGTTTCGAAGAACATCGAAAATGGACTCGTTGCTCGTTTTCTCTTCTACTATCAAAAAACAAGAACCAGCAACATTAACACTGTAATTGAAATGCTGGATCAATTGAATGTAAGATCATTATCTCTCAAGAGCTTATTCAGATTACATAGAATCGGAACGAGGTTGAACATTAGCAAAAAATCCCGAGTTAAGCTCGAAAATATGATCGGTTCGCAGCTAGATCACGTGACGTTAGATAGTTTGCTCGTTCCCGGAAGATCGGATTACATGTATGATGTGAAATTTGTTCTAAGATTAGTGAAATACTTTGTATTAAGAGAGGATTGTGATGAGAAAATGAAGAAAGTTGGAAAGTTGATTGATGAGTATCTTGTTGAAGTAGCTCCGGATCCGAAGTTAAATCCTTCCATGTTCGTTGATCTTGTGACCTCATTACCGGATTCTGCTAGGGAATCGATGGATGGAGTTTGCACTGCGATGAAACTGTATTTAGAGGTACTCAAAATATCTAAGTCGTTATGTGTTATTTGAATGAAATTATCGTGTTAAATTTCAAGAATCGGAACAATTTATGTGGGGAGTCTGCATAGATATGATATATAAGGAGAAGATAACACACTGTAAAAGATTTGAACAAATCATTTACTATGTTCCATATTCTTTCTAAATCAATCAACTCCACATATAAATTCTGATGTGAGAACAAGTCATTTATTATGGTCTACATTTTCTCTTATAAACCAATTCAATCTACATTTAAATTTGATCTGGGATATGTTTCGTATTAGGTACATTCGGAAGAAGAAAAGACGAAGGTGTGTTCGGGATTGGGATGGAGCAAGAGCAGGAAGAAGGAGTTTGATGTTTGTGAGGTTAGAAGTCAGCTCATAGGAATGCAATTTAGAGCTATGGAACTGGAAAAAGTTTGTCTTCAACTGGGAATGCAAATGCAGACTGAAATGCAAATGCAAATGCAAATTCATATGAAATCATAACTATTATTTTATATCCTTTCTTAATGATATAATTTGTTCATATCCTTTATAATTTGTTCATATCCTTTCTTAATGATTATCCTTTATAAATATCAAAGAAGTGTAAATATTATTTTATTAAAGTTTGAAAATTGTAAAATATAAATTTATAATTGGTTATATTGATCAGTAAACTTTTAAAAATGATAAATGTTATGATCTAAATATTCAAAATTTTCAAATTTGACATTAATTTTTGTTAATGATTTAATATCATTACTAGTTTGTATGTGATTAACTCAATTTAATAAAATATAATTACTATGTTTTTAAACTTTGAAAATTTCAAATTCCAAAATAACATATAAGTTATCAAAACTATTTACTAGAAAATAAATAAAAAAATATTATTATTCACTCCATAGTTATTTTTAAATGCTTTTAGAATTNGGACTCGTTGCTCGTTTTCTCTTCTACTATCAAAAAACAAGAACCAGCAACATTAACACTGTAATTGAAATGCTGGATCAATTGAATGTAAGATCATTATCTCTCAAGAGCTTATTCAGATTACATAGAATCGGAACGAGGTTGAACATTAGCAAAAAATCCCGAGTTAAGCTCGAAAATATGATCGGTTCGCAGCTAGATCACGTGACGTTAGATAGTTTGCTCGTTCCCGGAAGATCGGATTACATGTATGATGTGAAATTTGTTCTAAGATTAGTGAAATACTTTGTATTAAGAGAGGATTGTGATGAGAAAATGAAGAAAGTTGGAAAGTTGATTGATGAGTATCTTGTTGAAGTAGCTCCGGATCCGAAGTTAAATCCTTCGATGTTCGTTGATCTTGTGACATCATTACCGGATTCTGCTAGGGAATCGATGGATGGAGTTTGCACTGCGATGAAACTGTATTTAGAGGTACTCAAAATATCTAAGCCGTTATGTGTTATTTGAATGAAATTATCGTGTTAAATTTCAAGAATCGGAACAATTTATGTGGGGAGTCTGCATGGATATGATGTATAAGGAGAAGATACCACACTGTAAAAGATTTGAACAAGTCATTTACTATAGTCCATATTCTCTCTAAATCAATCAACTCCACGTATAAATTCTGATGTGGGAACAAGTCATTTAGTATGGTCTACATTTTCTCTTATAAATCAATTCAATCTACATTTAAATTCGATGTGGGATATGTTTTGTATTAGGTACATTCGGAAGAAGAAAAGACGAAGGTGTGGTCGGGATTGGGATGGAGCAAGAGCAGGAAGAAGGAGTTTGATGTTTGTGAGGTTAGAAGTCAGCTTATAGGAATGCAATTTAGAGCTATGGAACTGGAAAAAATTTGTCTTCAACTGGGAATGCAAATGCAGACGGAAATGCAAATGCAAATGCAAATTCAAATGAAATCATAACTATGTATGTAAACTTAAACAATTTGTTCATATCCTTTCTTAATGATTATCCTTTATAAATATCAAAGAAGTGTAAATATTATTTTATTAAAGTTTGAAAATTGCAAAATATAAATTTATAATTGTTTATATTGATCAGTAAACTTTTAAAAATGATAAATGTTATGATC
Source organism: Utricularia reniformis (assembly GCA_009725065.1). Taxonomy (NCBI): domain Eukaryota; kingdom Viridiplantae; phylum Streptophyta; class Magnoliopsida; order Lamiales; family Lentibulariaceae; genus Utricularia; species Utricularia reniformis. Next base: position 333,956 of record RWGZ01001049.1, on the reverse strand, counting down.
TAAATATTCAAAATTTTCAAATTTGACATTAATTTTTGTTAATGATTTAATATCATTATTAGTTTGTATGTGATTAACTCAACTTAATAAAATATAATTACTATGTTTTTAAACTTTGAAAAATTCAAATTCCAAAATAACATATAAGTTATCAAAACTATTTACTAGAAAATAAATAAAAAAATATTATTATTCACTCCATAGTTATTTTTAAATGCTTTTAGAATTTTGTATGCTAAATATATAAATTATACATTTTTGAAATATTATCTTTACACTATTTTAAATTTCTATAAAGTAAATTTCTCATATATTATTGGTATATAGTTTATATAAGATAAATTCATTGTTTTATTTTATAAAAATATTTTTTTAAATAATTCGATAAAAGCTAGTTTTGAATTTTGATTTGAAATGGCGATTTAGGGTTTTAGGATACCTTGTATCGATTCGTCGATGATGGCGATTTTGGTGCCAAGTTACGCTGATCGAGTTTCGGTTGGGGTATTGAGGATCGGACGATTAGCTTTATGGAATAGGTTATCGATACAGTCCACTACAGGGGAAGCAATTGATGAAGGTTTGAATAAAATTCTTGAGGAAAGTAAGAATCACCCTCATTGTAGGGAACAAATATTTTTGGATTATATTCGAAAGCTTTGTGCTTCAGGGGATCTTCGATCTGCTGTTAGGCTCCCGAGAACTTTGATTGGGAAGCGGGTTTTCCTTGGCTCTCGTGCATATGATTGCCTTCTGGAAGCTGCTGCGTGGGAAAATGACTTTCTTCTTCTCTCTCAGGTTTTCAGAGAACTTCAGGATTCATTTAGATCTGTTGGGTGGAATTCATATTTAATTGTTGCTAGAGCTTTTGGTAAGCATAATGATTCTGATATGCTGTTCAAATTTGTAGAAGAGGTTTGTCTTATGGAATTGGATAGAGTCGGTGTGATTCTGAATAGGATTATTTTTGCCTTAGCTAAATGTGGGCATGTTGACAGAGCATTTTTGGTGTTTAATTATATGAAAAGTTCAGAACGTAAACCAGATCTGGTTTCCTACAACACAGTGTTGTCGATGTTTGGTCGTCTTGGACGAGTAGATGAAATGCTGCATGAATTCGATTGCTTGAAAAATGTTGGTCTTATTCCAGATATTGTGACTTATAATACCATACTTAACAGCTTGAGAAAGATGGGAAGAGTAGATTTGTGTTTGAGTTTTTTCAAGGAGATGACTGAGAGAGGAATTCAGCCAGATGTCATAACTTTCAAACCTCTGATTGAGAGTTTAGGCAGGTCAGGGAACATTGATGAAGCTTTGAGATTATTTGATGACATGAATAGGAGGGGTGTTCATCCTTCCATTCATATATACCGTGCACTTGTTTACAGTTTGAAGAAGATGGGGAAGTTAGATTTGGCTTTAAGATTTTCTGCAGAGATAGACAAACTTCAGATTCATAGAAAAGATCAATTTGCAGCTCGAGCTTTATATCCTTGTTGATGAGAACATATTTGGCTTTAGTGCTTTGTGAAATTTGGCATTCTTTAAAAGAAGAATATAAGCTTCTGTGCTGTGTAAAATGAAGCCCTGGAATGTTTTAAATAGAAGCGAATGTATGTATTTATGTTGATTGTTCTGTGCAACCCTTGCAAACAAATTTTCTAGCAGAGAAGAGAAAATATTACATGTAGAAGGCAAGGCATGTGTTTAACTGAAGCATAGCAGAATTGGTTGATTCTTTTGAGCTTTATATACGGCTTGAATCTCTTCCAAATATGTATCGCCTTGTCCAGTCTCCGACAACCAGGAATCTAGTACGCCAGCTAACTTGTTTGCTGCATGGAATGAAATACAGCATAAAAAATCATGTCTCAAGGAATATTTTATATTGTAAAGTATTTGCTGACCTTGCATATACAGAGTACCAGAGCCATTGCGTGCTTCGACCTATCGAAACCCAATCTCCAGGCAGTTCTGCTGCTGCTTGATCCCCTCCAAGGGGTGCGAAACTGCCAAGATGCTTATACCTGCAACCCCAATTTTGAAGCAATAATCAAACTGAGTTATGCACATGAATTTGGAACAGGAATCAAACCTGAAAGGGCGAAACTCATGACGGCCTCCGCTTCTGAATTTGCGTGGTCCTTCAGGTTGCGATATACATTTCTCCCAAATATTGAAGCAATGTGCAAGATATTCTCCTTGTTGTGAAGCAACCTTAGATCAAAAGAAACGCTTAGAGTTGAAAATGAAAAATATTTGACACTCAAAAGAAGCTGTTTACTTGTGCAGTAGCAGGAAGACTCTTCATTTGCTTATCTGCATTTGTCAAAGCCAACTTGAAACCTTCAATATCTACTTCTTCCTTATCTTGTCCCTCCACCTCTTTCAGTAAGTCAGCTGGATCAAATAAATGCTTGTTCTTCAAGTATAGTTCCACTTGAGGGTACCGGATAATTATGTCTTCGATCACTTCCTTGAATTCTTCAATTGTTAAGGTACCCGAATTGTCCGTATCTGCAGTTCTGAAGATTTCGGAGATATCTTCCTGTAAAGAGAGAGAGCATGTTACAAGATCAGCTGGTTTTTTTAGCTGAAAACAGGTATCACTATCTACATTACAATGATTTTTTTCTGGTTAATTGTTGCGCAATCACCAAGAGCGTATACATCATCACATCCTTTTACTCGCAGCCACTCGTCAGTCGCAAGAACTCGCCTCTTACCCTGCAAAAAAAATCCATTTCAGAAGCTCAATGGATATGTGCTAGAGATGAAGAGTACCTGGTCAATTTGTTCCATGAAGTCCTTGACAAAGGGCCGTGTACCAATACCAGTTGACCAAACTACCATTCCATGAGGCATTGAAACATTTTCCCCAGTGGCTTTCAATGTCATGTCGATCATTCTCTCGGATACACCCAACACACGGTTCCCTGTAAGAACTTCGATCCCATCTCTTTGGAATTTGTTTTCTGCAAATATGCTAATCCTCTCATCAAACCTACAGAAACACAAGAAAGTGAGTTGCAATTCGATTCAGGAACGTAATCGAGGTATGTTTCAATGCTTACGAGTTTAATATATGATCACCGGATTGTATCACCGATATTTTCACTAAATCTTGGACACGCGGGTACAAATTTACCAAGTCTTCATGAATGAAATCATGGAGTTCAGCTGCAAACTCCACACCAGTAGGACCCCCTCCTACTATAACAAAATGAAGGTTAGTTTTACGCTCTTCATCTGTCAACTCAGGAAGAATAGCTTTCTCAAAACAGTCTATAACAGTCCTGCGTATTCTCTGAGCATCTTCCACTTCCTACAATAAAGCTTTTATAAGGAAAAAAACAAATGAAGAAAGCAAAGCAGCAAGAGGATTAGGACCTTGAGAAAGTGGCAATGCTCTTTGACTCCAGGGATATCAAATGTGTTAACTTGTGCTCCAACAGCTACGATCAGGTAATCGTATTCTAGTGAAAAATCATCCTTTCCAACTAGAGTTTCATCTACTGTTGATCTGCAGAATACCCTTTTGTTTTTTGGATCAATATTGAGACACTCTGCTTCCCAGTACTTGATTTCACCATCTCTCTGAAACAACAAGTGAATTGATCAATCTGTAAGGCAAATTCTTTTGTGTGTTTACTATTTACTCACCCTTTTTATGATGTTTCTAATTGGTTCAACGATGCTTCGTGCTTCTACTGTTCCACAGGTGACGCTAGGAAGCAAAGGAGTGAATGCAAAGTAATTCCTTGGTGAAATAACTTGAACATCATATGATGAAGTATCTAGATTTTTCAAGAAGCTAATCCCTGCCCATCCTGTTCCAAGTACAACTACTTTCTTCCTCTGTTTTAACACTACATTCTTCTCCGGCTCCGCCGCGTGTGCTGTGTATGTGAGGCTGCCGCCGCCGGCGCTGCAATGAAAATCAAAACAGAGTTAACCAATTTTCAAGATCTGCGCAGATTGGAATATTGTAAAGATTCAGGGAATCGAATCAGACCTAACGGAAGCAAGAATCAGAAGGATTCTACGGAATCCCATGAAGGTAGAAGTATTTGAGATGGGTTTTTAAGGTATTTTGGTTTGATTTTATGATTCGAGAAAGTAAGAACGAGGACGACGACAAAGTCGGTGGAAGCTTGAAGAAATGTATTTGTGAAAACTACATCTCTATTTTTCTACAAGACGACCAATGGGGCATGAGTTTCTTAGTATGATTAATGATCCCTTGATTTTAGTTTACGCCGTCTGACTTCGTCGTTATCGTCGTCGCCGTCGGTTGAATCATTAAATAATATCCTGTCTGTATGTCATCTTCATTATTGAATCTGGTAATTTTTTTGTGGTAATAACGAAAGAATCATGTGTCGGCTAATGAAGACAGCGTGTCGCTTTGAGTTTTAATGATTTTAAACTCACCAACCATATTTTTAAAACAGTTTGATGGATGGAACCGGAAATCTTCCAATCATGTAAATCGGTATAAATTGTTGTCTAAAGTGTAATGAACTGTAAATATTTTAAAATATCATTCTATTTGAACCGAACCGCAAAATCTCCGGTTCAAACCTCTGCTGTCCGGAAGCTTCTAAACCCCTGCCGCTCCCGCTTCGAAACGCACCCAGTTACGAAGCTCTTCCGGAAGCACCTAGAATCAATGTTTTCATACCAGTATGAGAGGTACGAACGATATAACAGCTTGTATCAAATTTTATTTTATTGTTATAAAAAATAATATTTAAAACCAGAAATTTACCTTAATACATGATACTGAATGATACCAAAAAAGTATATGTCAAGCCCAATATTTGACGTACCAAACGGTGTACCATCGATATGAAAACATTGCCTAGAGCGGTTACATCGATTATGTCTCCAAAAGCCATATAATAAAATAATGACATTATGTATTCTTTTAAAATATAATAAATAATATTTTCTTTGATTATAATAGATAAAACCTAGAAATTATAAAAGAAAGCAAATGAAAATGTCAATTTCACACAAAAAAAATAATTTTTTTCTTTTAAATTATGACAATTATATATTTATATGAAAGTATAATAACGCTTCGAAAATCTGATTCTTCTAAAATTTACGCTTCAGCGTTTCAGTTTCGAAGCTTCAACGAATCCACTTCCACGAATCCTAACAGCATAGGTTCGAACCGGCGGTTCAACCCGCGGTTTTAAAACATAGCTCACGAGAAAAATAACTTTTCAATTTGATTCTATAAAATATTTTTTTATTAAACATAAAAAGTATACCTAGTTTTTATATTTAGACCGAACCATATAAATTAAATTTTATTAAAATTATCAAATTTTTTTATGGCCATTCAAAACCCAAAAAGCAATGTCTTGAAAATCGGTAAACATAATTATATTGGACGAGTTCAGTGTATCGATATATTATAATCAATAAAAATATTTTTTGAATTTAACTCCGATCGAATATTATTTCTTGATTTTATTAATAACCAATTTTATTTAAAATTTATACTTTAGATTATTTATAATTTAATTATCAAGAAAAAAATAATAGTTAAAATTATTATTATTATCAATTTAACTTTTGCGTTTTAAATAGTCTAATCGAGACTTTCTCGAAATTTGACTGTTTCCTCGAAATTTTGTTTTTAAGTTCTAATACTAAATTCAAAATTTACCCAAAATTAAAATATTTTATCATGATATAAACGGCCTTTTTTATCATAATAACATTTTATTTTAATTATATTAAAGCTTTTTATCAGTCTTTTGACATTTGTATTATCATTATGATAATCAAGTTCTTAATTTAACTACAAAAATCAGTACAAATTCAGCCTCCAAAATCTAGACAAAACAATCGCTTCACACTTCATAGGAAAGAAACACCACAAAGCCTTTTAATTCCACGATCTAAACAACCATCCATGTTAAATGTCGATATCCAGCCCAGTTCGCAGCAAGACGAATACCGATAGCAAATCCGGCACATAACAAAGCTATCGGTACTCGGTATATCGGACTTCCTTCTTCTTCTCCTTCTTCCTTTTTCGAGTTAACTGCGTTATTATAATGGTGAAATATAGCCAATGTCATATAAGAAGCCATAGCTAAAGCTCTTATCCATGGCTCTCCAACTCCAGCCAAAACAACAGCAACAGGTAAAAAAGACGATACATAATCCCTCTTCTTCATTATCTTACCAAAACTAAACAAAGCTAAAAGCAATGCCCAAAAAAATGGCTCAGAGATGTAGTTACAAACAGCAGCAAACCCGATAATCCCTGCAACAGTTAGAAGTTTCGGTTGGCTGTTTACGGAGTCCGTAACTGTGGCTTCAGCAACTGCGAGTACTGAAGATGTAAGTATAATGATCAGGATTAACTCTTTGATCGGAGCGTATGCGATTATTGTGGAGTAAATTGAGCGAGTTTTGTAGAAGATTGTCTCTAATCCCCATATGAATGATGTAATTGGATCACCAATAAAATGGAACACAATGGCTAGAGCAAGCTTTGAGATGTATAAGATGAGCTTGACAATGGAGTTTATGGCTTTTGCCCAGTTCGATAATTCCCATAATACGAATCTCCAAGTATATAACATGAATCCCAACACTGCGGGGCTCTCAAAGATTAAGCATTTAACATAAAGTAAACAAATATGCATAACAAAGAAAACATAAAGCAAATATGACTAAATTCTGAACAACGAAATGCAAAATGAAGCATTTTAAGGTGTAATCATGAAGGGAATAACATTATTACACAAGCCTTATGAATTTCAAGGATGAAAAGCACGTATAAAGGTTAACTAATTCCCAATTTTGTCAACAAATTAAGAATAAGCTTAGGGAAAGAAACGTACCAACAATCCATGGCCAGAGAATGGGTTTATCAGGAGCTTCTTTAGTTAAATATCTGAATCTTTCTGGCATACTTGACGGGCCGCGATCTTCAATTTCTTCTTTAGAACCTTCAACGTCCGAAATGCCTTCATTTTTCGATTTCAAAATAAACCCACAATATTTCACAGGAAACCTAAGAAAAGTTCGATTAAATGGCCCCAAAGAACACTGAACGCCACGGAATGTATTACAAGCTTTGAAATTTACAGTTGAGGCCGATAATAACGAAGACTTGGAATGAACAAATGTGAAGGAAACCTTCGGAGCGAAGAGCTTTAAGCGGGATTTTGGGTGGAAGGATACGAGTGTCATCGACATTGCAAATGCGGGCTTTGCCTGTTAGGCTTAGGCCAGAAACATACCATTTTACAGTTTTAAAATTACTTTGTAGTCCCCTTAAAATACAGTATTTTCCCACATACCCAATTTGTGCGTTTAAATTAAATATTTTACATGGTAAACATTATGTTGGTTTAATATTAGTAAAACGTTTTTTTATTAAATAATAATAGTATTTATTATTGATGTGAATTTCAGATTTTACTTAGTCTTCAAACATTAATATATGAATTTTTTATAATGATCTCTCAATAATTTTAAAATTTTTTTATTTTTTATTGATTTATTTATTTTTGATATATTTATTTATTTTGAATTAACCAATTGAAAATACTTCTATACGTCCTTCGTTTCATATTTTATAGATTTTTACATTCTAGTTTACTATTTATCTTAGGAGTTGAGTTGTATGATTCGTTCGGATTCGTGTAAGCGCACCTGGTGCGAACCAATTCATTAATATTAAAAATAAAAATAAAATATTTTAATTAATTTATATGAAATTGTATATCATCCAAATCGAAATAATTTGAAATATTATTTGATTATTGAATAAATGATAGAAAAATAATATATTTTTATTTTTTTAATCAACTAACCTTTAATGAGCCTTAACTGGATTCGCAAAATTAACGAATCTCATACCATTCTTGGTGCAACATATTCTAAAGTAGAGTATTTTAGTTTAGTTTTTATTATCTTATTTCTTTTAAATTTTAGTTGTTTGAAAATGAAAGAAATATTTGTATATGGAAAAAAAGAAAAATAATAGGAAAAATGTTGCTTTTTAATCATTAATGTTAATTTTATAGAGTAGCAGTGGAACGACATCGTTTTATGCATCCAAAGAGGAAATCAAATCTCAAGAGTTGTGTTGGGTTCATCTTCAGCCAAAGAGGAATCCTGCAGCCTGTTCTTCATTTCCATTAAAGAGCCTTAAAGCTTGAATTACTTGTTCCCTATCAAATCCCAGCTGCATTAGCTTTATAACTTTAGCTTCGAATTCCGGCTTCTGAAGACGAACATAATCATCACATTAACTCAATATCTTCCCAGTAAACGAACCAAAATGTTCGGGTATAATAAACAGCATACCTCGGAATCAGTTCGGGAACTAACTCCTGCAGTTTGAAACATGGCGAAGATAAGTTTCGTTTCGAACGACAGAAATATGCCGAAAAATCAGTTGCCAGCTCAATGATGTCAAAATGTAGTCACAAACATGATTAGTAATCANGTGACGCTAGGAAGCAAAGGAGTGAATGCAAAGTAATTCCTTGGTGAAATAACTTGAACATCATATGATGAAGTATCTAGATTTTTCAAGAAGCTAATCCCTGCCCATCCTGTTCCAAGTACAACTACTTTCTTCCTCTGTTTTAACACTACATTCTTCTCCGGCTCCGCCGCGTGTGCTGTGTATGTGAGGCTGCCGCCGCCGGCGCTGCAATGAAAATCAAAACAGAGTTAACCAATTTTCAAGATCTGCGCAGATGGGAATATTGTAAAGATTCAGGGAATGGAATCAGACCTAACGGAAGCAAGAATCAGAAGGATTCTACGGAATCCCATGAAGGTAGAGATATTTGAGATGGGTTTTCAGGTATTTTGGTTTGATTTTATGATTCGAGAAAGTAAGAACGAGGACGACGACAAAGTCGGTGGAGGCTTGAAGAAATGTATTTGTGAAAACTACATCTCTATTTTTCTACAAGACGACCAATGGGGCATGAGTTTCTTAGTATAATTAATGATCCCTTGATTTTAGTTTACGCCGTCTGACTTCGTCGTATCGCCGTCGCCGTCGGTTGAATCATTAAATAATATCCTGTCTGTATCTCATCATCTTACATTATTGAATCTGGTAATTTTTTTGTGGTAATAACGAAAGAATCATGTGTCGGCTAATGAATTGTCGGCTAATGAAGACAGCGTGTCGCTTTGAGTTTTAATGATTTTAAACTCACAAGCTATATTTTTAACTCGGTTTGATAGATTGAACCGGAAATCTTCGAATCAGGTAAATCGGTATGAATCGTTGTCCAAATCGTAATGAACCGTAAATATTTTAAAATATCATATTGCAGTTAATTATCTCAAGCCTGTCTTATGAGAGTATCCTATTAAGAGGATAAAGAAGACCCTGAAGATTAAAGATCTTTATACAATGGGTATGTAAGACTAAAAATAATAGAATAACTATACAGAGAACGTGGTCTTGCACTTATTCACGTTCCTCACTTTATTCATGTTGTGGCTCATGTTTATTTCCATTATCATTCCAACATATCATTCTATTTAAACAAAACCGCAAAATCTCTGATTCACTAAAAACCGGTTCGAATCGACGGTTTAACCCACGGTTTTAAAACATAGCTAAGGAGAAAAATAACTTTTCAATTTTATTCTATAAAATATTTTTTATTAAACATAAAAAGTATACCTAGTCTTTTAAACATATAAATTAAATTTATTAAAATTATCAAATTTTTTTATGGCCATTCAAAACCCAAAAAACAATGTCTTGAAAATCGGTATCGATATATATCGGTATATTATAATCAATAAAAATATTTTTTGAATTTAACTCGGATCCAATATTATTTCTTGATTTTATTAATAACCAATTTTATTTAAAATTTATACTTTAGATTATTTATAATTTAATTACTAAGAAAAAAAATAATAGTTAAAATTATTATTATTATCAATTTAACTTTTGCGTTTTAAATAGTCTAATCGAGACTTCCTCGAAATTTTGTTTTTAAGTTCTAATACTAAATTCAAAATTTACCCAAAATTAAAATATTTTATCATGATATAAACGGTCTTTTTTATCATAATAACATTTTATTTTAATTATATTAAAGCTTTTTATCAGTCTTTTGACATTTGTATTATCATTATGATTATCAAGTTCTTAATTTAACTACAAAAATCAGTACAAATTCAGCCACCAAAATCTAGACAAAACAAACGCTTCACACTTCATAGCAAAGAAACACCACAAAGCCTTTTAATTCCACAATCTAAACAACCATCCATGTTAAATGTCGATATCCAGCCCAGTTTGCAGCAAGACGAATACCGATAGCAAATCCGGCACATAACAAAGCTATCGGTACTCGGTATATCGGACTTCCTTCTTCTTCTCCTTCTTCCTTTTTCGAGTTAACTGCGTTATTATAATGGTGAAATATAGCCAATGTCATATAAGAAGCCATAGCTAAAGCTCTTATCCATGGCTCTCCAACTCCAGCCAAAACAACAGCAACAGGTAAAAAAGACGATACATAATCCCTCTTCTTCATTATCTTACCAAAACTAAACAAAGCTAAAAGCAATGCCCAAAAAAATGGCTCAGAGATGTAGTTACAAACAGCAGCAAACCCGATAATCCCTGCAACAGTTAGAAGTTTCGGTTGGCTGTTTACGGAGTTCGGAACAGTGGCTTCAGCAACTGCGAGTACTGAAGATGTAAGTATAATGATCAGGATTAACTCTTTGATCGGAGCGTATGCGATTATTGTGGAGTAAATTGAGCGAGTTTTGTAGAAGATTGTCTCTAATCCCCATATGAATGATGTAATTGGATCACCAATAAAATGGAACACAATGGCTAGAGCAAGCTTTGAGATGTATAAGATGAGCTTGGCAATGGAGTTTATGGCTTTTGCCCAGTTCGATAATTCCCATAATACGAATCTCCAAGTATATAACATGAATCCCAACACTGCAGGGTCCTCAAAGATTAAGCATTTAACAGAAAGTAAACAAATATGCGTAACAAAGAAAACATAAAGCAAATGTGACTAAATTCTGAACAACGAAATGCAAAATGAAGCATTTTAAGGTGTAATCATCAAGGGAATAACATTAATACACAAGCATTATGAATTTGAAGGATAAAAAGCTTAGGGAAAGGTTAACTAATTCTCAACAAATTAAGAATAAGCTTAGGGAAAGAGACGTACCAACAATCCATGGCCAGAGAATGGGTTTATCAGGAGCTTCTTTAGTTAAATATCTGAATCTCTCCGGCATACTTGACGGCCCACGATCTTCAATTTCTTCTTTAGAACCTTCAACGTCCGAAATGCCTTCATTTTTCGATTTCAAAATAAACCCACAATATTTCACAGGAAACCTAAGAAAAGTTCGATTAAATGGCCCCAAAGAACACTGAACGCCACGGAATGTATTACAAGCTTTGAAATTTACAGTTGAGGCCGATAATAACGAAGACTTGGAATGAACAAATGTGAAGGAAACCTTCGGAGCGAAGAGCTTTAAGCGAGAATTTGGGTGGAAGGCTACGAGTGTCATCGACATTGCAAATGCGGGCTTTCCCTGTTAGGCTTAGCAAGAAACATACCATTTTACAGTATTAAAATTACTTTGTAGTCCCCCTAAAATACAGTATTTTCCTAAATACCCATTTGTGCGTTTTAATTAAATATTTTACATGGAAAACATAATGTGGGTTTAATCTTAGTAAAACGATTTTTTTTAAATAATAATAGTATTTATTAATAAATAATAGTATATTTTTATGTGAATTTCAGATTTTCCTTAATCTTCAAACATTAATATATGATTTTTTATATCGATCCCTCAATAATTTTAAATATTTTTTTTGTTTTATTGATTTATCTAATTAACCAATTGAAACTTCTATACATTCTTTGTTTCATATTTTGTAGATTTCTACGTTCTAGCGTTTTAGTTAATTTATTTACTATTGATCCTAAGAGCGAAGTTGCACGATTCGTTTGGATTCGTGAAGCCCAACACATCCAGTGCGCATTGGTACGATGTGCGCAAAGACGTATTGGGTTCGTTAATATTAAAAAAAATTTGAAAAAACAGAAGAACAAAAATTTAATTAATTTGTATGAAATTGTATACAATTCAAATCGAAATGATTTGAAATATTATTTGATTATTGAAGAAATTTTAGAAAATAATATATTTATATTTTTTTAATCAACGAATAGTTAAAGCATTTTAACTAAATTTTTAAAAAATTAACGAATCTCACATCGTTATTGGTGCAATATAACCTAGAGTACAATATTTTAGATTTAATCTTTTATTATCTTATTTCTTTTAAATTTTAGTTGTTTGAAAATGAAAAAAATATTATTATAAGGAAAAAAAGAATAATAATCGGAAAAATGTTGCTTTTCAATCATTAATGTTAATTTTATATAGTAGCAGTGGAACGACATCGTTTTATGCATCCAAAGAGGAAATGAAATCTCAGGAGTTGTGTTGTGTTCATCTTCAGCCAAAGAGGAATCCTGCAGCCTGTTCTTCATTTCCATTAAAGAGCCTTAAAGCTTGAATTACTTGTTCCCTATCAAATCCCAGCTGCATTAGCTTTATAACTTTAGCTTCGAATTCCGGCTTCTGAAGACGAACATAATCATCACATTAACTCAATATCTTCCCAGTAAACGAACCAAAATGTTCGGGTATAATAAACAGCATACCTCGGAATCAGTTCGGGAACTAACTCCTGCAGTTTGAAACATGGGGGAAGATAAGTTTCGTTTCGAACGACAGAAATATGCCGAAAAATCAGTTGCCAGCTCAATGATGTCAAAATGTAGTCACAAACATGATTAGTAATCACAAACTTTAAGTAGCAGCACTCAAAATCTATTGTAGCGATCCGGGGTGGTACAGCCGGTTTCTTTTTCGCCGAGATATCGGTCGGTTTTAAAACATTGTTCCTAATCAACAAGATTACTCTCCTGAACGTAAGGGATATGGGACGAGAATACTGACCAGAAGTTCCTCCTGATGAAATGATTTGGTCTCCGGGTGCAGATATCGCCTGAAAACCAAAGAGTATTTGCTAGATTTGAAAATACGAGTATGAACTATCATGAGCTTTATAATAAAGGAACCAAATCTTAAATCCTATGTACTACACAATTTTTTTTTTAACGGAATGAAAAATTTCATTAAGTCGGGAATAACAATAATTATTCCAATCAACCAACAATTGACCTCTAACGAGTGGCATTCAAAACAGCCTCAAAAGGTGCTTGAAGCCATTCGTCGACCTAAAAACACTATATTTTCAGGTAATATCAACTATACGACAAGCTACGCACCTGCGTCCCACCAGAGATAGAAGCTTCCTTAGAACGTATCTCTTCGTCGAATAATTGGGAAGGGATGTCCTTCTCTGAAATTGTTTAGAAAAGGCCATAAGGATAACAAAGAATGCAAATGAAGAAAAAAATGAAGAATTTAGGATTACCTGCAAGAAATGGTACAGCAACCTCTCCTCCTCCTACTCTAAGCACATTATCTTTGAGATCAATAATGCACTGGATAAAATGGTGTCATGAGCATACAAAAAATTGCTTTGATTCTAAAAAAAGTGTAATGAACGTAAAGGTTTTACTTGATGCTTGCGAAGCATGTCCAAACCAAAGAGAAAATCCATGTTGGGTGAATCCAGGACTATGAAAGAACATGGGTAGAATATACTTCCAATCTGAGATATTAAACATTTAAGAAGTCGGCACTCGAAGGCATGATGAATGAAGAAGATAGTAAGTATGAATTGACATTCAAAGAAGAGACAGCATACTTTAATTGGAGCAACATGTATCCGTCCTAAAATTTCAGACTGACCGACTCCATGAGCAATACCTTTATACCTGGTATCCATAAGCCTCAATAGCCTGAAGATTAAGATAAAAGACAATAATGCGTCACCAATAAAACCACGAGAACTCATAAGTTTATCCATCGCTTACCCACAACGTTCAGCGCAGCTTTTAGATATAATTGTAGACTGAGCCCCACTGTCAATAAATGCCTAGGAAAAAGGAAATCTAGAAATATAAAATTTGAGATAATGATAGAATCAATGTACAAGTTTAGCACCTTCAATGGGACGCCATTTACTTCCATGTCAACATAGAGCATTACCTGCAAACAGTGAAGATGAGTTTGATTCCTTACGATTACCTGGAACTCAAAAAAAATTGTTAATCGAAATTACCACTCGTGCAAAGCCTTCAGGATTGTACTCCAAGGCTGCAGCCCAATTCTCATCAATCCCTTTCTGAGAGTCAAGAACAAGAATAACAGGATTAAGCTAAGAAAATAAGAACATCGAGAAGGTGGCGTGACATGCTCAAGATGACGAAGAATCTGAACAAATAAATTAAAGTTTTACACCTTTTCAGTTATACAAGATTATAAGGCATAAGACAACCAGGAAACATGCAATAGATGATATAACGGGGTCATTAACTTGCAGACATTGAAACATCAATATCAGTCACACAACCACCCCAAAAGGATAAAGAAACCATTCTCATAGTTATATCGCAAAATATGCTGCAAACCAAGAATCATCATGCTAAAAGTACAGCCATTAGATGTTTAGAACTAAATACATTATCTTTCTGTCTTTCGATAACAGTGTCCTACATGAATCCACTATATGCAAACTGCCAAATTCTCAAAGTTATATCTAAAAAATATGCTGCAAACCAATAATCATCATGCTAAAAGTACAGGCATGAGATGTTTAGGATAAAATACATTATATTTCTCTGTATTTCGATAATGGTGCCCTACAAGAATCCACTATATGCAAACTGCCATCTACCTCTACCTACATAGTCATGCGACTCTAATGGCAGTACTTATTTAGGTGGGATACACGGTACACCCCTTATTTAGCATTTAAATGATAATAAGAATAATAATAATAAAGAAACCTTGTAAATCGTATTTACAGGAGATAAGCAAGCAACACATGCATAATAAAGCAGATATTGTTTTTTTAAAAAGGAAGTTATGCCTGTCGAATGGCTGCTTCAATTTTCTTTTGGGCTTCTACATCAAATGGATCTGCATAAAGTAAAGCCTGTGAAAAAAAATGAGAGAGCATGTCAGTGAAGTAGTAAAAAAAGTCACAAAGATAAAATATGAAATTAGAAAGTCAATATATCACGATCCTCGTGTGAATGCTGAAGAAAAAAAGAGAGATTATCAGCAGAGAAAATATCTAAAACCAAGTATGCATTTTCCATGCCAAAGAAATTTCAATCAATACAAATGAAAAGCATACAAAGCAGAGTAGGCGTTGCAATCAATGAACGAATTTCTCTTAATACTTGATGAGGAATATAGCAACCATAAATTTGCAACAATGCTTTCTTTATATTAATAAATTAAACACAGAAGCAAGTTCTAGATATCCTTGTGACTGAAACATGTATAACCATGTAATACTTGATGAATTAAATTCTGAAGCAAAGAACTAGATGCATCTAAGGATGAAACATACCATCTCCTCCTCTTTTTGACGACTTAATTCAGTTCTTTGTCGATTTCTTACACGCAATACATCTTGCAGTCGGTTAAGATCATTTCCAAGAATAGCTTGTGCTAACTCAGGATCAGTCTATTAGTTAACATAAAATGAGGCGTTAGTTGAAAATATTAACTTATAAAATAACTTTCGTCTCCAACTTGATATACCTGAAACAGTTGAGTCATTATATTAGGATCATTCCGCAACTGCTGCTGAAAAGCGGAGGCATTCACTGCTGATCCATCTGGATTGAAACCACCTACGGTCTCAAGCCCTCCACCTCTTCTATAGACAGAAAAAAACTCTCTAAAGACAAACGAATAAAACACATTTATTTTTACATGCTTCTATTGAGAAAGTGCAAAAATAAAGTACATCTCATTGTTACACCAATTATCGACATCTATATTGTACTGGGAGATACCAAATATATAAAACTCATGAAATGCCGCATCTATGCAGGCGAAACAAAATATTTGGGTCTGGTATGCAGACTAAAACGAAAGGGAAACAAACCCCAACCCAGATGACGAGGCACTGGAAACCATCATAACCAAATCTCCATCACCGACTCCAAGAGCACTCAATTTCTCTGAGTTCCCCATCTCCTTTCCGTTATACAGCAACTGCTGCTGCTGATGCGAAACCTGTGTCTGCTCATTCATAGTTGAAACAAATAAAACCCCGAATTTCAATTAATTAACATCCAAGAAATGAATATCAAATCATGGCAGATCTAACCTCAACTTCCAGCAGGGCTTTCAAGTTCTCAACCTGCACATACATACTGCCAATCCTCATCAAAATATCAAAACGAAAACCCACACAAGAAGATGCTTTCTTTCACCCTTAAAATGCCTATTGTGCAAACAATAAAAAACCCTTTAAAAAAGTAGA
Source organism: Utricularia reniformis (assembly GCA_009725065.1). Taxonomy (NCBI): domain Eukaryota; kingdom Viridiplantae; phylum Streptophyta; class Magnoliopsida; order Lamiales; family Lentibulariaceae; genus Utricularia; species Utricularia reniformis. The sequence continues at coordinate 317,452 of RWGZ01001049.1, read as the reverse complement.
GAATTACAGATTCATCCCGATCAACGTCGAGCGTAACGATTTGTTCATCGGCTGTCATCACAGTAATCTTCATCTTCTCCGCGTTCAGGGCAATTGCACCTCCAAATAGAACTAACGAAGCTATTACAAGATCACAACAAGTAGTTTAAGTAACGAGCTTGACTTGTATTCAAAGAAATTGTTTGGCTATCGTACTATCCAAGTTATCTTCCCCCCGCTCGTTGTAAGATCGCCTTTGTTGCTGTAGCTTTTATGCCTGACTCATGATTCTGAGCCCTAGCACACAAAGGGGTTACATTTGATTTAGTTGGAGCATATAATTGCATAATTTGGCACTTATTTTTACTGCGCACATAGGAATCACTATTTTAAATTTCAGATACCTGAATTTTAGTCGAAGCGGGTTTCATAGGATTGGATCCATTTGTTTGATTTGGAATAAAATATAAATTTTATAGATTTTTTTTTCTTATTTTTTCAAAATACAAAAAATATAAATTAAGAATGTATTTAAAACATTGTTCTTAAATATGATTCGGTCCATGAATCGGAAATTTTAATAGGTTACTGAACCGTTCTCGAATCGTTGTCAAATCGTTATCAAACCAGTGTTAAAATACTATTAAATTTATTTATTTTTATTAAAAAATATATTTTTGATTTGTTTAAAATAAAATTATAAAAATATTATTTTTATTATTTTTTTAAAAAAAGTCTGCTCCATCACCCTGCGCGTCCAATGGACTGGGTGATGGGCCAACTGTCCAACTCAGACGAACTAGGCTGAGTTTGAAAACAATGATTTAAAATTATTTATTTTATATAAGTTAATAATTTAATTTATTTTATTATTCTAGTAAAAATCCGATATATCATATACATATATGATTTACCGATGTATAGGGATTGTCCGATATACGATCGGTACTAGTTTTAAAGCTTGGTAAAAATAGATATCATTTCATTATTTGAAATAAATCATGTCATTTGAAGCAAATTCTCCAAGAGTAATTGTTGTGGTTCCTTTTTAGGGGTACCAACAGTCACCGGATTCTGAAAATCGGTTTTATTTGTTGTTTGTGGAGACAACTTGAAATAAGAAAATGGAAAGAATGCAGGCGATTTTGGCGTGGAAAAACCCCTTAAGTAAGGGGGAAAAAACCACGTTGCCGAGAGGAGAACCTCCACGACAAATTCATTAATAAATCAATAAAATATACAAAGGGAATAAGAGCAGCGGAAATGAAATTACAGCGGCTATAGTTCTTCGAAATTGGCATCATTTTTTAGCTTATCTTTTAGCTCTGCATTTATAGAGGATAAAAAAAAACAACCTCTGACAATGTGTGGCCCACATCCTAAAACAACCTCATGACAATGTGTTTTTCCACATGCTGGAAAGTGTGGCTGAGTCTGAAACATAGAATGCATGTTGATGGGTCCACATGCAGTCTGTCAGTGTCTTTGTAGTCTGCTGGAACCTACGCAGTCTGTCGGCACCGATCGGTCTGCTTGACCCTAAGCAAACTGCCGGGACCGATCGGTCTGCTTGACCCTAAGCAGTCTGTCGGACCGATCGGTCTGCTGGCCCTAAGCGAACTGCTGTGATCGATCGATCTGCTTGGCCCTGAGCAGTCTGCCGGACCGATCGGTTTGCTGGCCCTAAGCAAACTGTCGGGACCGATCGGTGTGCTGCCCCTAAGCAAGCTGTCGGGACCGATCGCCCTATGCTGTTTGTCTGGACCGATCGCCCTATGCTGTTTGCCTGGACCGATCGTCCTAAGCTGTTTTCCGGGACCGATCGGTCTGTTTGATAATTTCAGTTGTCGAATTCTCGATTGGACCTGACCACCTTCATTCTTGCTTAGGGCTCCTCGTTGGTACCGGGTTTAATGGTTCTCAACAAAAACACATCCTTGATACCCTGTTTAAAGGTTGTCAACAGTAATATTATAGGACATATATAATTAGAAAGGATGACATACAAATTTGATTTTCATAGTTTCATAATTTTATCAATTTTGATCTTAAAAATTTTATGATTGTGATAATTGTAATTCTCAAAGTATTAAGATGACAAAATAGATTTCTATACTTTTTACATACAAAGTTTAATCTATGTTGCATAATTAGTTCCTAAAGTTTTCAATTATAATGATTGAGATCATCGACCAAAGTCAAATTTCGAGAATCAATTTTATCACTTTAAATATTTTATTAGTCAAATATTACAAACTTTGTCGATTAAATTTGTTAAAATCTTAAAATTTATGTATTAATATTTTAGGCATTAATTTAGGACAGTCAATCGAGTTGGGCTGTGTTCCAAAATCGGACCGGTTTTGACCGATCCGATCGGTTTGGACCGGACCCGAGCCCAAAACCAGTCCGGTTGAGTAAAGTAAGAAACCTAATTTTATTTAGTTTTAAATTAATTTTATGGAATTATTTTTTCATAATTCCATAAAATTATTTTTTCATAATTATTTTTTATGGATATATTAATTTAAATTAATTTTACAAAATTATTTTTTCATTGAGAAAGTAATTGACATGAAAACCGGTCCGGTTTAGGGTCAATCATTTTATATACTTCAAAGTCTTACATACGAAAAAACATTTATACTTAGATCTTAAATATTTAGTTATAATATTATCCCAAAAAAATATAAAGATAAAGACAACGTTAAACAAAATATTTATTTTATTATTATATTGTATTACACGAATAAATTCTTATGACAAAATAATGAATTTTGAATCATTTGCAAGAGAATTTGAAGACATAATTTTGGATAGTAACAATTTTGACTACTGATAAGTCATCATTTTTTTGTGTTAGAATATAAATGAAGATAATTTTTTAGAATTTTTATTTTAGATGTTTGTATTTAATAAATATATCTACAATATAGAAAAGTTAAATAATTAAAAAATATTAAAATAACAAAAACGAGTCAAACCGGTTCTCAACCGGTTTGAACCGGTTTGGACCGTATCGGAGGGATGACCGGTTCGTATTTTCGATCCGGTTTTAGAACATAGGAGTTGGGCCATTGGCTGCAAAAAATGGTTTAATTAATATAAATTGAGCAATATTTTCTTCTATTAGTTGATTTATATGGAATGAAATTATTTTGAATGGATTGCAAAATGATTCTTTTTCATCTATCTTTATAAATATTGAACATATCTTAGTCAATTCTAGAAAATGGGAGAAGTGATTTATTAAATAATAGAAAATATTATAATAATTTCAATTTATTGTTTTTTGTTAAAAAATAATAATTATGAAATCTAAATATTTCACATTAACTAATAAGTTTTTCCATGAAAAAACATTTTTTAAAAACGCTTGTTGGGCTGAAACAAGAACCCTTAGAAAGATGGTCAAAAAAAATTTATGATTTAAAACTTTATAATAGTGTAAAAAGTTTAATCATAAAATTTATAAATTGCATAACACTTAAACTTAATATAATATAATGTAATATATTTTAAATTTTTAAATACTATTCGTTATAAGTTGAATAATTGCATAATTAGAATTTCCAAAACTGTTTACATTTTACCATAATGTAAATGCAACATAAACTTTAAAATAATATCATATAATGAGTTCGAGGACTCTTGACAAACAATTTTTTAATTCGCATGCTTTATACATAATTTTTAAATTTTAGGCATCACATTTATACTATTTCATATATTAAGAGTCACCCTTATAATTTTCTCTTTAAAATTTCATTAAAAAAATTCAAAGAATGGAATCCTTGTGTAGTCGAAATAATATTTTTATATCGATCGATACTGGTGATAAATCATCATATATATAAAAATATATGGTAGCGTTTATATTTTATCTTATATAGCCTAATATTGAGTTTTAAAATATTTTTAAATAGTTTTTTCAATTTTATTTAAAAAATAATAATGAATTTATTAAAAAATATTTTAATATAATAAAAAACTACCGAATGGAATTAAAATTTCAGATCAATGAAAGTATTGGATCGAACATAAAGGGATATAAAAGTAAAAATATTACTAAAGGAAATGCCAGCAAGGATGGATTTACAACGTGGCAATCGCATCATCTCCAGCTGGCACTGGGACCACAGCCACAGTCCTATATATTACTTACTTAAGGGGATGGGATATTCCGAGCCTTATGAATCTATATATATATATTAATTATTTAATTTTTTAATGGATATTCGAATCTAAAATCCCATATACTCCACCCCTTCATTTTTTAAAAATTAATATATATGATAAACGTCATGATCTTTAATACGAAAGTGTTATATTTATAATTTATAATTTTAATTTGTTTTTAATAAAATACTCATTACTTATATTATATCTAATTATTGAATCAGCCACTTGTTACACTTATTTATTATTAATAGATTTATAAATCAATAGATGTCACTCTATTGGTATTAAAATTATTGTGGTCGTTATTGTTGCTACCACTATTCTAAAATTTAATTTTAACGATAAATAATTAATTTCTTTGAATGATTTTATTGAGAATATTTGCGTTTATCCCGCAACGAATTAATACGCCTTAACAAATTAGAAATATATATATACTACCAGAGTTATCAAATAAGATAATAATTAACGTAATAATATCAAATAACGTTGTTTACAAATAACCCATTTTAGGGTTTATAAATATAAATAAATTTTATAATTAATAACTAATAAGTTGTTTTCCAAAATAATAATAAATTATTTAATTTATATTAAAGCTGATATTTCAAGGAACTTCTGTACTGCCCACCCTACCATGTCCACAATAAAGCGGAGTCGCTTTCAGTGAAAAATTCCACCTTCAATAAATGTACAACTGTTCTTACCATTCTTTCTACTGCAATTCTCTCCTCCGCCGACGCACAACCTCGTTCCGGCGGCTGTTTCGTCGATCTGCATCCGAAGTTTCAGGTGCCGTTGGATTGGATCTGGCAGAATTCTGAGGCGATGTCGTCAGGGAGGTATATGGCGTACTCGCCCTCTCCCTCAGCGCCTCAGTCTCCCCATATCGGTTACGCCGGTGGAGGATTCCAAGGTTCTTTTGATCGTATCGATCTAGAGAAGTAAGTACTTTTTCTGTCGTCACCTTGACAGCGACCTTGCTTTTCGATTGTTGAGTGAATCAAGTAGCGATCAGTCGTTACTTTTGCTTCTTTGTTATCTGTTTTAGTTTCTACCCGGTTTTTTTTAAGCTTGCTTTACATGTTGGGAGTTTCGACTGTATTAATGAAAGAGGAAAAGACTGAAATATGGTTTAGATTGAGGACATGGTTATTTGAAGTGCGTCGTGTATATCTTTTATACTCCTTCTTGATTCATAGGGTTATTTGTTGTCACTTATAAAATTTTTAAGTACTCCTTAGTCCATGCTTCCCTTTATTTTTATACAGAAGGTGGACGAGGAGCATAAAAAACATCTCTTTTTTGTTGTAACGAAGAGAACAAAAGTCTAAACTTTAATACTTCTCAAAAGATTTCAGTTCTATGGCTTTGTCCTACCCATGGTTCTAGATCTACTATGAGCTGTTATTAATGGTTCTGATTTTATGCTTTTGCCAATATTTCCAGGTATTTAGCAGAGTTACTGGATGAATGTAAGAAGATCAATCCTTTTATGGCAGTGCTGCCACACAGCTATCGGTTGCTGAATAAGGGTGAGTCTACCGTGTTACTTTTTCTGTGTCATCTTTAGAATATTGAGCACCAAAACTGTGAACAAGTGTCCACTTTCTCCTTGTGGACAAGTTCATTTCTCATGCTGTATTTGGTGTTTGTAATGTGAAATAGCTGATGAACACTTAAAATAGAGATGATCTATTCTGTGTAGCATTACATTGAAACATTATAAATATCTCTTTGTGTTCTGGGATATATAAACATTATTGGAGACTGCGAAGAATTTAATAGAGACAGAGTTTCTCTCGTGCTCATTAAGGGTAGTGAAACCAGGTAGTGGTGCGCTGGTGTTCTCTCATGTCATTTTTCATGTGATTTATTGGATGAGGTTCTCTTGGTCTTTATTTTGCATCTGCATTGGCTCTAGTCACAACATTCTGATATACTTGCCAGTTCCTTTAGTGGGAAAAGGAACTTGAAACTTAGTTTCTTGCTTTTTGGGCATTATGTGCAGTGACTAACCACTATAGAATAATTGATCTAAATCAGGATCTTAACTAATATTTTAGTATATTTCGTTTGATATTTCTCAAATCATCTGTAATTTTAGTATGTGTATTTTTTCTGGGGATTTTCACTAACCAATTAACGGTTGGCTAGTTTCTTTAGAAGTCTAACTGGTATATCTTATTTGAAAATTGACCTTTTTGAAGCAGAAATTTTGGGTGTAACTACTTTGTTGAGGAATGCATCAGTTTTAGAACAAAGTGGACCTGAACATGCAAGCCCCATGGCTTCAGGAGGGATGTATTCAAATGCAGGAGCTAACGTGAATGGATGGGCCTCACCATTTCGATCAGAAGTATGAATACCAACCATTAACATAACATTTCTTTCATACAAGTATTTCATGTTTCAAGAGCTCTAAATCCAAAATTTACTTTAACCGAACTTTATTGTATTGTATTTTGCATCATAAATTTTCATTCTGCTGACAGGCGGTTTGGCTCTAACCACTTGACGAATGCCATGTTAACCCCAAAATCTTACTTATGGCACAGTATATGCCATTTTTGCACACTTTTACTTCTCTGTACTGACCTCTACTAATTGGTGTGGGATTTAAACATAGAATAGCATGTAAGAGAGAGACATTTAGAAAAATGATATTATGAGAAGTTTCAGTGTGTTGTTCTGACTTCTGACATACATTTTGATGTATAGTACTAACAAAGCTTCCAGCATGAATTTTGTACGTAAATAATTTGATTGCTCAGATCCACTAGATGCTGAAACCGTTCACAGTTCACCATATTTTTTATGTTGTTTGTTATATTTTTCATTGCATTTATAGTTGCAGACAACTTTTCCCTCGAGAAAAAGTTGCAGCATATATAGGAAAAGAATCCCTTACATCAGTGGGAAAATTTTGTTACAATATATTGATCTTAAATGTGCAGATGCCTAGCCTTTTGGAACGATCATTAGCACCAAATTGGCTTGGCTCCGAAAACAGTTCTTCAGGTCTCATAGTCAAGAGAACACTAAGGGTTGACATTCCAGTTGATCAATATCCCAATGTATTTATCCTTTTCCATACACAATGTTGTTCAAATTTGTGTGTCTATTGGATTGATTGTACAGTAATTTTTTGTTTTCATATTGCAGTACAATTTCGTTGGCCGCCTGCTTGGTCCTAGAGGAAATTCACTGAAAAGAGTTGAAGCAGCTACTGATTGCCGTGTTCTCATTAGAGGTCGTGGCAGTATCAAGGATCTTACAAAGGTAACTTTACTATAACTTACCATTTTAATAGAGATACAAAGGTAGATATTTTTTCAAAAAAAGAGATATTTCCCAGCTTATTTCACCATCAGTGAGAAAGTGTTATGACGTGCTATCATTTTGTTCGGAAAATAGATATTTTCTCAACGAATGGCTTCAAGCGCCTTTTGAGGCTGTTTTGAATGCCACTTGATAGAGTTCAATTGTCGGTTGATGGAAATAATTATTCTTATTCCTGATTTAATGAAACTTTGCATTCCGTTAAAAAAAAATTGTTTGTTAGCTTGTGAAATATATCTTTTATCGTGAAATTTAGTTTCAGTACATGATATCTCCATTAGAAATTGTTTGATTTCAATATTCTTACTGTTTTATTCTTTTACTCTCTGAAGGAAGAGATTATGAGGGGTAAACCAGGATATGAGCACCTTAACGAACCCCTTCACATACTTGTCGAGGCAGAACTTCCAGTCGAGATCATCGATGATCGTCTAATGCAGGCTCGTGAGATCCTTGAAGGTTTACTCAAGCCAATGGTAAGAAATTTACATGATCAACAAACTTGAATAAGCAAATTATATTCATTCACATCTGAATATTCATATACCAGGATGAATCTCAAGATTTTTATAAGAAGCAGCAACTAAGAGAACTAGCTTTACTTAATGGTACATTTCGTGAAGAAAACTCTCAAATATCTGGATCTGTATCTGTATCTGTATCCCCCTTCAACAACAGCCTTGGAATGAAGAGAGCAAAAACCACTGGATAATATTCCATCTTAAAGCTACATATATTCCTCCGTGTCGGTGAACGACTGTCCGTTCCGTTCTAGCCGTTCATGAACATGCTATCGGACCATCAGGGCGAGGTACTCGCGTTTTATTTTCTATTTATCTCCAAGTTTATAAGGTTTGATTGCGTTTTTTGAGAAGTATAGTACATTGTAGTAGTGTGTTTTTGGTTCTTGCTTCAGCGCCCTGCTCTTATTGTTTCATTTATCACGTCTTTTGATTGTGTTTTAGCAATAAAAAAGTTGGATGAGTAGAAGTTATGTAATAAGTGATGCTTTTTGTTGGTTTGGTATATGAACAAATTATGTCATTTTCGCTAGGAACAATAGCCGTAGAATTCTGATTCTATGATAACATGAAAGTTAAATTTGCTTGCCTTGCGGTAATTCCTAATTATTATTCCAATTACCTATAACAATCTCAGGTTTATAAATTGTATATAAAATCTCAAAATTGATATAACGCATTCCGTTGGTCCCAAACTTTTAAATATCGTAATATAATATCCTCAAAATTTAGGAATTGCATGGTTAATCCTCGAATTTTCATAATCATTTATATTTGATCTATATATTCGTTAATATTTTAAGCGTCTTAATAGTTTGTATTTGACATATTAACTTTGAAAGGATGTATTGATTATCTCCAAATTTTAAAAATAATGCATAAATTATCAAAACTATTTATACGAAAATAATAATTACTCACTCGAGGATCATTCTTGAACGATTTTAAAACTTCGGATGCTTCTCATGCAATTTACAAACTTTGAGATATCATATTTACACTATTTTAAACATTAGAAGTCAATACCGTAAGTTTCTCCTTTTTGAATTATGCTAACCCTAATATATAGTTCAATCCTTGTACACAATAGACTTAAACCAATGTTTTCATATTGGTCTGGACCGGAATAGTACGCCGGACCGGTATAATTTGTTTTTATATTTTTTAAAAAAAATCCGGGTCTACACAAAAAAATCCAGGTTTCGACCCGGAAACCTGGTACCGGTCGAAATACCAGCGCCTGACAGAATGAAAACATGGCACTAACCGATGTTTCATGAATAAGTCCAAGGCTTACTCTGCAAAAGAAGAGGAGGGCTGAGAGTCAAGTTTCTTCAATATATATCCAACAACACTCCAATTGAAGCCCCGATACTGAAGCCACCGAATAATTCTCGATTTCCGAGTCTCCGGTGACGCACCGGAGCTTTTTTTCCATTGCTTAGATGCCTCAAGATATAACTCATCAATGCAAACTTTAGACAAGCTACGTTTTCCCATATCCTCATCATCATCATCATCGATATTCTTGTTAAAGAATAGTTTTATCGCTTTATCAGCATTCTCTACGCTTACTCCTTTCCTCAACAATCCCTACAAAATTCACAGCAGCCAAACAACATCTTTATATGCACAGTCAAAATGGTTCATGGAAGAAATAAAGCGAAATTTACTTGTCTGATTTTGATAGGTCCCCATCTTGAAGAGGACCATCTTGATTGACAATATGATTCCGCATACAAACAGTCATTCACAAGACCCCTATAACGTAGAAACCGATTTCATGAACAAGCAATAACAAGCACTTGCATATTGAAACTCATAGAGAATTAATGAAAATGAACGAGTGATATTTGTAACTAGCCCCTAAATTTTATAATAGTGTAAAGTTGGTGTCCTAAAGTTTGTAAATTGCATGTAAACCCCAAAAGTTGATATAATGCTCACTGTTGACTCCTTAACTTTTAAATGTTGTAAACACCATACCCTCAAAGTTTAAGAATTAAATGGTTGACCCCCGAATTTCCAAAACTGTTTCTACTCGTTAATATTTAAACGTGTTCATAGTTTGTATTTGACCTATTAACCTTGAAAAGATGTAATGACTATCTCTTCGAACTTTGAAAATTTTAAAAATAACACATAAATTATCGAAACCACTTAAACTAAAAAAGACGAAAACCGCAATTATTCACTCGAAGGTCATTCTTGAACGGTTTTGAAACTTCGAGGGCTTTTCATACAATTTAGAAACTTCAGAAACATAGCCTTTACACTATTTTAAACATTATGTGCCAATTAAACAATTTTCTAACTCAAAACTTCTATAGAGATTTCATTTCGAGTAGTATAGAAACCTGTGCTGGAAATCGGAGACGNTCTGCCATGAACTGATCAAACTTCCTATACCACATTCTAGGGGCTTGTTTTAACCCATACAAGCTCCTTTGGAGTTTGCATACCAAGCTTCCTTCCTTTGACTCAAAGCCTTTTGGTTGCTTCATGTATATTTCTTCATCTAGATCCCCATGTAGGAAAGCAGTTTTCACATCTAGTTGATCAACTTCCAGATTGTGATAAGCAGCTAGTGATAGGAGCATCCTTATTGAGGTCATTTTGACAACCGGAGAAAATACTTCTTCAAAGTCGATTCCTTCCTTTTGTCTAAATCCTTTAACGACCAGCCTTGCTTTGAATCTTTCGGTCCCATCTTGGTTCAATTTATTCTTGTAGATCCACTTGTTCTCTAGAGCTCTTTTGTCTTTAGGCAGTACTGTTAGGATATAGGTGTCATTCCTCTTTAAGGATTCCATCTCTTCCTGCATGGCTTTTATCAATTGTTTCCCATTTTCATGACTGACTGCTTCTTCATATGTTTCAGGTTCACCTGTTTCAGTCAAGAAAGCATATTCATCAGGTGAGTACATCGTTGATGGATTTCTCACTCTAGTGGATCTCCTCAATTGAGTTGTCTGCTCTTCTTGATCTGTGTTTTTTGCTGATGTAGGTGGATGTATGTCCTGCTCCCTCCTCTGATTTTCCTGCAAGAAATTAGGAGGATCAGAGTGTAAAAAAGTTTGAGGTACATTAGATATATTAAAATCACTCCTTGTTTTTTCTGTTGATAGGTATATATCATTTATAGTTTTTTCTTCATCAAACTGTGCATCTCTTGTCCTCAATACTTTTCCATCCTTAGGATTCCAACATCTATAGCCGAACTCTTCCTCCCCATATCCGATGAAAATACATTCCTCTGTGTGATCATCTAATTTCCTCCTTAATTCCTTTGGTACATGTACCATTACCTTACATCCAAAGACCTTTAGATGACTGTATTTAGGCCTTTTTCCTGACCATTTCTGTTCTTGTGTTAGAAAATTCAAGGATGATGTAGGGGATCTGTTTCTTATGTAGCAGGCTATCTTGAGTGCTTCTGCCCATAAATCTTTGGGTAGCTTAGCATCCTTTAGCATACATCTGACCTTGTCTAATAGGGTTCTGTTTAGTCTTTCTGCTGTACCATTATGTTGAGGGGTTCTTGGGACTGTTTTTTCGTGTCTTATGGCTAAATTCTTGCAGTATCGATCAAATTCGGTTGAGGTGTACTCTCCTCCATTATCAGTCCTTAAACACTTAAGTTTTCTACCCAATTCTCTTTCCACTTTGTTATGCCATATCTGAAAATAGTTCAAAGTTTCATCTTTGGTTTTCATTGGGTAGATCCAACTTTTCTTAGTACAATCATCTATGAAGGATACAAAGTGTCTCTTTCCTCCCTTTGACTCCACATCAATTGAGCATACATCTGAGAACACTAGTTCCAACGGCTTTTCTTTTGTGCATTGAGCTGTTTTGAAACTAACCTTATGCTGTTTTCCTGCCAAGCATGTGCTGCATAGTTCTGCTAGGCTCTGTGTATTACAGGTTATCAAACCTTGCTTCTTAAGATGTTGCAGCCCCTCTTCAGACAAGTGGCTCAGCCTTCGATGCCAGATGTCAAGATCATTGGTTGTTGTTGCTGCATTTATACTGTAAGTTCTTTCCTTCAGTGTCGTTCTATACAATGTGTTCTCTAGTACACCTTTAGCTACCACCATCGATCCTTTAGTTAGTTTCCATAGACCATTCCCAAGGACACTCATATATCCTTCCTTGTCAAACACATTTGATGACAGCATATTAAACCTCAGCTTAGGTATGTGTCTGACCTGGTTTAGAGTCACTTCTATTCCTAGACTTGTTGTTACTTGAATGTCTCCTATCCCGATTATTTCATCAACATTGTCATCTCCCATTTTCACTTGTCCGTAGCGCCCTTCTGAATAAGTGGAGAACAGTTCCTTTCTAGGGGTTGCATGATAGGAAGCTGCTGAGTCTATCACCCATTCATTTCCACTGTTAACCTTGCATTTTGCATCTTCTGCAGCCAGGACGACCAGTACCTCTTCTTGAGTGGTGGCTGTTGTGTTCTCATGTGAGGTTTCAGGTCTGTTCAGCTTCAACCAGTACCTACATTCTTTCTTTAGGTGTCCTACCTTCTTACAGTGGAAACATGCCCTAGTTTCTTTCCTCGTATCGTTGCTTCTTTCTTGTGACTTTTTATCTTGAGATTTTTCCCTTGATTTCCCCCTCTTTTGATAGGTGTTTCTTTGCTTGGATCTGCCTCTGGTTTCAGATGCTACAGCAATTGTTTCTTTTGCACTTTCTGTTCCTTTTAAGTCATTTCTCCTCATTTCTTCATTTATAAGGTAATCTTTAATTACCTCTAATTTCTGTCCTTCCTTAGGGTCTGCGTTGTGCAGCATCATCACCAGGGGACTCCAGGATTCTGGTAAGGAATACAGCAGGAGGAGGCAGCTCAATTTCTCCTCCAGGACCAATCCAGCTTTGGTTAACATGTTAGTGATTTCTAACCATTTTCCTATGTATTCTCCCATGTTGGATCCCTCTTTATATTTCATTCCAAGGAGTCTGTGGAGTAGTGATCCTTGATTCTGGGTAGTTTTTGGCTCAAAGATCTTTGACAATTTCTCCCAGACTTTCTTGGCATTGGTTTCTTCAGAGACGTGGTGATAGTAATTTGAATCTATCCACTGTCGAATGAAACCTACTGTCTGCATGTGCATCAGTTTCCATTTTGCCTCTGTATATTCCTCTGGTTTCTTTTCTCCGCACTCGACTGGTTCAAACATCATTCTGCAATAAAGTAAATCTTCCATCCTTCCTCTCCATTCTGGATAATTTGAGAATGACAATCTAATCATAGAGTAAGACTCAGTAAACATCTTCTTGATTCTGATTTCTTGATTTCTTTCTTTATTCTTTCATATGTTGAACAACACGACCTGCATGGGCTACCACTTTGTTGGTTCGGAGTAATTCGACACAGTCACTTTTACGTGGAAACCAGAGTAAACCCGGAGAGCTTTACCGCTCTCAATTCACTAATCGTGCTTTGTGTTTTTTGGTTTACAGGTGAAAAACAAGAAAAGAACAACAACACCCTACAATCTACTGAAGATTAGCCTCCTTCAGTCTTGGAGAATTCTGCATTCCGAGAACCTCTATCTTTTTCGTTGTATATGTTTTTTGCTCTGCTTTATCTGTTCTTGTTTATTCTGTTTTTGTATGCCTTCGTGTGGCAGTTGTCTTTTAACTGTTTTTGTAACTTCGATCCGTTTTGGATCCAATTAATCCCACTTGATTTTTGCTTGATATTGGGCCTGAGATCCACAGTAAGGACTCTTACATCAACGCTACAGTTGATCACAAAATAAGTTAAACGCGCCGCTTTACACTTGAACTATTTCCTCTTTACTTTCCGTTGCCAAACCACCGTTTTGGTCTCAGATCTACCGCCGCGGCCTCTTGTCTCCGGCGGTTTCGCAGGGCATCTGGGTTTTTAGTTTATAGTTGTTATGTTTGAATAAGAACCAGGAACTTGGAAACAGAAGGGCAGTGGAATAATGGCACAATCGAAGGAAAATGAATAAAGCTTTTTTCTATTAAGTTGAAGATACTTTCACTGTGGGATTGTAGATGCTGAAATCTCCGGATTAGGGTAAGATTCACATAACTTTGATTTATTATAAATATGTGATTTTTATAATTAATAAAATAAAAAATTAGTTTTAAAATGATAATTTGAAAATAAATGTAAATTTGAAAAATCCAAAGACTGGTTCTTACAAGTTACAACTCACATCTAACAAAATATTTTTATCAAAAACAAAATTATAATAAATCGAACATCAAACCTTAAAATTTATAAATAATCTATTCAAGTTAATTAGCGAACCAATAATATTATATTATTTATATAACTTAATATATTATTTTCAATTAATTCAAACTAGAGTGGAACTTGAATTTCAATTAAATGGAACCTCAAAGCATAATTTTTTAAAATTTCGTACTCAAACCAAATATTAACCATAAAATTACACTTAAGTTCATCTCTATTCACTTCATTTACACTTACACCCCTAATTATGGTTATAGGAAATTTATTTTTTAATTAAAATGACAATAAATTTTAAATCCAACCCGTATTCTACACCAGACCAGCCTATTGTGAAACCAATTTATTCAATAGATCCGACCCATGGATCAGTCCATAGTAACAAATCGGATCAATCTAATGAATTGGGTTGGCCCATAACCAACTATAAACCGGCCCAATTAATAATTCATCAAATGGGCCTATAAAATTTTGAAATATAAATAAAATTCCAAACACAGCAAATAAGAACAATCTTGATAATATCACTGTTTCTTCCTCTGGATTGATCATATTCATAGAGACAGCAACAATCCACACTCTCATTACTTAGTATATGCAGAGAACACATATACGAAATGAGCTATCGATTCTTGATGCATTTGTAAGCAGCGTAAACCGATATAGCAGCAACCGCAACCGATATCAAAGCATACATATCTTCTCTTCCACAGAAATCATACCATTTAGGCATTGGGAATACTCTGCGTTTTGCACTACTTTGCCTGCTGTTATTTTGAGAAGATTTGTATTGTTTTTCATCACTCAAGTTTGATGCGGGGCATGTAGAATCGGAGTCGAGAATATTGTCTTGTGGGATTGGATTCTGGCAGCAAGAAATGGCTCCATTTTCTCTACAGCATGTGTTTTCAGATGCACATGTAGCATCAGTTCTTTTAGATGCTTCTTGTGTACATTTGTTTGGTACACCATAAAGCTGGAGCCTTTGCTCTTGTGATTTCTTTTGATCATCTTCGGATAATCCCATTTGTCCCCTGAAAAAGGTGATGATTTACGTTTACGTATCAAAATGTAGCAAACGTAACAATGATTCTGCAGAAGGAAAAGATCACATAGCACTGGTCTATTCAAAATTATCATGAAAGCACCAGAAATACATTCAAAAACATGCAAAATAACGAGAAAATGACGTCTTCAGTCCCTAAACTTTCATAGTTTTAACAAATTTGATACACTAAGTTTGCAACATTTGGTAAATCAGGTCCAAAAAAGGCAAAATCGATGAATCCCAATAATCAAAATTGAGATTCATACTCAACTTTGGGGATTGATTTTGTTAAAACTTACAAAATATGAGGACTGGTTGTCATCTTCATACTTTGGGATCACAATTATCACAATCATAAAACTTTAGAAACCAAAACCATGAAACTATAAGGACCAAATTTGCACGTTCATCACGAAAACGCAATTATAAGACATTTTCTTCATGAAGAAAGCAGAAAATCCCATTCTAGCAACTATAAGCATCTATTATACATCATTAGTGATGATTTGTGCACGTATAAATTCATCATCCAACCAATTTAAAACATGATCCATCATATCTCAAAGGAAGATAAATCTCATGTTATCAAACATATGCATAACGAATAATAAGTGAATACGAAATCACCTCCACAAGAAATCTACAATTTCTCCTTTACCAATGTGTTGTTCTATCAAAACGGGCACATCTTCTGGCATAACATGTCCATACCTACAGCACAAACAAGCATGTCTTATGCTAGTAAAAATGGAAAGCATCTATAATTTCAACTCCTCATGGTCTATAGAAAATCCTTTCATGGCCTTTACGAATTCGCAATATTTTGAAAACAGCCAGTTTACATAAGCAAAAAGTCAGTTCCTTGTATGCAAATGTATGCTTGTTTTTAATGAATAAAAAAGCTCAAAGGTTTCAAATGTTCTACTTACCAATGGCCAGTGACTTCCTTTTTGGCATTTGCTCCAAATATGATCAAGTTACCAACATACTTATTGCCTCCGATATGCGAGCAAGGGCTAACAAAAACTTTCTTTTTTAGACTGTGCGACTCGATCTCATCTTTAAATTTACTAACAATGGCCGGTCCACTAATACCACACTTTCGATCCCTAGTGCCATGACAACATACAAAGATGTACCAGCCCCTCAAACGTTCAGGACTTCCAGGCAACCATTCAGCATCCTTTACAAGCACTTCCTCGACGAATGTGTCGACATCAAAATGTGTTAGTCTTCTGCAATAATTAGCTATCTCACTTAGTCATTGAACTACATAACTAGAGAATTCAAATATGCAAATCTGAATTATGCCTAAGAAAGATTATCAAACCTATATCTGACCATGTCTGGAAAGATTAGCACATCTCCATTTGATGTTGCGGTTCCATCGTCACCCTCACATATCGTTAATCTCGTCTAAATACAAAATATGTTAAAAGATAAAGCAGCAACGACAATACACATTTTTGCCCCCATCCAGAGAAAGATCAATCTTGAAAAAAAATCTTTTGGGATTTTCAGACAAATGTTACACAAATGACATTAAATCCAAACAGGATCCGCCGGGAGATTTTCAATTTAACAAGAAATGTAGCTGTCAGAAAACCTAATACCTGTCGCTTCATATCAAGCTTCCTAGCAGTCAAAGCAGCAGAAAGAAGCCTCGGGAGGCGATCAGATTCAGCAGCTTCAATTCGCGGCGGCCACACCTTAGGGTTCTTGTAACAAAGAAACACGTGACGTTCGTACATCTCAACCATTCCAGCAAGCGAAGCATTCCTTAAATCAGGCCTAGAAGATCCATATTCCCCCTCGTTATCGCATCCT
Source organism: Utricularia reniformis (assembly GCA_009725065.1). Taxonomy (NCBI): domain Eukaryota; kingdom Viridiplantae; phylum Streptophyta; class Magnoliopsida; order Lamiales; family Lentibulariaceae; genus Utricularia; species Utricularia reniformis. Next base: position 300,309 of record RWGZ01001049.1, on the reverse strand, counting down.
CCACCAAGATAACTGTCGTTTTGGAAGCTACTGTTAGCGCTTTCGAGTTGTGATGTGTCACTGAGGATACCATCAGCGTCAGAAACTGCCACCGGAGATGAAGAAAGCAAGGGACGCACGCCGCTAAGGAGAAGAAGAGGGTCGTCGCGGTTGATTGTCATTCGCAGTGATAGACAGCGGCGCGGCGACTAGTGAAAAATCACGGTGGGGTTCCGCAAAGTGATTCTTAGTTCTTTGCTTAGGAGCGGTCTCCCCGCTAGTCAACACCACATGTCATTAAAATTCTTATTCATAAAATATGATTAACGATTTAATGACATCAGGGGCCAATAATACGTTGAAAATATTAACCATATCAAATATAAACGATTTTTGGAAGTTGATGATTAACATATAATTCTTAAACTTTAAGGACATTATGTTTACAACATTTACAAGGTGAGAGATCAACATCGCGCATTATATCAACTTTAATGGTTTTACATGCAATTAACAAACTTTAGAGACACCAACTTTACACAATTATAAAATTCAAGGTTACTTACAAACACTACTCGGTTTTTTATTATTTAAGAGCCTTCCCACCAAATAATACTATAAAAAATAGAAAATGTTTAAAAATAATCTACAACAAATATAGCAATTTTCTATTTATTTTCTATGAAAAATTTTGATCATTTATATGTTATTTTTAGAATTTAAAGGTATGGTTATTACATCTTTTTAATATTAAAAAATGCAATACAAATTAATGATAAATTTAAAATATTAACGAATGTCATATCAAACTTAAAGTGTTTTATATATTTTAAGATCAAATATATAATTATAAAATTTAGGGTATATTTTATACAATTTATATTTACGATTTTTCATTACAGACAATAGAAATTAAAGAGGTTACAAAATATATCTTATTTTTCATTTTACTTTGTATAAATAAAATTTCTAATTCTTAATTTTATAATTATAAATAAAAAACAACATAAATCTTATTTTTAATTTCAATTTCCTACTATTTAAAATGAATAAAAAAATTTTATTTATCTTTTTAAACAACTTTTGTCATTTAAAATGACTAAAATATCCGTATGTTTTAAGTACAATTAAAACTTTAAGAGTAAATATGATAAGTTATAATGAGTTTGTTTGATATAGCTTTTTAAAATTATGGTGCGATGAGATGTGGTAAAGTGCGGTGAGGTGTGGTGAGATATGATAATCGTGAATTTTTAAATATGTTTGGTAAAATTGTGATATTATGATAACGAATTACATAAAAATACTAATATACCATTATATATATAAAATAATAAATATAATTATATTATAATTAATAGAATTAAGGGTAAATTATTCTTTTCTAAAATAATGATGAGGTCACAGCTGATTTTAACAACTGTGATGATATCGTACTTTTTTAACGATTATCACATCCCAATTAAACTTATGTTTTGTGTAATATAAGAAAATCACGATCTATACATCGCACCACGGTTTTAATTTGAATACCAAACAAACCCAATAACTTCCGCACTCTTTTGCAACTTTTAAACTTTGGGTCTTTATACTATTTAAAGATTGAAAGACCTCCTACAAACAACAGTCATAAAAAAACAAATATTCTTTTAGGACGATCCGTATACATTACGTGAACAAGTATGTATACGATCCACTCACACCGATCTAAACATATAATTGAACAAATTCTTTTGCTATGGTACTCATTTCCTTTATAAACCAATCAAATTTCATCACAATTCCAATATGGGGCAATTTGATATTTCAACATAAATCATGATGTTCAAGGACAAATCAAAAGTTATTCCGTGACCAAACATGCATTTCTCGCGGCGTGCAAAAGAATACTATGATCCAAATATATGAAGTAATCGAATCATATTTGAGTTGGACTAAGAAATGGTAAGATATGAAAGAACTCACAATACATCAAGATGAACTTCGACTTATGTAAGAGTGATTTTCCTTCCTGCATAAACTTCAGCACAATATGGAATATGAACCCTAATTATTCCAACTCTATAACTACATAGAAAGAAGAACAGTTAATGTTTGTGCTTGTTGAATCACAATTTCAACAGTTCATTTCATAGGACTCACTTGTATATATCATTTACCCTGATGTCTCTTTTTTAGTCTCTCTCGAACGAACTCATTTCTGGCTTTGATCCGGGCTTGTTGAGGAGCAATGTTCACGTACCAGAGATGCAAACCGTACCCAAACATGGAGCACCCTGTAAGAAATAGCGCAGCTGTTTGTAGCAACTTCTTAGGTGTAGCTTCGAAACACACCACCATGTTAAACTCTCAGCATCTACTTATGAACAATGTCTTTGCTGATTAATTAAAGAAATCATTCAATCAATGACAAACTACATATGATAAAACTAGATGATTACATTTTTAACCGTTAAACTAGAAAAAAAACCTTAAGCATATTTCATCGAACAGATGGTGTTCATGTTAACCAACCCTAAAAAATTCATTAAACCAAAAATTTCGTCACCTTTGTAGCCGAATCGATTCCCTTTGCCTCCTCCCCGCCCTATTAGAAATGGGAAAAATAAACAAAAACTGTGCAAGGGAAGGGAATTTTTGGAAGCAGCCGGTATTTGACAGAATGGAAGAGAAACCGTGAACACCAATTAGGAGAAGCAAATCGTGGATTGTCGTCGGTAATTGGTAATCTCGGTTCAGAGAAGCAGAAGCGCCGATCTAGACAACCTCTTGGATCTCTTTCTCAGTTCTTGAAAATAAGAAATCTCTTTCTCAAGAACCTAAATTCTCAATCTTAAGATGTCAATTGACCTTATTACCCCAAGCACGTAATACACATTTAAAAACATAAAAAATAATTAAATTAAATTATCAAATAAAACACGTTAATAATATGATAACTTAATAAAAAATAATTAATAAAAACATAAACGAAAGAATAATAATATATAAACAAAAAACGATGATTACTAAATTCTAAAATAAAAAATTATTTAAGTCTTATTTAATAATAATCGTGACTATTATATCCCGAAGTTTCAATGTTTTTAATAGAAAACCATTTAAGAGTTCATCTTGTAGAAATTTGAGATTGAATAATTTATGGGCGATGATCTTTAAGGTTCTCAATTTTTATATGATTTTGTAAATTTGATTTTCAAAGTTTTTTAATTTTGGCAAAACTAAACCTCGAAGTTTTTTTAAAGCAAAACTAATCCATAAACTTTGTTTTATTAGTAAAATTAGTTTTCATAAATTTTGATATATCTAGTTCTCAAAGTTTAATGTGTATGGTGAAATTGATATCAAATTTTGTGGATTAATTTTACTACACAAAAACCGAATTTGTCAAACTAGAAACTTTGAAGAATATTTTTGTCAAAAATATTAAAGTATGAGGACTAAGTATGTCAATTAAAATTTGATTAAACTGTGAGAAGTAAACACGTTATTTTCTCATAATTTATACTATCCCAAGTAAAAATAATATTACTATCTTATAAATTAGAATATTTTTAATAGATATATATATTTACTTTGAGAAGTGACTATATAAATAACTATGTGAGATACATTATAATGTGGTTATTACAATCTCAGCCATTGATCTCCATCGATGAACTTGGTCGTAAGAAACGGCGTCGCTTCAATGTAATTTAGCTCTTTACTCCACTCATCTCGTCTTTCTCTATCAGCTCCTACTCCTCTGCAATTATACTCTCCAAATTCAGCAGTTCTACAGACAAAAAACCAGATTAACTAACTGTAAATCCTTAATGTAATAACTTTAATTACTTTTGTCTGTCTGGATAGTTCCAGTCATCCCATCCTCCGCGCCGGACATTGATGTCGAATTCACACCGCGAATACACTATCCGTGAATAGTTTCCCCATGCTCTTCCTAAATAAACTTCCCCTTTTCCGGTAATGGTTGAGTCTACTATAGAGAAGCCTGTTTCTTCTGTAGGGGAATTCCGATGGTGCGCCGCCACCGCGTATGAGTTACCCACGGCGGAGATTATGCAATCTTTGTAAAGAGATTTCCCGTTACCGAAGATGAAATCTGTTGATCCTTGAATTAGACATTGAAGAAAATAATGAGAACCCAGTTCATCTAAGAGGGTATCTTGTGAACCCAGAAAACGAACTTTGTAGAACATTGCTTTGTCGCCTCTGATTCTGAAGGCTACTGCTTGGTAACCTTCGATTCCGTCGCCTTGTTGAACGACGGTGTTCTGCCAGAATAGTTTATCTGTAATTACGGTTTAAAATGAAGAAGAAAGATTGGATTTTTATTGTACCTGGAAAGTGATTCCTGAAGCACAGAAATAGTTTGATAGAACAGTAACGGAGGCGGAGTTCCATGTACCTAAATCTCCTCCTTTTAAAGACTCATCTGAAGCTTTATCGCTCCATGTTATTATGGTTTTTTCTGCTTTGTTTTCTTTACCGATTAATGAAATGTATGGTTTGTTCTCAGGGATGGTGACTTTTTCTCTGCAAAAAAATGGCGGTTGAAGAAGATGAACCCACGAAGGAGACCCACTTAATCACATAATATGATAATACAGTTAAGTTAACTGCGGAAATCAAACCTGTATACGCCTGGGTAGATATGAATCTTGACTCTTTTAGTATTATTCACCGGAACCAAATCAACGGCGCCTTGAACTGTTAACGAATCGCCGTTACCCATTTTATCAACGACGATCACCTTACTCCGATCACCGCCGCCGTCCATAAACAGGAATCCCCAGTTATGCGCTACTTTCAAGTCTTTCCACGTAATGTAATCTCTGGGATTTCTGCGAGCAGCAGCTCCGATTGCCATAAACATCACTAGTAAAATGACCGCCGAAGTAGAGCTGAAGAAAGTCATCGGTAACGCGGATTCAGAAGAAGCGAAGGTAGACGTGAAGAAAATAAATACTGGAGCGTGGGCGCGGACGTGGGGTGTTGCAGGTTGCTTAGAAAACGGGATTGTTGCATGTGATTTGGACAAGGTGAAGAGGAAGAATAAATATTCAGACAATTTCAATGGTTATATCAATGGCGGATGAAAAAAGATGGATTGTTGAGCAGCGTTTGTTGTATGCCAAACTTATTATATGTAAATAAGCTTTTATAAAACCATATGGTAAATTAAATCTAAAATTTGTATGTAATTACAATATCATTTGTGTTCAAGATTAAAATTATGCTAAATTATTATACTATTTTTTTAAATGGTATGCAAATGCAATCTATCTATCTAGTATTATAATATGGTGATTATATCATATTTTTTCTATGATAATACAAGAAACAATTATATCATTTTGAATATATCTTTATTAATAATTTCAAATTTAATATTGATATAATAGAAATTTCAATATAGAAGTATTTTTATTTAATATTGGATTTATAAAGTTAGCGGAAATTTTGATGAAGATAGTAAACGAACAGGATTAAAGGAATGATGTCATATATTAAACACCCTTTCAAATTAATCCATATAAACCTAATTTATCATACTTTTCTAACTAATGTGATACAAATTCAATAGTCTCTTAAATCAAACTATAAGATTTGAACTTATAAATTGAAATAAATTAAACCAACTCTGATATCATGTTGAATTATATAATCTAATTGAAATTATGACAGGAGAACATAAACGAACAAGATTAATTAGATGATGACACACTTAAAAAAATAAGTTTTGATCAAAACATTATTTGATAATATTTATGATTCGCATAAAACTAATAAATCTCATTTCTTTAACAAAAAAAGTTCAACATTTAAGTATCCTAATACAAATATAGTTTATTTGTATTGTTTAATTTATAAAAAAATATATTCATAAATACAAAAATTTATAAAGAAATATTATTTTCTTTATAAGTGAGATAAAATCTTGAAAATTGAAATCAAAGAAACTCATAATAATTGTCCCGTCATTCTATGTACATTGAATCAGTGACTTTGTAAATTGCAAACGGGCCCCTTTACTTTTGTAGTGCTTTCAATTCAGTTCCTACTGTTTCGTGAGTTTTTTTATTTTTCAAATAGTTATGACCCTGTTTAAGATGCCCACCAGACTTAATCTTTTTAATTTATATTTAAAGTATTTATATAAGTCAATAAATGTACCAAAAATTTAAAAGTATTTGGACGAATGAGAAATTTCAGTGAACTTAGGCCATCTCCCGCTGAAGTCCACCTCAAACTGTCTGGAAAATTGGGAGGAAAGAGAGTGTTCCGGGTAGGACACTTTCTTTCCTCTGTTTTTTTTTTTAAAAAATTTAAAAAATTAATTTTAAAATAATTATAAATTCGAAGTATTTATAATATATTTATATAATGATTTTTATCGATAATATTATGATTCTAATTTATTTGATGTGTAAAAAAATAAATTTAAAAATTATAAATATCCGGACATAGTCGTATGGATGAGAGGAAAATTATTTATAAAATTAAAAAATGATGATGTGTACAGAAAGAAAGCTGATGTGGAAGAGAGAATAAAGTTTTCCGGGCGGACATGGTTGAGGATATCCTTATGGAAATTTCGAGTTAATGTATATGATTGAACTTGAATATACATAGTATTTTTATTATAACGTGTTTGTCAGTGGTCCAAATTTTAAAATAGTATAAAAAATGACACAAAAATTTGTAAATTATATACAAAACTCTGAAATTGATAACGTGTGTTTTTTATTCTAAAATTTTTAAAATTATAAATATTATACATTAAAAATATAAGAATTACGTGGTTGGTTATCAAATTTATAAAAACATTTATATTTGATCTTAAAAATAGTTAATATATTCATAGTTTGTATTGACATCTTAACCTTAAAATGATGTAATAATTAAACACTCATAATTTGAATTTTTTAAAATAACACATAAATTGTGTAAATTACTCTCATACAAAATAACAAAAACACTAATTTCATTAATTTGAAATTTAATCGATGGTATTTCTTGAACAGTTACGAAATTTTATGTGTTAAATGCATAATTTCTAACATTTGAGGGAATCATATTTAAACTATTTTGAATACATGGTATCGCCATCGTAATTTTCTCATTTGTTTATTATTATGTTTTTGTTGATTGAATTTCAAATTATCTAAAATATAAATTGATTGTTTAAATAAATAACTATTGTAAATACAAAATAAACATTTAATTGAATTCAAATTCAAAATCTTCTCTAATGTTTTGAAATTTTAAAATATGTCTTTAAATTCAGAAGTCTAATATATAAATAATGTCCATTGACAAAATTAGAATAATCCTTATATTCCCAAATTTTCAACGATATATAAAATCATATGTATATGATTTTATCGAATGATGAAACACGTGGAGTACTCTAAACCGAACGTTTTAAATTAATTATTGTATACGTGGACTTATCTTAACCATTACCCTTATTGTGAAGCTACAAAGCTGAGATCTGCAATCTGATCCGAAGTTAACGAAGAAAATGCCATTGCAAGGCGCGGCTCTTCAGTTATCTCCCTGCTTCAACCAATCCCTTTCATCTTCATCTTCCCGAAGCTTCCTTTTCATTAAAAAGAACACAGCCCGCATCTAAAAACAACCTTCAAATCAACTTCACCTCATACTGCTTCTGCTATGACTGAACTTGTCTCTAATACATTAACTTTTGATCCTTCACAAGCAGAAATCACATGGCAGATCCTCGTTGGGGCTTTAGGTATACTAAATGATGCTTATTTAATCTTCCCAAGTTCGTTTCAATGGTGAATTGCTTGAAACTTGCAGCTGGTGTTGTTCCTTTTGCTGTTGCTGGAGTGGAGTTTAGTAAGAGAATTGTGGGTGGAATTCTTCTTTTTTAAATTGGTGACAGAATTGTCATCTTCTTCGTTGATTATTTTACAAGTGCAGGCTGCGCAGAAAAACTGCGATGTTTGTAAAGGATCGGGACTGGTTCTGAGGGATAATAAAGGCTACTTTCGGTGCCCTAGCTGTGGTGAGATACCCAACAAAAATACTATCAAATTAGATGCAGAAATTACAGTTTACAGTTTATATTTGCTTGGGTTTTTAATGGCGGAGCGTCTGTTTGCAGGTGGATTTTTGCCATGGCAATCCTGGAAAAGATTCTTCACCGGTTAGAATCAGATTTTAAACTTGTTTTTCGAAGTTCTTATTGCTAAATTTTTTTTGTGAAAAATACTAAAAACCCAATCTATTGTGAAAGAATTATCATAATCGCCAAATTATGAGTGCATGTACCCATACAACATTCTTTTGGGTCGGACCGAGTCGGACTCCCCGATTCGCTCCGACTTTTGACACTTAACATAAAACGACGTCGTTTTGATTTATTCATTAATTTGATTTTTTTCTTCATCGAATACGTATTTTATGTGTTTTCACGACTTTCTTATGTTGTTTATCTATTTGTGAATTCTTCGTACAAACGATAATAGACCGAAAAGTGGTTGTTTTTTGGGAGATGGTTGAAACGAAGAACGATATTCATTTTTTATAAGTTAAATCTTCTTATATAATAAATTAATAAATATTACTAGTTTTAAACTTGAAGTTTATTCAATTTTTTACAAATTCTAACAATTACTTTTTTAATTTGTTTTTATTTAATATTATTTTATTTAAAAACTCGAAAATCCGACTCTTATACTCTTGCCGAGTCATGTTGAGTCGAGTCGCCCCGAGTCGGTGCCGCATAGCATATAAACGGATAAGGGGCCATAAAGACGTAAGCAAGTATACATTTACTTTTATAAATCAATCTAAATTTCATCATTAATTAATTGGATTATGTTTGCCCACGGTCCCCCAACTTACGGGGTGTGTAAAGAATATGTCTTCAAAGTTACGAAATTGCAAATATAGTACATTTTTTGAACAAAAATATGCATTTGTAGCACTCCAACTTCAATTAAATGCGCATAAGACACCACAAGTTTCCAATACCGTTTATCATTTGCACTTTAATGAACTCGTAAATTTTTAATATTTATGCACAATTCTAAAAAATCATGGTTAAATTTTGTATAATTTTTCAATCGGATCTTATTTGCGTACATTTGTGTGGGGTTTTCAAATGATTTTCAACTTATGGAAAACCGGTGCTAGAATGTCAAGGGTAAAAAACAAATGGCATTGGTAACTTTAGTTGTCATTCTTACAATTTCGTAAGTTGGATGACATGTCATTTATACAGCTCGTAAGTTGGGCGGCTAATTATGTAATTTTCTATTAATTCAATGTAGAACAATTATATTTTCAACATACACCACTACGAATTGAAATGAACAAGATTTTTCAGTATTGATAAACATTATTTTTAACCGAACTACTTCGATACTATGAATAATTTGTGGAAAATGTTAATTAGAAAATGAATATCTCATTTCTAATTTTTGATTTCTTAATGAAAATAGTATATGACGTCCAATATATTGACACTATCTCTAATTTCATAACAATAATATCTATTGAATATGAAAAATTTCATATTATAATTTCATATATAATACTACTGTATATGAAACATTTAATTTCCATCAAAACTAATGACATATTTATTTAGTATGGCTATTTGGACTAAATAATGCATATTTCTAATAACATTATTTGATCCAATACCCTAAGAGACATATGATAAATTGGCATGTAGTAATGTTTTCATTAAATTTCATTTGATTATTTTTTGGTAAAAGTATTGTTAAATTTCAATAATATTTTTAGTTGTCAAGGGGCTAAATTATTTATCATATCAATTTGTTAAACTTAAGTAAATGATAAATGAATACTTACTTCTGAATAAATTGAATTAAATATACACAAAAAATGAAAAGATAATTAAGATAAATTGAAATTCGAGTGGAAAAATTAGGAAGATTTGGTTAAGAATAACTAAAATGATCCAAATATGAAAATGAAATGATTTCTTGTGAATTAATATATTTAAATTGATTTTTATAAAAAATTGAGAAACTTGAAATTCTTTCATAGCAATAATAAAATAATAGATCATAAAAACAATGATTGAAATTGAAATATATATTAGTATACAAAAATAATAAATATTTTATATTTATAAAATGAAACAAATTCATTATAATACTAATGTTAATGTTACATTGAAATAAGGAATGAAATAAAGATAAGGCATTCCACGTTTCACTCCACGCAGCAATTTCTCGACATCTGCCGTTTCCTCTGCGCTTTGCACGACTCTCATCTCCTAATGGCCATATTAATCTACCTCCGCCTTTCATTTTCTTCCTCCGTCGCTTCGATCGGAACTATTCCGTTTCAACCGGAGGATTATGGAGATTTTTAGTAATATAGGCGGGATCGATGAGCAGGTGCTTCCCTTAACCATCTTCGTGGCTGTGGTCTGCTTCTGTTTGGTGATATGTCATATCTTCCGTGAGAATGGATGGGTGAACGAGTCCATTACCGCTCTTTTGATCGTAATCGACTTGTTTATGCTTTGTTTTCTTGTTTTTCTTTATTGAGGATTTTTTACTTGGAATTGTAATGCTCTTATAAATAAGGGATGCGTATCGGGGATTGTGATACTGTTGATTAGTAAAGGGAAGAGCTCTCATATTTTGAGGTTTGATGAACAGCTCTTCTTCAATTATCCACTGCCGGCGATCATATTTAATGCAGGGTTAGGATTTTATATTTTATTTTTTTGGGTGTTTTTTGCATGCTTAGTAATTTTGGTGGTTTTATTCGTCCAGATTTCAGGTCAAGAAGAAGCAGTTCTTTCATAACTTCTTCACCATTATGCTGTTTGGAGTGATTGGTGTGTTTATATCGTTAGCCATAATTACAACGGGTATTTTGTAGTTAACGTCCATTTTCACTTTATATCGTCCCAGTAAAGTTTTGATTTATCGTGTCAACAGGTAGCTGGTTGCTCTTTCCATTGTTTGGATTTGGTGGTCTTACTGTTCGTGGTTATCTTGGTTAGTTTTCGAAATCTGTGATTGACGTGATGAATTTTACCTAATAACGGTGGTGTACAAGTATTAACTGACTTGATGCTTTGACTGTTGATCAAGGCATTGGAGCAATTTTCTCGTCAACAGACACAGTATGCACGTTGCAGGTTGGGTATAACTTCATTCATGGGATTATGTTACCATGTGTGGTCATGCTCAATAACTGACAATGAATTTATGATTCTAGATTTTGCATCAAGATGAAACGCCCCTGCTATATAGCCTTGTTTTTGGAGAGGGGGTTGTAAATGATGCCACATCTGTGGTTTTGTTCAATGCAGTTCAAAAAATCGACATGAACAGAATTGATGGTTTGGGGGTTGTCCGACTTCTTGGAGATTTTCTGTACTTGTTCTGTACAAGCACTGCTTTAGGAGTTGCTGTGAGTACGGGTTTTTTCTACAGCAAGTCATGAATGATACTCCTCCGTTGAATGATTTATTTTTTTCTTGATTTCACTCCTAGTCATTATTTTGCATACAGAATGTTCATTTTTGAGTTTTTTTGGAGCCAATCGCATTATTTTGTCATTTAAAATTGAAAATTGAAATGTATTTATATCTTCTTCCTTTATACATATTCAGGCTGGTCTTTTGACAGCGTATGTTTTCAAAGGTTTGCAAAGGTAAGCTTTGATATGCGAAGTTGGATAACTGCAGCAACTTAGTAAATGATTTGTATGGACTCTGGTGCATATTTCTCTCAACAGACATTCAACTATTCGTGAAATCTCAATCATGGTTCTTATGGCTTATCTCTCCTACATGTTAGCCGAGGTAATTAACCTGTTGTCACATCTTCCTTTGTATGGTATGTATATATGCTTGCACCTGTGTGCTTTATGGAAGTATTCTTATTGTTTCAGCTCCTCAATCTAAGTGGTATACTTACTGTCTTCTTTGCTGGGATATTCATGTCACATTATGCATGGCATAACATCACTGAAAGTTCAAGAATAACTACTAAGTAACTCCTTTTTGTAGTTAAATTTCTTCTGCATCTTTGATATGCACTTGTTGCTTTCTGATAGACAGAATACGTGCGCTTAATTTTCAAAAATCAATAGCTTCATCAAGAGATGATAATTAGCAGTAGCAAATTCCATTGTCAACTCTTGTTACCGTGCTCTTTTTCAGGCATGTATTCGCAATGATGTCGTACATTGCAGAAATGTTTATCTTTTTATACGTGGGAATGGACGCAGTTGATAAGGAAAAATGGAAAATGAACAAGCTGAGGTATGAAATCATTTTTCTGTGCAGTAGTTTCATATGCTCTTTTTCATTTTCCTGATATTTCCTCATTTTCCAGTGTTTGGAACTTGCTTGGACTGTACAGTACTGTTCTGTTCCTGATTCTGCTAGGGCGTGCTGCTTTTGTGTTTCCTCTTTCAGCTTTGGCCAACTGCATGAATAGAAGATCAACATCATCTTCAATTAACTTGAAGCACCAGGTAACTAAACAATTCCAAAAGAATCAAATGATTTTTTTGCGTCATTTCTGAGTCAATTAGTCCTGCTTTTACCTTTCGATATTCATGAACAGCATCTTTTGTGATCTTCTATATGTGAATAGTACTTCATATCTAAAGTTGTATGCTTAACCAGGTTATAATCTGGTGGGCTGGCCTGATTAGGGGAGCAGTCTCCATTGCTTTGGCTTTTAAACAGGTAAACACGCTCTTTCGACGATCATTTCTTAGTTTTAAAACTGTACTTAGTGATCAATCTATCTATCTATCCAATCTTGCATGGAAAAGTTCACTTACTATGGTGTTCCATTGGATCCCATCAATGCGACAATGGTTACCACAGTCGTCATCGTTGTCCTTTTCACTACAATGGTGAGATCCCATTGATAAAACATGCTCTATTTCTTCCCATCTTGTAATAACAGCACGTTTTTACGTCGCAGATTTTTGGGATTTTAACTAAACCATTGGTGAACCATCTAGTACCAGACAGAAGGCCAAATGACTTGGAACATGAACCAAGTATTACTTTAGATGATGACTTCATCTTACCCCTTCTTTCATTGGAGGAGTCAGCTGAAACTAATTTTCTCCGAGCAAAAGAGAGCTTCACAATGTTATTAGAACGCCCTGTTCATACAATCCATACCTTCTGGAGAAAATTTGATGACAATTACATGAGACCATTGTTTGGTGGTCCTCAGAGCAACCAGTCATTACCGTAGCTTATAAAAGCATTTGCTAAGATCAGCTACCCCAGTTGAAGAACACAGAGAGTTTACTTACTGTAAGTTTTAGTTTACCTGGACAAGTTTGGTGAAGATGATGAATTTGTTAGTTTTGGTTTTAGACAATGGTAAACAAGCCAGTTTTATGCACCTCAATAAAAGTGTTTACCTGCACTTGTGCTGGCCGTGCTACATACAAAGAAGAGCATCACATAGTTGAAAAGGTACGATATCTCATCTTTTACATTCCGTACCCTGTGTGCTGTCCCATAGAAATCTTCGGTTCACATGGAGTATATTGAAATATTTTGTGTCATATCGATTATCGATTATGAAAATAGAAATCTTCTAGTTTATAAGAAGTGTATTATGAATGCTTGATTCAATCTAACATTTTGAATGTGATTGATTTCTCTTATAAACTGGACTATATAAACACTTTTTGGTCCATTGAATTATAAATTTCTACATGGTATCTAAGTTCCATTGTGGGTTTCGGTATGATCATACCGATTTAGATGAAAAGAAAACTGGGTAGAAAAGAGTATCTTGTTTAGGCGATAAAATAGATCGATTTATGACTTGTACATTATCGAGTTTATTAAAACAAGTCTGAATCGAACCAAAACAGTTTGACTTTAATAGAGTGATGAATTATTGTCTCATATGGGATGTGAAAATAGAAATGTTATAGTTTATAAAATTAGTGATATCAAATTCCATAGATCCATCAATGTAAGAAGTATGATATATTAAATAATTAATTTAATCTAATATTTTCAATAATCAATTACACGATTCACACATCTAATTTTGTAACCCTACCCTATGCATTATATTTGACTTGCTTTTTCCATGTTTGAAAAAGCAGTTGCTTATTCACAAAGCAGGCCGAGCATTTCTTTTTACTTGCTCCACTTCTCTTTACTCAAAAGCTGTTAGTTTTCTTCAATGGAAGAAGAAATCAAGACTCTGTGTATTGTTTGCCTCACAGTCATCTCCTCTCTTATCTACTGCTATTTTGTTTCAGCAAAACTATTCCCATGTGGAAAATGGCGTCTGGTTTCTCTTCTCCCGGTAATCTTCATCTTCTCCATTCTTCCTTTATATACAACCTCTGCCTTCTGTACAGGTGTAACCTCTTTCTTCCTCACATGGCTCGCTAATTTCAAGCTTCTCCTCTTCGCTTTCGATCGAGGTCCGATTTTCGATCAAATGGCCACGAAATCTCTGCCTCTCTTCATCGCCATGGCTGCTCTTCCTTTCAAGGTTAAACCTAAGAATCCATCTCTCAGAAACTCCAAGAAATTACCTCTTAATCTTGGAACAGAGATTCCGATTTCAGTCATCTTGTTATCGGCTTTATCTACTTACAAATCGCGTCTTCATCCTACAACTTTGTTGATCTCTTACTGTTGTCTCCTTTTTCTCTTGATCGAGTTTCTAATCGGAGTTTGCGGTGTATTCGTTGAAGCTTTCTTCGGGTTAGTGATTGAGCCTGCGTCGGATGAGCCTTATTTATCAATCTCCGTACGGGAGTTTTGGGGCCGGCGTTGGAACTTAGCGGTTAACGAAATACTACGAGACGCCGTGTATCGTCCTGTTCGATCCGTTACGGCAGGGAAGAAATGGGAAGCGGCGGCGGCGGGGATGGCGGTGTTTGTGGTATCGGGGATAATGCATGAGGTGTTGCTTTGGTATGTGACTAGGGCGAAACCGTCATGGGAAATGACCATGTTTTTTGTCTTACAAGGGGGTTTTGTTATGGCGGAGTACGGGCTGAAATTGAATCGGAAGAGGGTTATCCCGTGGTTTGTTGGGTGGCCGGTGACGTTAGCGTTCGTGATCGGAACCAGTTTCTGGCTCTTCTTTCCGCCGTTGATTAGGAACGGCGTTGACGTAAGGCTTCTTGGAGAGTTTCAGTTTGCGGTGAATAGAGTAAGAGAATTTGGGAGTTTTATGGGCTTCAAATATCCTTTAAAATAAGTCAAATCTTCTCAAAATTGTTTGGTATAGGGTTGGAATAATCGTTTAAAAACGGTTATGCTTACTTTCTTAGTACAAATGTTAGTTGCTAAAAAAATAGTATTAACTCTTTTTAATCAAAATATTAATTATTATCTTTTTAAAAATATAATAAATAAATATTTTTGATATCATCTAATATATAGTTTGATATATACTATCCATCCGGACAATACGAATGGTGGATATTTAATCTTTCATTTTTTAATTTATGTCTTTTATATTAAATTAATATTATTAATTTGAGTTATTATAGAAGAATTTGAGTATTAGTAATTAAATAAATTATGCAAATTGAAAAATCTTGAAATTTAAAATGATCAAATGTGATTCTTTTATGACCATTGAGTAATGTTAAATATATCGAACATATGATATAAAATATATAAAACTTAAGGGGTAATTTAGTCCATAAGATCAAATTGAAAATAAGACAAAATAAGTTAGTTAATTTATAATGTTTTTAAATTAAGGATGTTAATTATCCATTTAGAAAACTTAGTTAAATAAAATTTATAAAAAATATAATGATGTAAAAATATATTATTATAAATTTTAAATAAAATATATAAATTTAAAATTAGCTTTTCTACTCACTCTCTTGAGTCTTCCCCAAATTCCTCTTCTCTGTACAGTAGGTCGAGGGAATTAAAAACCAGAGAAGTGAGAAAAAAGAAAGAGACAATACAAATCGGAGATCTGTTTGTGTTTCTTCGGTACAGATTGTGTTTCTGGTTTCTACTTTCTACTGTTCTTCTCCTCTGCTGAATTTTCAATAGCAGGACAAGAGGATTCACTCTTTCTGTTTTTTAGTTTTGATTTGGGTTTTGGATATGAGGCGAGGGAGAGCGGCTTCCAAGAGATCGGAGGCTGTTCCCGGAGTAGTCGCCGATGAATCTACCGTTTGTAATGAGATCAGGTTTAGAGGCGTGAGGAAGAGACCTTGGGGAAAATATGCTTCGGAAATAAGAGACCCATGGAAGAGGACACGCGTCTGGCTAGGTACCTTTGACTCGGCGGAGGACGCCGCAAGGGCATACGATGATGCCGCTCGCTCTCTTCGTGGCCCGAAAGCTAAGACAAATTTTCCTCTGCCGGCGAACGGCGTTACCATTTTCCCTAATTTTAATCCTCAAAACCCTAATCAACCACAGATAAGGCCTACCTCCAGCGGCATGAGCAGTACGGTGGAATCCTTAAGCCGTCCCAGGCAAATGCCGCCGATGCAGGTAAGAAGGTTTTCACCTATTGCTGTAGATGATTGTCACAGTGACTGTGACTCCTCATCCACCGTGATCGATTATACTGACTGTGACATCGGTTACTCCTCCCCTTGTACAAAGTTGCTTCCTTTTGACCTTAATGAGGTACCTACGGCGGTATCTGATCGAGATGAGCTTCCCTGCACGGAACTCAGGCTCTGAACAAATCGCCCCTTTTTATTACTTGGTGTATGCTCATCTCTGTCTTCTACGAGTGTATTTTAATGCTAATTGTACAGATCAATGAAGCTGCAGGTCTGTGAATTCTGTTCCTTTTTTTATATTTCCGGCCGGTGAAATTGATTTGTGTAGCTCAGAACTTGTTTGTTTTCAAGATTTCAATTGTTTTTGGGGCATGTTCTTTAATGCTTTTGCCTTGTTGTTTGTTCTGCTTTCCTTTACCGCCATTGATGAACAAGGTTTTGCAGAGCAAGTTTCAGTTAGTTTCCATGAAGAAGATGCAGAAGATATTCAAAATTAGGTCTTGATTCGACTTTGAGTTTATGTATAATTTATTAATAGAAAATTATACATTTTCTCTTTTAAAATAATTTATTTGTATTTTTTATTATTTACTTTAATCAAAAATATAATTTGTTGATATTATTATTTATCTAATATGTTAATTATTTTGTGCTTAACTGAAAATGATTTATGTATTTTCTCCTAGTTTTACCTAAAACATGAAATAAAAATATCAAGATTTTTTAAGTGTTATCCGATCACGATTCTTGGTTTAGAATCGATTGTTTCAACAATACACTATCCGATCATGTGTTATTTTCACTAATTAGCAAATTGAAATGTTTATACACACATAAATTTCAATGTCACGCTAATTATAGACAAATATCACACATAATCGCAACAAACGTAAAGTTAAGGGATATAATTACTCAGTATTTTTCTTCAAAACTTTAACACTGATTGTCCAAATTCGAAAGTTTTGTTCTCAAAACTTTCTGAATTTCACCGAAAATTCAGCGACCGACAATTCGATTTTCTTGTTTCCTGCACACTCAAAGAACAAGTCAAAAGTGAAAAGTACGAATTCAATTTCGGAAACTACTCGTTACCGAATTCCTTCACGTATCAAGAATCTGTTTGTGTACAGATTCTACACAAACTTCACAAGTTTTCAATTCCATCGCTTAGAAGATCAAGACACACAATATGAACAAATTTCGTACTCAATAAGACAAGTATAATCGCTTCGGACAGCTTAAGCACATAACCGACCCTCTCAATCTATTGTTAGCTAGACATTCTTTTCAAATGCAGCACCAAAGGTCACACATACCACAATATACGAGTATCATTCTAAAGAAGCGAGAAGAATCGTTATAGCAAGCTTCCAAAATCACAAAAACTCTCAACACTCGGTTAGAGTTTTTCTCAAACAGTTTCACAACCTTTTTTCCCCATTCTCACTCTTTTGAATGTTAAAAAAAGTAACCGACGGTGCCCTGCTAATCACATTTTTAATTTTACAATAATGGGCCAACCATTTTAGGTCCAATAAGATATTAACAACCCAAGTAAGCAGGCCCAATTAGCACATACGATTTGCACATATCATATTCAACATAATAGTCGAAAATGTAAAGATCTGTGTAAGAATCATAATCAATCAAGATTCGATGGATCTACTTATGAATTTTTAATGAGAATTGAATTTGTATCATATGTATTTATGATGTAAAATTAGACGATATTGTACATCGGGTGAGGTTTGCTGACGGCTCCCCAATTTACATGCTGTGTAAAGGCGATGCTCCCAAGTTTCGAAAATGCAGATGAGATCTACTATTCAAGAAAATATGTGTAGATATAACCCTCCAACTTTATTTAAATGCAAAAAAAACACTCCAACTTTTGGATACCGTTTAAGATTAATCCATGCAATTGAACCGTTAAAGTGTGCGTATGACACTCAAAGTTACAAAATGACGATAATTTGACACTTTATATTTCAATTTGTTACAATTTAGCCCATAAATTTTCCAACAAGTTGCGTATACGACCCTCGAAGTTAGTATAATTATACAAGTTTGACACCCGAAATTTGAGAAGACATGTTATTGTGACCCTCAAAGTTCGATATTTGTGCATTTCGGGCACGAAATGTGTTTTTCATATATTTATTCAATCACATATGTTATTTGATTACATTTGATTGAAAACTATTTGCCTAATAAGTGCAGATATGTATTGATTAATTATATAATGTTAAAGTATCTTAAAATGAAGATATTAGTAAATTTTTGATCGAGAAGTCAGTTTGACACATCATGTTAAACTGGTTGTTGTGTTGATTGATGTTAAAGTGACAAAAATGAGTATGTCGCTAACTTATTGATCGGAAAGTAACATTTACAAAATAATATGAAACGGAAGACATATTTATGTATTCAGGTCATCGAAAGATGTCCATCATGTGTATTTACAATCAACATGATGTGGTTTAGATTAACAGAGTGCATATCGATTTGATGTCATACATTCGGTTATAATGCATTGAATTCAACAATGTTAAAAGTTACAAAATGAAGTTGTACGACAATATACATTGTTAATATATTTCCGAAATAATGTACTACAACAACTACATCAAATTAACGTTTTTTAACTATCCCGATCGTTGCATCAAACTCCTCAACATCTTTTGCGCAAAACCAAGATTTAATCATCTAAACAAATCCAAGTGACGGTAAGTGTTAGTAATCATACATGCAAAACATATTAACCGAATAAACAAAAAAATGACTTACACAAGACAGATAAGTGGCGAGAACCCTTACATATGTTGTCTTTATTTTCATTTAAGAAATCCTCTTTTCTTTTATTCATGTTATTAGACTGTGTGGTAAGTCCAACTACTTACTTCTCTGTCTCTTTGTTTGGCTCCATAGTAATTGCCAAACAATATCACCTACAATTAAATCGATAAGTAAAAAAAAATTTAAAAAGTTTTAGTCCACACCCCACATTTCACATCCAACATGCAAACAATGATCTATTCCACTCCGTTTGAAGTTACTCCTTGATACTAATAAAGGTAATATTACGAGGGAAAAAACAATCTAAAACTAAATCAATGCAAAAAATACATTGGTAACCATAAATCTATATGATCCATAATCATAAGCAATGAAACTATTATATTTACATTTGGCCACATGATTCGACAACATCATCTTTAGTTGTTGAATCATCAAAGTTGTGCATAATTCCAAACAACTACACAATGGACACATGAAGTCATAAGGCTTGAGCAAATCACGATAAGAGAGCAATAGCACAAACAATGAATCAAGAGTAATTCAAATGGTTAACGTTAACCTACTCAAATGGTTTTTCTCAATTGGCTTGGAAAGCGACTAAGCATACAGAGATAAGCATGCAGTTCTTTGAGAGAAACACAGGCTACTCAACACCATTGCTGCATAATCCATATGAAAGAGCTTCACCTCAAAGTACCCCAAATACGACATAAAGGAAGATAAGCCGCCCATTCCATATGCAACAAATATCTAAAATACACTAAAAATGAAAAGTTTCCACTATTAATTGCAGAATCATGGCACCAACCCGGTAAGTGTTGAGATTAATGCTGAATTATGTTGATGGATTTTACTTATTGGGCTCGGGTTAAAGATTTAGTATTGGGCCATAACCAAATTATGTAGCATTTAAATGTTGTTATGTTGTTTAATGTTGTATTAGATTTTCTTTCATAATAAAAAACCGTATTTGTTCTTCAAGTTTTTTTTTTAGAGTTGATTCGAGGGTGTGATCTCATAGCCTTACATAGCTATGAGACCACCACAAAAATCGTTTATATATTTTTGTGTTATGATATCAATATTTCTCGTTTATATTTTGTTTTCAACATTCTCGGATCTATCACAAATCGAGGCTTCTAGTTCGAAAGCTACATAACTTCTTTCATGGTGTCAGAAGTGGGATATTAGTAAGGATGTGGGATTTGTTCGAAAATGTTGGATATTTCATATGAATGTGTATATTTTCATATGAATTATGTTCATTTTGAGTTGATGCCCATAACATGGTATGATGCAATGGAGTTTTCTGTTCAATAATTCAATTGCGGAGAAAGTGATTGAGGTTAGAGAAAGTTGCGCCCCACTACATCTTATTCTTTAAAAAAATGAGCATGCAACATGAAAAAAGTTAGAGAAGACAGTTGCGGAGAGATTTGCCTATTAAAGTTCTACATCTTAAAATTTTGTTCATGAATATGGAACAGTTGCTATAAATGAGGAAAAGAAAGGTATTACCGAGGTTAATTGGGTGAAATAAATGGATTAAATTACATATTCCATTATTCTATGAGGAAGTTTGAAAGATTAGAGAAAGTGAGTGGTTTTATATAGAAACCACTTTCCCACTAATTTTATTGTGAAAGAAAGGTTAAGTTTTTTTAGGAACGCATATTTTCTCAAAATATTGTATAATGCCAATCAATGGCTATCGTGGAAAATAAAGTACAAGAAAAGGAGATCCGGAGAACAAGTCATGGGCATAATGCAGTGAAAAATAGGAGAAATAGGTCAGATGATTTCAGAAAAATAAAGTTTTGGAAACCAAAAGAAATGAAGACTCAAATGGACGGTTTAAGGGAAAATGCATGAATCTCAACCTCAAGCGACAAAGAATGAATATTGCAGTATAAACAAGGTGGTTGTAATTTCCAGAGGTTGTTGCAAGATGTCTACCAAAATTCAAATCTTCACTATCATCGGTGCAAAAAAAAACAAAAAAAAATATTTGTTGGTTTTTCAACACTTCAACCTCTAGTAAACCAAAGAAATTTATGCCAAAAAACTTTATCGGCATTGCCCGACACTTTAGCCTCAATTTGTAGGCAGAAGAAATTTAAACCAGACTTCTTTTTTGAAGCTACGAGTCTTCTTTTGACCTCAAGTTCATAGGTTAAAATGAACAAGCCAAAAATTCTCTTAACCTCAAGTTGGTTAAAAGAACAAGACAATGTCAAAACCAAGTTTTATCGATGATACCAAAAAAGAAATGAACAATGATACAGATGATTTCGAATTGCAACATTAAGAGAGAATGTTGAGATTAATGCTGAATTATGTTGATGGACTTTACATATTGGGCTCGGGTTGAAAATTTAGTATTGGGCCATAACCAAATTATGTAGTATTTAAATGTTGTTATGTTGTTTAATGTTGTATTAGATTTTCTTTCAATATAAAAACCAGTCTTTGTTCTTCAAGTTTTTCTTTGAGGGTTGATTCGAAGATATGGTTTCGTAGCCTTACATAGTTATGAGACTACTACCAAAATCGTTTATATATTTTAGTGTTATGATATCAATATTAGTCGTTTATATTTTGTTTTCAATATTTTCGAATCTATCACAAATCGAGGCTTATACTTCGGAAGCTATATAACTTCTTTGAGTATATGATTCACTGGTCAAGCAATCGAGATATTGTGTCTTTAAGAAAAAAATATAAATCCCAAAAGCTTATTTGGATATTGGAGGACCATTACAAGAAAACAACACTCGCCATATTGAGAAATCAAATGGAACCCATACTAATTTATCAAATCAGGAACCCAAATAAGGAATCAGGAATCAAGAATCAAATGAGTAATGTCGTTTACCAGTGGGGAAAAATGATGATTCTGAAAGGATAAATTCTTAGTCACCAAAACAGATAAGTCTTATGTTATCAATTTTGTTTAGACTTCATTTCCTGCAGTTTTACGTTGTGATATAAGTTTGAGGAACGAAACAATTTTACGTGGAAAACCAGGTGATTCCTGGAAAAAACCACGAGACCACTCACCGGGTCTAATTCACTATCCACATTTTGAATGTATCAGATACAAATGATGAACAAGAATCGACTTTTACCACCACAGTCACTGCTGCCTTTAACCTGGTAATTTCCGCCTTTTCTTTGATCGTCTTCCTTTTGTATCCACCTTCTCCTTCGTATTTTATTTCTTCACAGATTTATACTGTATTTTCCTCTTCTTCAGGCACGTTCCCTCAATTCACTTCGTGTGATCATGATTTAGTGCATGAATGATCATTTCTTGCAACTGCCTTCGAAATTGGGCTGATGAGAAACAATTTGGGCCGCTGAAATTCTTTTCTCCCTTGGCCCAAGGGACTCTTGATAATTCTGTATTGGGCTGGACATAATCGAATTTCAATTCGATCCAACACGGTAGACGGCCGATACAAGACAATATTTGGGTTGTGGGTTGGGTTCATTCTTTATGGAATGGAGATGAGATTATGAGCTGCGTAGATTTGAAATTAGAGGGTGATTTTTGTAAAGAGGAAGTGGAATTTGTGCTGAAATTGGGGTTGCTATGTTGTCATATTCAGCCTGAGATTCGGCCGAGCATGAGAGATATAGTNAATCCAACATTTGGGTTTTTGATGCCTGGCCACGAACTCTACGCATATTTTCGATATCTTGTTGAGAATCCACAATTGCTATCTGATTCTCAAGAAAGCTCCAATGATCATCTGAATAATGGTGTTCTTAATCTAAATGCGTCTAATTCACATAGCAGTGCTGGAGCTTTGTCCTTGCTTGGATCTGTATACGACTCTGGAGAGGAAGATGATGTCGATGATAATGCAAACTTGAAGAGTGGTGTTTTCCAGGGAAGCATTGAACCTGCAGACCAGAGCAGTTCTCTAAATTCAAAGAAAACAGAATTTAAGGCTGATATAGAGAAGAGCGAATCCTTGTCTAAAATTTCAATCCTTAACAATAAGGATAAGCTTATTGCTGTGAAAAAATCTTCAATCACTTCATCCAAATCTGGTCGTGTCAAAGGCCTAGATGATAAGCCTGCTGCGACAGACATGTCTAACTTAGATATTGGAATGAAGTCAAAGAGCCAACAATCAGTGTTGGAGCCTCCATATGAGGTAAAAAGATTGATTACCATGCTTGTCGAATATGTTATAAGAAATGGCAAACAGTTTGAGGCAATGATAATTGAGCAAGATCGAGATCATAAGAGGTTTCCATTTCTTCTCCCATCCAATCAGTTTCATTCGTACTACTTAAGGATCCTTCAAGATGGTCGACAGGTAAATTTTCATCCCTAACAATATTCATTAAGTTTACTCTGAAAAAATGTTTTTTGTAGAATTTTAATCTAGTTTGTTGAATGATATTTGATGGCTGCTTCTTTGCTTTAGTGACCTTTATGTAGCCATTTTTAATGCTGATAGTTTTTATTTTCACAGTTCAAATAGTATTTCCAACCTTGACTGTGTCGCTCGCTATAAACACCACATTTTACTGTGTTTTATTTACATTTTGTTCCTGAGTAGTTTTTTCGGATATCTTAAATAAAGCTAGATGGGAAAGTCTAAACACAGCATGGATTTTTTTCTTTGTATATCTCTCTTTGCTTTGTTGCATTTATTCCATCTCAGTCTGAATCTTTTATCTGTTTTGTAGTTAAAATTTAAGAGTAAAGGCACATCCTCTCATAAGGATGATAATCCCATTGCCAAGGAAAAGAATCGTTCTATGCGGAGGGAAAATGATTTTTCGTCCTCGGATTCTGGCATTGATGGCATCCCAGTTGACTTCGAAAAAAATGAGAAGTTCAAAATGGTTATAAATAAGCCAAAAAAGGAAACATCAGAAATGGAATCCACTGATATTCCTAGAGAACCTGAATTTACTGTCGATGCAGCAGCTGCAGCGGCTATACTTGAAGCTGCCACTAGAGGCATCAAAAGCTCTGTTATCTCAAGAATCTCGCCAGTTGATTCTTGTGAGAATAATTCTTCGGCTACAAGCTTAACCAAAGAGAAGAAGCTGAAGGCCGAGAGGCTTAAAAGGGCAAAAGATTTTGTGGCCATGTTGAAAAATCGTGAAGTGCCTTTAAAATCAGGACAAACACGTTCCTCGTCTCTAGAGCCTGTAGTTTCGGGTGTGTTGAAGTCCTCTGGTGAAGATAATCATGATGGCAAAGAAAGGGAAAGCAATGCAGCACCCGCAGATGGTGGTGGTCCTTATTCTTCACTAAAGCCAGGTACAAATTATTTCGGTGAAGAAAATAATGAACGGATCCTGAAACGGAAGTATCGATCAAGAACGGAAGGATCTGAGGATAGTGTTGCCGATGAAGGTGAGATCAAAATGCGATCGGGCAGGGATGATGAAAGTGAAAATGATGCGGGATCAGTTCATAAGAATCGTAGGAAAAGGGATTATGATTGTAGTTATTCTAGTGAAAGAGAATATGGTGAAGAGAAGAGCCGTGACGATAATCACCATAGGACGAAGCATCGAGTTAGAGATAAAAAAGATGAAAAAAAGTCGAGAAAGAAGAGTTTTTCCTCCCATGAACACTCCAGGAGCTGGGAAGAGTATGAAAGTGAGGATGAGAATACAGAGAGTAAGAGATCAAGAAAAAATCATCACTCAAATGAAAGAGACAAGCACAGAAACCGGAGAGACAAGAAGTCTCGACGCAGTTCGAAGCATGATACTCGAGAAGAAGAAAGTGGAATCAGCAACAGAGATTCAGAGTCTTCAAGGGGTAATGCAACCCGAGAAGTGTCTGTGGATCCAGCATCGGCTCCTTCTGAACGAGGGAAAAGTGCTGATATCCCCGATGATCTCCGAGCTAAGATTCGTGCAATGTTGATAGCAACGCGGTTATAGGTTCTGCATTAGAAATGAAATGGTGGTAACATTCGAATATATTAACTATTTGGTACATTCATCAACTAACAGCCATTTCTTGTATGCAAATGTTTAGGATACAGTGAAGTGCTTCAACTGATGATTCCCAGAAAGACAAGAAAATATCATGTAAGTGCGAAAATATTTACGAGAAGAAGCATTTGTGTACACTCAACATTTGATTGAACATGACGAAAACTTGTTTTCGATTTTGTGCATTTCGGGTTAATGTGGTCTCTTGATAGTTCTTCCGTAAGATATGTGATATGTTTAGTAGCATTGCGCCATCTGTTCTGTCCGTAAGTATTTAACCGGATTGGATAAATTTGTAACTTTTAATTCGATCCGATATTTATTAATATATTATAGGATTTTGTATATTATATTATTGAGTTATTTTTAAAAGAGAAAATGGCGACTTGCATCCCCAAAGTTTGGATAATTTGGTAATTTTGGTCCCCAAAGTTTCGAGTGGCAAAAACAGTTCCCAAAGTTGCATATTTTCGCAAAATACGCCCCCAAAGTTTGCGAATTTTGGTAAAACCGATCCCCAAATTAATTTTCGTCCGGGGACCTAATTTGCCACAAATTATAACTTTGGGGATCAATTATGCCACACGCACATAACTTTGGGAACTGGTTTTGTCAAAATTCGCAAACTTTGGGGATCGGTTTTGCGTATATGAAACTTTGAGGGTTGGTTTTGCTAAAATTGGAAAATTTGGGGATCAAAATTGCCAAAAATTTCAAACTTTCGGGATCAAAACTGTCTTCCGCCCTTTTTAAAATTTTGATTGGTACTTGGATTTTTTCTTGTATTTCTATTAATTTATTTTCTCAAATCACAATTCATGAAGAATAAAGTAGTTTTTAAGTATGGACATCTAAATTAAATGGTGAATGACAAATATAATTAAATAAGTTGTATATGCATTTTGTAGATTTACTACATTTTTTTAAAAAAAACTATTTACTTTAATCATATTTCAGTGTTTAAAAATTTTAATTCATAGGAACTTAAGGAACGAGTTTATCGTTTATAATTTTATAAGATTATTTCATACAACTAAATAACAATTTTCACTCATCAATTAAGATTTAAAAATAAAATTTAGGGTATCTATGTAAATTCATCTACTATTGTGATCCGTTAGATATCTCGTTTTATTAATCAATGGGCGAATGACATTTAAGTTCCCCAAAGTTTGTATGATTTAGCAAATTTAATCCATAAACTTTCTTCATTTTAGCAAATTTAGTCCTCAAAGTTTTGTGAAAGCAAAGCAAGTCTCCAAACTTTGTATTTTTGGCATAATTAGTCCTCATATTTTGTAACTTTTGGCAAATCTAATCTTCAAAGTTTCATATATGTGGTGAAATTGGTCCTCAAATTTTGGGGACTAATTTTACCACATGGAGACCAAATTTGTCAAAAATATCAAAATATATAGACTATAAATGTTACATAAAAATTTAGGGATCAAATTTGTCAAAATTACTACACTGTAGAGATCAAACTAATAATTTTATCATTAATCAATATTCATCGAATTGTATTGAAAAAATGATTATTGAATGGAATATTGGATTCATGAACAAGTGTTTGAGATTATGGAACTCAAAATCTGAATTAAAAAATAGCTTCTTTCATCAGAAGATCTCTAAATCATCGAGTCTGGTTTCCTTTGGTATTTCTTCTTGATCTTCTCCTCCTCCGCGTGTCCCGATTGCTATCGTCATCGTCATCGTCGTCGTCGTAATTATCGATGTTTTTAAGAGATTTCTGAGAATGAAAATGATGATAAATAATTACAGAAGCTTTGTAAGTAGAGGGAATAAAGAAGAAGGTACCGTACCTCCCGGAGCTCGTTGAAGCTGATTACATAGAAAGTAAGAGCTGCGGCGGCGACGATTCCCAGCACCGGAAACCCAACTTGTTGCAGTCCTTCCATTTTCTTATCCTTTTACACGCGTTCTGCTCTTCTACAACTTCCCTTTTATCATCATCACGTGATCATATTTTATTTAAGTTATTTTATATGATTTAATAAATTTCATTTCAAATTTTTTAAATTTTAACAAATTTAATATCTGGCAAAACAATTTTGTACTTTGAATTTTTGTGGTGCTCATAATTTGTAATTTATGGATCATTCACCAAATGAGAATCAAATTTGTCACATCTGAATCGAATTTACCAAATTTGGCAAATTTCGTGGATCATTTATGCCAAATTAAAGTATTAATATTAATTTGTCAAAATCATGAAACTTTGGGATCAAACATATCATTTTTCTCTATATCGAATGAGCTCAGTGCATCGGTATACCGATATGTACTCGATCTGTATTGGAATAATAAAATTTTCTTGTTTCTAAATCAAACAAGTTAGATCTGATTTGATATGCTTAGAACGTATATCGATCGACATCTTATTTTAATACTGCCCAAAACTGGTACGCCCAAAATTTAAAACATTGATATAAGTTAATGGTATACATTCTTAACAAGAGTATAAATTAAATGCAATATTTAGGAGCGAATTGCAATTACAATTACAATTACAACCCGGTTCGTTGGCGAGCCGCTTTGAAAAATAGAGTCGGACCGGCAAGATTGATTCGATCGGACCGGTAGTTTTCATAAACCATGAATTCCATTGTTCAGTAGATATATCAGTATATATCCTTACTTTGAAGCTCTGAAGCAATGAGAATTGAGAAGCACCGGCGTACGGCGCTTCCAAAGAAGACGCAGATTGCTACTGTAAACTGATGTAGGAAGTTTACGAAGTGTTTTTCGTTAACAAGAATGCCGCAAGCTTTAGCTGTTATATGTAATCCCTTCATCTCTTCTCCTTCCATCTCTATTTCGAGGTCAGTTCTCTCTATTTCAGCAGCTTTAATTAAATCGGTTTCATTCATTGTTTATTTTTCTTGGATTTAAGGCAATTATGCGAATGGGCTGTTCAATTCAGGATGAATTTTTAGAAATCAATGTTGATTAATGTGGCTAGGGTTTCATTTTTTGAATAGTTCACGAATTTGTCTTTCAGAAAGTGTAATATTATATCTAGAAGGGGAAATGTTGTGTGTCTCGGAATGTTGGCTCCAAGGAAGTTTATGCAGAAGAGAAAAAAAGTAGAAGTTTTCAAGGATGCTGCAGATGAAGCAGATCAGAAGAATTGGAGAAAAATAATGCTTGAAATAGAAGAAGCCAATTCTGCAGTTGAGATACTCAAAAGCAGAAGGATTAAGAATCAAGCTTTGCCTAAAGATATGGTTATTGGAACTCTCATTAGATTCAAACAGCTCAAAAAATGGAACCTCGTTGGCCAGGTTTATCTATAATTTCTCAACTCAAGTTCATTATAATCGTAACAAATCTTATTTCATCGAAATTCGTATATAGATTCTCGAATGGCTGAGGACGCAACATTGGTGGGATTTCAAGGAGTTGGATTTTCTTATGCTTATTACAGCATATGGAAAACAAGGAGATTTCATTAAAGCTGAGAGGATTTTAAGCTACATTAACAGCAAAGGTTATTCACCTCATGTTGTATCTTATACAGCAATGATGGAAGCATATGGAAAAGGAGGTCAATATAGTAAAGCAGAATCGTTATTTAGAAGGATGCAGTCTTCGGGTCCTGAGCCATCTGCATTGACATATCAAATAATTTTCAAAATATTTGTAGAGGTACCGGAAAATAAATCTCCTTACAAACTTTGTTTTTCGCCTTACAATCGCATGATATTGCAGGGAGAAAAATTTACAGAAGCTGAAGAAGTATTTGAGAAGCTTCTAAATGGAGAGATTCCAACGATAAAACCAGACCAGAAAATGTTTCACATGATGGTCTATATGTACAAGAAAAAAGGAGCTTACGATAAGGCTCGTAAGTTGTTTTCGATGATGGAAGAAAGAGGTGTGCCTCGAACTACAGTTACTTATAATAGCTTGATGTCATTTGAGACAAACTACAAGGAAGTGGCAAATATATTTGGCCAGGTATAATCTATATTCCCGTATTCGACCCGAATCCGATAGTTTAAAACTTCAAATTCGAAGAGTAACATACAATGGATTTCATTTTGTGCATGAAATCTTATGAGAAATGGATTGACTTTAACCAGATGCAAAAATCGGGTCTTCGACCCGACGTCGTTAGCTATGCACTTCTTATTAATGCTTATGGGAAAGCAAGGAGGGAAGAAGAGGCTTTAGCTGTTTTCGAAGAGATGCTTGATGCTGGAGTCAGGTTTTATAGAGAAACTCCATGTGAAAAAGAATTGTTTTTAGTAGTTTCATACTGAAAGTAGTCTTTATTTCAGACCAACAAGGAAAGCATACAATATTTTGCTTGATGCATTTGCCATCTCTGGAATGGTAGAGCAAGCTCGAACCGTCTTTCGGAGCATGCGAAGAGATAAGTAAGTCATTTTAATACGAGAAAATAACATCTTTAGTCCCCAAATTTTATAGTTTTGACAAATTTATTTCCCATAAGTTGTAATGACATATTTAGTCCCCAAACTTTAAGGTTTTGGCAAATTAGGTCCCCGAAATTCGATTTTGACCGAGGATCTCATTTGCCGAAATTGTGGATCAAATATGCCATACATACTAAAATTTGGGGACTAGTTTTGCTTAAAACTTACATAGTATGAGGATCCGTTTTGTCATCGATCACAGAACATAAAACTTTAGGGATCATAAATACCAAAACCATGAAATTATGGGGGACAAATTTGTGTGTCGTCCTTTTAATACCTTCTATTTTGATCATGATTGTGGCTCTTAATCAGTTATCATAATGTTGCAGATGCGCTCCGGATCTTTGTTCATATACAACGATGCTATCAGCATATGTTAACGCATCGGATATGGAAGGTGCCGAAAAGTTCTACAAGAGAATAAAACAAGATGGTTTTGAAGCAAATGTTGTTACACATGGAAACTTAATAAAAGGGTATGCAAAAATGAATGATCTTGAGAAAATGATGGAGAAATACGAAGGAATGCTTAGTGTTGGTATTAAAGCAAATGCAACTATATTTACAACAATTATGGAAGCTTTTGGGAGGAATAAGGATTTTGATAGTGGAGTTTCATGGTATAATGAGATGATTTCTAGTGGTGTAATACCTGATCAGAAAGCCAAGAACATTCTCTTGTCTCTTGCTAAAACTGCACAGGAACAACAGGAAGCAAAACAGATTACAGAAAGCCATTTATTTAACAATGAAGGTAATATCAATGTTAACGAAGATGAAGATTATGAGAGCAATGTATCTGAGTATGGAGATGGAGAAGATGAAAGCGATGATTCTTGACTGTTTTTTTGGTTTTTTGTTCACGATAGAACACTTGTTTGTAAGGTAGATATGATGATGCAGTATTGTATTGGATTTCATCTGCACAATTTTAGGCAAGAGACTGAATCTTGATTCATTGACATAATGAATAGAGCACAGAACTGGTAACTGGTCACTGGAAACTGGAAAAATATTTACCAGTTGATTCATGTTATGTCTATATATTATAGCAAAATTATAGAGTCTGGCCGAAATAACGACGAGATTGTATACATATATGACGTATAAATAAGGTGAGTAGATCGTATACTTGAACAAGTCATTTATTATGGTACCGTTTACTTCTTATAAATCAATTCAAAACACATTTATTTTCCGATGTGGGACAATGTCAAATTTCAACACACCTCTAAATTTGATCAAGTCATTATATGATGATATTACTAATCAATCTCACTTCTATAACCAATATGAGAACTCTCCTCAAGTTTAACCATAAGGTTTGAACTTTCGAATTGAAATGCATCAAACCAACTTCGATATCATGTTGAATTATAGAGTCTATCCGAAATTACGACGGGAAACATGAACGAACGAGATTCCGGGAAGAAACCACACATTTAAAAAATTTGATCAAACCATTATGTAATGAAATTCACACTTTTGTAAAACTAATCAAGCACAAATTCAATATGTGTCTAACCATATCAAACCTTGGGGACAATGTCATATTTCAACACATGCCCTCAAGTTTAAATACCTAACAAATTTGGACTTGCGAATTGAAATGAGTCGGACTTTCCTGGTATTGATAATCATGATTTTGACCAAACCAACTTCGATACTATGTTTGAATTATAAAATGTTTCTGAAATTACGACGAGAAAGTGTGAATGAATAGGATTAAGGGAAGAAAGTCACACATTTAAAGATTTAATCAAATCATTACATGATGGTATTTCCACCCTTATAAACATAATTTTTCTAAACAATGTGAGATAAATTCAATACTACTCTTAAGTCAAATCATAATGTTTGAAATTACAAATTGTAATAAACCAAACGAACTCAAATATCATGTTAAAATTATAGATTCGAACTGAAATCACGACTAGAAAGCGTGAAAACAATATGATTAAAAGAGGAAATCACGTATTTAAAAGATCTAATCAAACTTATTATGTATGGAATTCCACACTTATAAACATCAATGTGGGGCAAATTCAATATGTATTGTCTCACCATACCAAAGTTATAAGCTTTCTTACATGTGTTGTCTCACCATCCATTTTGCCTTGATGATCCAATGTGAGGGCGTGTAGCAAAAAAGAAGAAGCTTTTTAGAGTTTGAGTTTTACTTTCAACCACAATTCCAGGGACGACATGCTGTTGTCAGACTAAAGTTGTGTTTCTCCATCTTGTTCATTATTACGCCTGTCGGTGCTGTTGATAAAGAGGGATATTATCGGGAATTCACTACCTTGGTCGCCTCTTAATTTCATGGGTTTCCCTACCAACAGAACCTCAACCAATAGTCAAACGCGCGAGGGTTTAAAATTACGATAATACCCATAGATGAAATTGAGCTGGCTTATCATTCTGAGAATTCGACATTTCAGCAGATTTCTACGCGCTCTCTCCTTCCTTATATTCTCCGCGCCGCCGTCGATTTCATGCTGCCTAGCAGCAGTCCGGTGCCGTATTCGGCTGCCGGAGAACACTCGCTAAAGGTATCCAAGAGACTGGAACTGAGATGTACATTTCAATCCGTCAAATCTCACATCTCCGGCCAACAATGCGCGTGGCTGAGCTTCACCGTCTTTCTACAGCTTCTAATCATCTATTCACTCAGCCGTTCTTCTCCGCCACCTTCTCTTCCATCCGTTGACCGACAGAGATTTGAATCGGGGGCTACTGACGCCGCTCTCACCGATGAAACCTGCAGATTTGGACGGGTGTACGTGTACGAACTACCGTCGATGTTCAATAAAGAGCTGCTGGAAAATTGCCAAGACTTGGACCCATGGAACTCGCGATGCAACGCGGTGTCGAACGATGGATTTGGACCGCCAGCCATGGGTCTTGACAGTATTGTACCGGCGAATCTCACGGCGGCGTGGTTCTGGACAGATATGTACGCTGCCGAAGTTATTTACCATAGTAGAATGCTGGATCACAAGTGCAGAACGCAGAATCAAGATCAAGCGACAGCGTTTTATATCCCATTCTACGCAGGCCTCGCCGTAGGGAAGTACCTCTGGTTCAATTACACCTCCAAGGATCGCGATTACCACGCGACAGCGATGCTCAATTGGGTCAAAAATCAGAACCCGTGGAGACACTCTAACGGGTCGGATCATTTCATTATGCTCGGCCGTTTGACTTGGGATTTCCGGCGATTAACAGACGACGACACTGAATGGGGCACCAAATTCATATACATGCCATTGATGAAGAATGTTCTTCGACTTTCAGTGGAAAGAAGCAAATGGGACGAGCTCGAAATCAGCGTGCCCTACCCTACCGCATTTCACCCAAAATCCGAATCCGAAATCCACCAATGGCAGAAATTCATCCTAAACCGTCCCCGTCGCAGCCTCTTCTCCTTCGTCGGAGCAACAAGAAAGAAAATCCAAAACGATTTCCGTGGAATTCTAATGAATTACTGCAAGCACGAAACGACGATGTGCAGATTGGTAGACTGCTCGGAAACAAGATGCAACGACGGAGCCCCGGCGATCTTGGAGGCATTCATGGATTCTGATTTTTGCTTACAACCAAAAGGCGATGGATATACCAGAAGATCCACATTCGATTGCATGCTAGCCGGCTCGATTCCATTGTTTTTCTGGAGAGGAAGCTTTGAAAAGCAGTTCCAATGGCATTTACCTCATGATGCGACGTCGTATTCGGTTTTCATCGATCGAGACACCGTCCGTAACGACACCTCTATAATCCGACGAGTACTGGAGAAATACAGTCCCGAGGACGTGATAAGAATGAGAGAAACCATCGCGAAGCTTCTGCCGGAGATACTGTACTCGAGATCCGGCATTCACGACGCCTTCGATGTCGCCATTGATGCGGTTTTGAGAAGGTTCAGGTTCCAATCCCAATTACATAATTATTAAGAAAATCTTTTTGTATTATTATTTATTATCATTATAAGTTTTCTTGGTATATAAGCATAATAATTTCCTTATCTAATTTCTTTATATGAGTATAAGGACACTATAGTAATTTAACTTTAATCGTTTCTTATTTTTATTTTTTCCACGTCATCAATTTCATCACTCTGTCTTTACTCTTTAGTTACTAAATGGTTCAATTGTCTCTAGTTTCGACCGGACCACCAACAACCTGGACAGGACCAACATGTGCAGAATCCGACAATTTTTTAAAAATAAAATAATATTAATACAATTGAAATTGTGTAAATTGAATTGGTTGGACAGCTAAGATACACTATAACTATTAGAGAGTATTAATAAACATCATAATCAATATTAAATTAACTCATGAGCTGTTCTCCACATATGGTCAAATGTCAATAATTTAGGGAATCAAATGACAATGAATTCCAATTTAATTTAAAGGTTTTCGCTAGAATATGGATATGGCATCTTAGATTTTTTGACAAAGAGAGACAGGTAGGCAGAAGGCATATTTTTGAAATTGTAAGAATATTACACATCACGTGCAAATCCTCCCAATTTTCATTTATTCTTGGTACCAAACGGCAAACATTACACCTATCTTCATTACAAACTGGCTTGAATCATTTTTTTTTTTAAACATTTTCATTCATTTTTTTCTAGGAATATAAACTAATAATAATAATAAATATCAACTTATTTTGAATTATATTAAACAAAAAAATAAAATATATTATACTTTTTTTGTGTTTAAATATAAATTAAATATTATATTATTTGTAAAATCTAATAATTAATATATATTATCATTGGGTATACAGAAGATAAGATATCAATCATGACCATTCATATAGGAATGAAATAATGGTTTTGTTTGGAATTCAAATTAAAACTACGGTGAAATGCGATGCGATGTACTAATTGTGATTGTCATATGGTACACAAA
Source organism: Utricularia reniformis (assembly GCA_009725065.1). Classification (NCBI taxonomy): domain Eukaryota; kingdom Viridiplantae; phylum Streptophyta; class Magnoliopsida; order Lamiales; family Lentibulariaceae; genus Utricularia; species Utricularia reniformis. The sequence continues at coordinate 265,636 of RWGZ01001049.1, read as the reverse complement.
ACACAAGTTTAATTACGATATGATAATCGTTAAAAAATCACGATATCGTCATAGCTATTAAAACCAGCTGACCTCATCGTGATTTTGAATAAGACTAATTTACCCTTACTTCTATTAATTATAATATAAATATATTTGTTATTTTATATATATAAAAATATATTATTAATTTTACATAAATAACGATCATAATATCATAATTTTACAAAACATATTTAAAAATTCACGATCATCATATCTCACTACATCTCACAACACCACAATTTTAAAATGCTATACCAAACAAACCCAATAGATCGATACAAAATCAGTAAAATTAAAATCTTCAAGTTATAAAAGGGGCTGGGTTTCGTGCGTGTTCAGGCCAAAACCAATTCGGTTTTAGAACATTACATCAATGTTTTCATACCGGTCCGGAATTACGTACCGGTTCGGACCGGTATGAGCGGTACGATCGGTATACCGACCGGTACCAAATTTTATTTTATTTTATATTTTAAAAAAATAATATTTAATTTGTTTTTTTGAATCAAACCCGAAAAAACCCGGAAAACGACCCTAATACTCGGTACCGGGCGGTACGAAAAAAAATACCGGTACCGAGCGAAATTTGACGTATCGGGCGGTATACCGTCCGGTATGAAAACACTGCATTACATTGAATACGGTTGAAATTCAAATGTCGAATAAATTTAGTGGAAAAAAACAAATATAATTTATAAAAAATGGAATTGAATTGGATTATAATTTTATAATTAGAATAAATACCAGAACGGACCAATAGAATCCAATAACACGAAGCAATTACGGTTTAAAATTAAGAAGCAGAAAGCACAAATTTCAAATCCATTAAATTCAACAAATCACACAGAGATATAGTAACCAACACAAGCAAGTTTCTTCTCTACTTGGTGATAGCGTAAACAGCGTAGATTATTCCCGGAAGGTAACCAAACAGCGTGAGAATCAAACAAATCCAGAACTCAATCTGCAATTTAATTTAAAAAAAACCCTCGATCGGAATCAAATCAGAAGAAAGAGTGTTTTTAACAATTAATTACCCCACAGCCGAATTTGAGGAAGACGCCCAAGGGTGGGAGAATAATAGCGATAAGGATATCGATGCACGTCGCAGTTCCGTCCGCCATTTTTCTTCTTCTTCGACTAGTTGCAGAGAAAAAATGTGAAATAGTAATTGCAAATAGACTTAGTGGATGGGTTACATTAATATTGTAGGAGCCGAGGGCTGCGGTCATTTACCACGTGGGGTGGGTTTAATTTATCATATCTCTACATTATTATAATATATATTATATTTTAAAATTATTTTTATTTTATAATTTTACTCTTAATTATTTTATTTTTTTACTATATATTTAATTTAATCAATTATCGATTATTTCATATATTTATAGTATATATTATATGTTAAAATATATCTCACATCCGATGTGAAAATATAAAATGTTTAGTTTATAAGAGGAGTGATATTATGAGTAATTGATTTGATCCAAATCTTTTCAATGTAATTTATTTCTCTTATGGATTGGGCTGCACTCTCCGGCCCATTGAATCCTAAATTTCTAGATAATATACTATTGATCTTCTGTGATATTTTTGTTTATATTTTACTAAATTTTTATTTTAAATCATACGTGTCATTAAGGTGTCCTGATAGACACTTTAAGATGACCATGTCTTCGTTCCTATTTTTGCCATTTTTAAGTGTCCACGTATTACGTGTCGAACATCTTAGATTTCAATATTGCAATCATAGAACTCCTCAAGCTGTTATATGGATGGTATTTCGGTCATTATCGATACACATGTATTCCGATATATCACCAGTATAACAACGGTATATTAAAAAATCGTTCATATCGATCGCGACCGATACTAATATTATAGACTGATATGACTTCCTTGATTGCAATGCCTAAACATATTCAATCCTTTCAGTGTTTTGGTAAATAAGTTCCATAATTTTTTTAATTTTGTCATTTTTTAAACCTAAAATTATAATAGAATAAAAATATTCTTCATCTTTTGCATAGTTTGACAAAACTGATCCATAATGTTTACTAGATTTGGCAATCTTAATCCCAAAATATTCCATTTAGAAAATATTATATATTCAATTTTTTACTAATGTTTTTATGCATTATATATAATTATACTTCCTATAGTATTAGAGTGATTTCAAAAAATCTTAGTAACCTTTGGTTTAATGAATTATGCGGTTGATTTGAACTTGAGAGTTTAATGCAATTTGAATTGATTTATAGAGAAAAATGGATAATAATATATGATTTGTTTCAATTTTTATAATGTAATCTTTTGTATACGTTATATGAGTATACTACATATATAAAATTATTTGAAATATAAAAATTTAACGCGTTATTGACTGTGGGGTTCCAATTAACTTATTTGCCGACGGAGTTGGCGTGCTATCTTTGTCGTAACAACTGTTGGTGGGGTAGGGTACCCTTTTAATGTTGCGGGTGTCCTAAAGTTTTATCTTTAGTAATTTTGATTATAAATTATTTAATAATTCTTTCTTAAAATCGGTCAAAATTATAAGTTATTTAGGTCAAATAATGCATCAAAAAAACTTATTATTTTGGCGTGGCCCATGTACATGGAACGTGGAATTGAATATATTTTATAAAATATTTGTAGTTATCATTAATTAAATTCATTGGTGTTGTTTGGTTCTGCATTTCAAAATGATTAACATGATTAACGTGTTGTGATTTTTTCAACTTTGACCAAACATGATTAACAAGTGTGTTCGTCTCACCGTTGAAAACTGCGGTAAGACGGCAGTACGTTTGAAGGAGTGGTGGGCAGAACGTAGTTGATTAATGACAATTATATCATTCCTTTAAAATTAGAGTTTATAATTAATTTTTATCAAAATTAATTTAATATTAATTTAAATTCTTATCAATATTAATATTATTTGTATTATTATTAATTTTTATTACATATTTAAAATTTTTGTCCAAATTAATTTATTAATATTAATTTGTTTAATTGGATCCGGACTTTGTAGAGATGGAAAACAATCGGAATATAGAATTACAAATTACAAATTACCGTTGACCCATCACATGTAGATGTTAAACTCATACACGATAACTACATGATTTGAGTTATGAATGAAATACCTGATCGCATTGCACTAACAAGGATTGAAGAAGATCGTTGATTTAGATGATTCACTTTTGTCAATGTTTGTTTTTTGATACTTTTGATTAATAACTTATTATATTCTATCAATTTCTTAAATAACGAGTTTATCATAATCAATATAAATATAATTTGTAAGTGATACACAATTAATTAAAAATAAGGACAAAATAGTCATTTTATAAAATCAAGATCAGTTCACCTCACATCACAGCATAGTCATCTCACCTCACCGTTATTTGTCAAACGCGGTTTCAAACGTACCCATTAAGTGTTTCCTTCCAAAAATCAATGAATTTCAATTTAACCATATAATTTATGTGTTAAAAATCAATAAATTCTATATTAGAATCTATATCTTCTTTTATAGAAAATCATTGATTTACACAAAATAGATTACTAAAAATTATAATTTATTTATTTTTTAAAGAGATTTATTTAACGACTCAATAATAATTCGATAATGATTAGATGAAATGAACAAATTATGGATGAAAAAACCGGTTAATCGACGGAACCATTTGGTTTTCAATAATTTCGGTTGTGGTTAATCAGTTATCGATCTTTATTATCGAATAAACGATCGGTTACGGTTTAAAAAGTTGATTTATCAATTGAACCGGCTAACCGACTATTTTTTCAAAAAATATTATCAATGTTTTACTAATTAAATTAGATATTAAAATATAAATACAAATGGAATCATATATAAATCTTTTGGTGAATAATGACAAGAATCACCTATTGCAAAAGTATATATGATTGCATTAATGAAATTGTCTTTTGTTTTTTTTTATTTAGGTGATACTTATTTTTATTATAGAGATCGCATTTTATATGCTAAGTTGATAGTTGTGATTTTTATTAAATATTCTTGAATTTTGATTAATTTGTTAAAGATATATGTTAATGTATTTTCTAAACTAAAAAGTTAAATCGACCAATGAAAATTGAATAATCAATCGACTAAAACTACTAAATCCGTTAACCAAAACTTATGTCTAGTTGGATTGAGGTCGGGTGATCGCGATGGACGATCGGCATGAGAGACCCTTCATGAGATAGCCAGTGATTCAATAGGTCGGGAATATTCGACTTAGGATACCGAGTGGTTAAGGATTTGCCGAATCGAATTGAACCAAGAGAAATCCTAACATTAAGCAGTGCTTACGCTCCAAGGCTAAAGGAGGAAAATTTTAAGATCAAACGAAGATCGACATAGATGAGTGTAGGGGTGAAAACGAACCGAACCGGTTCGCGAACCTCTCAAGCCAAACTGTTCAAGGTTCGAGTTTGATTTTTTCAAACCGAGCCAAGCTCAGCTCGAGTTCAAACTTTTGACGAACCAAACATCGAACCTCAAATTTCTACCGAATCGAGCCGAGCCGGTTCGCGAGCCAATAATATTATTATATTTATATATGTTAATAATATAATATATATTATATTATAATATTAAAATTATATTAAATATATATTATTTATATTAAAATAATATATATTTAAATTCATTCGAACCTTAAATTCGAACTCGAACTAAACACGAACTTCAATGGAACCGAACCTCGAACCGGACTTTGAAAATTTTGAACCGAACCCAAACCTTAAAAAAACACTAAAGTTCGGCTTGGTTCGTTTATACCCTTAGTTGAGTGTGATTGACATACAGATAATGATCGGTACTCAATTTCCACGTAAAATTTTTGAATATCTATCCTATTCCGTTGTATGTGTACTTTTCTTCGTAAGTTAATCGATAAAAACAATAGTAAAAATCTATTTTTTGCTAACATTTTAGTTAATATAAATTTACAAGAAGCAAATCTATATAAAATTTCAAAAAAGGCAAAGTAATTAACACTACGTTTCAACGTTTAATCTTTCCATTCTCCAACCTTCATCTCTATTTATCAATGGCGTCAAGTAGACAAACAACCTCATCAATGGAAGGCCTGTTCTTCGGTTCTTTATCTATACATTTACAAGCAATACACAAAACCTCCATAACCTCATTCTCATAACTCTTATCCCTTAAACACGAATCAAATATCTCATTCTCCATTTTCTCATTCATTCTCTCGTAAACCCACGTAACCAAATCTCTGCAATTCTTCCCTTTCCCAATTTCAACCGGCCGGCGACCTGTAATTAGCTCAAGAATCACGATCCCAAAACTGTAAATATCTCCCCGGAAAGTCGCCGCTAAAGTTTGCCCATACTCCGGCGGGATATAACCCAGCGTTCCGACCAAATCTGTCGAAACATGCGTGTCGTAAGGAGGTAATAGTCTCGCGAGCCCAAAATCTGCTAAATGTGCTTCAAATTTGTCGTCAAGAAGAATATTACTTGTTTTAATATCACGGTGAATTATACTCGGCTCTCTGTGTAAATATGCTAATCCACGAGCTGCTCCTTGTGCTATTTTCAATCGAATTTTCCACGTTAAAGATGCTCCCATTTCAACTCTCTCGTGTAACCAATAATCTAAGCTCCCATTTTCCATGTACGAGTAAATTAAGAGCCTTTCGTTCCCACAGAGACAGTAACCTCGTAATGAAACGAGGTTTTTGTGTTGTGCTTTTGATAATGCTTCAACTTCAGATTGAAATTCACGTTCAATTTGTCCACAGTAACCCGAAAGCTTCTTAATCGCAGCTTTTGATCCGTCGGGTAGTTCGGCTTTGTAAACTAATCCGAAACCACCNCCAGTTATTTTCACACACGTAAGTTCAGAGGGGAGAAAGTCTGACTCCTGTATTAAGTAAACGAAAGCTAGTGCTTTGGGTATTGGGTTCATTCCGGCGACACTCACGGAGATCGAAGCCGGGATCCGATCCCCACCAACCCTAATTCACCTAATCTTTACTGGCTCATTAGAAATTCGACGGTGTATTTTCCTAATCTGTTGAAATTTTGCCCTTTTAAGCTCCATGAAAGTTCAAGATTCAATTTTTCCTACCAAATCTTCCTTTTTCTATATTTTTTTCTACCAAATCTTGCTATTTTATGTCCACAAGTCATTACGTCCATCATTCCCATAGAATACTGTGGTAGCTGAAAATTGATCATTCAAATATTAGCCATTTTATGCTTAAATAAGAACAATTTATTTATTAACCCACATTTAAAAATAAAATTATAATGCATTTGTACGTAAAGAATCACATTTTCCACATTGATATTAAGCCAAACATGGTGATTTTGAATTAATATCTACCCAAATAATAAAATAAATCAAATTATTAAACTAAATAAAATTTATTTTTAATTTATATTGTTCTTAAAAAATCTACTAAATCTATATATTTTCTAATCAAACAAATTAGATCTGATCCAACCTGACCAACTTAAAACTTGTATTGGCAGTATTTTGTTTAAATAACGACAAAAATCAGTATATCGGAAATTTAAAAGAGTGACAATCACTAATGAGAAAATATCATGTTTAGTCATCAGAAATTCGTTATTTGGTAAATTTAATATATAATTTTTGACATTTATAGTCTAAAAATTTTCAAAATTTTGATATATTTGATCCCAAAGTTTTTTAATTGTAGTTATCCTCGAAGTTCAAAACTAGTTCTCATAGTTCGATTACTTATTTCTAAACATTGAAAAACAACTTTATCACACATACTTTGTAAAATTTACCAAAATTTGCAAAATATTGAAAATTAGAATTTAGTTTGAGAACGTGTTTTCAAAATGTGATTATAAATTAATAATATATTGAATGTTTTGTAATTGATAAATTGAATTGCATAACAAGAATAATATTTGATATAAAATTGGATTTATTCAAATTAGACTCATCGTTGCTAGTATCTACATAACGAAAGAAATTATGCATGGTTATAGTTGCACGTTAAAAATAAATGAGAATGTACAACTTAAAAATATGTCCAACGACATTATAAATGTGAGATTGTTGAAGATGAAAGAAAATATGATTTTTTAGATGATATATTTATAATTTAAATAACGAGAATGCATTCTAATTTCTAAATCCAACCTCCTACCCTCTTCTGCATTTAAATAACAATTTGAAAATACATTTTATTTATAATCAGAATGTAAATATTGTAGTGTTCTGTAAAAACTGCAATAATGAATTATAACATTAAAATATAATTTGAGAATATATGTAGAACATAGCCTAATTTTACCAAAATTAATAAACGAGAAAATGGCAACTTAGGTCCCAAAAGTTTGGATAATTTGACAATTTTGGTCCCCAAAGTTTCGAATGGCAAAAACAGTCCCCAAAGTTTTGATGATTTGGCAATTTTGGTCCCCAAAGTTGCGTATTTTCGCAAAATACGTCCCCAAAGTTTGCGAATTTTGCCAAAACCGACCTACAAATTAATTTTCGTCCGGGGACCTAATTTGCCACAAATTACAACTTTGGGGACCAATTATGCCACACTCACATAACTTTGGGGACTGGTTTTGTCAAAATTCGCAAACTTTGGGGACCGGTTTTGCGTACATGAAATTTTGGGGATTGGTTTTGCCAAAATTGGAAAGTTTGGGGATCAAAATTGCCAAAAATTTCAAACTTTGGGGATCAAAACTGTCTTCCACCCTTAATAAACTTTGTGGATAAAATTTGTCAAATCATACAAATTATAGAACTTTAAATATCAATTGCTCTTTACAAATCTCACTGCACCTCATTTTTTAGTATTTGGTCCAAACAAAAACATTACATGTTGAATTCACGAAATAACTCTAAAAAAATTCTTACGATACCGCAATATCTATGTACTTGAATCTAAATACGTAGATGGAACCTATATATTTAGATCGATAAAAGTATACGTAAAATTACCCAATAACAAAGAAGAGTTTTATTTTACTATGGGAAACATTAAAGCAACAAAAGACTTAATGAAATAAATGTCAACACATGAATAGTATGTATAGGCATTAGCTTTATAAGTCCAACAATATAAATAAAGTTTTATTTATTTAGTAGATTTTTATTTTTTCCACACTACTTGTTTTACTATTTTATTTTTTAATCTTCTTATTAATTCTAAATTTAATACCTACATTTACTTGACTTTTAGGATAACTCCAAATCTTTGCATGTTTGTGGTAATTTCATTATTACCCTCGATTTTTACACTTATTGTAGTATTGCCCCATTAATTTGCAAAACTCTCATTCAGGAGTTCGTAATAATATGATTTTCGATGATGAGAAATATGCATTCCAGAGTTTGTTTCTTCACAATATTATAGTTTGTTCTCTGAAATTTTGTAATTGTGATATTATGATCCCCGAAGTTTTGTATAAAAAATTTGGCCCTCTTATGTTCCTTTTTTTGCAAAATTGATCGTCAATATTTAATTATTTTAATAAAATTAATTCTCAAAATTGATCGTCAAAATTGTCAACTTTGACAATTGGAGTCTAATAAAAGTAATTAGCACAATTAGTTTCCGTAAATCCAATTAAATGTCAACATTAGTTTCTAAAGTGTATAAGACAGACTTTGCATCCGTCGCCCTTCGTAGATTTGAAGACATAAATGCAAGCACGTCAGATTAAAGAAGTATAAGAAGCGAGACATTTACGTTGTTATTTAAAAGGATAGGAAAATTCTTTTGTCACATTAACAAAAATGGGTTCAATTTGTAATTAAATGCACATTATGAGGATATGTTTGGTATATTCAAATTTGATGATTAATTCTGAATGTTGATGATCAAATTTGTGTGATATTATAAATTTTGGGAATAAATAGTGAAAATCATTCAATATTCAATGTTTGTAGACTATAAATGACAACAAAAACAGTGGAAACCAAAATTGCCAAATTTTGGAGATTACGGACGCCACTTTCTCATCAACATCATCACACTAATTCATAGCAATATTTTCAAACATAAACCCATTAAAGATAAATTGGTATTAAAAGGTTATAAAATTATTTTAACAAATATTAAATTAAATAAAAATAAAAATATTGTTAAGGTGGATCATGACAATTGAGGGTATTAAAGTAAAAGTGCACAAAGGCAAAGGGGTGGCAATTCAGTCAATAAAGAGATCTTCAAGGGCAAAAGATGCTGACCAACTCAAGAAAGTGCTTCTGTGAATTCTTTCGTTAGACGGGAAAAGGCTAAAGTAATAATTTGCGTTATATAAGGGTAACATTGAAATTTATGACAAATATAGAGGTCAATAAAGAAATATGATAATTTGAGTTTAATAAAAAAAAATATGTACACGTTTGAGCTCATGCTCTGATATATTGGCCCAGTAGAAGCCCATTAAAGATAAATTGGTAAGGCCCAATACCCACATACAACCACACGAATTTGATGGAAATATCTTTTAAACCCTAATTTATAAAAGTAATTTTTTATATTGGTTTAAATTTTATTATATTTTTTCGAAAAATAACATTTAATTAGTTTTTAGTATCCGATCCGAGAACCCGAAAATTTACTGTGGTGGACCGAAAAAATACCGATACGGCCTAGTATTTAGTGTGTCGTCCGGTATGAAAATATGGTAAAAAGTGATAAAATTATATGTTATAAATCTAATAATTCAATTGTAGAATGATTAGTCAATTTGTATATTTTAATTTTTTTAATATATTTTCCAATATAACCATGAAAATTAACTAGAAACTTTTATTCATTCATTCATTCGAAAATGCAACTTCATCACTCAAATTTGGATAGAATACATTAACTCGATATCAAATTATTATTTCACACTGATAAAAAATGAAGTACCAACTTTTACATGATCGAATCGGATCGGATCGAATTAGATCAGAATAGATGAGATCAATTATGTATATTTTGTAAATATGAAAGAACAAAAGCAAGCAAAAATCATAATTACAATAAAAACTCATTCACCATAACCACAAATACCATGCTCACATCTTGTCTTTTTCTTGCATTTCAAATCGCATTTGCCGCAGTTATGTCGATCTGAACGAACATCCCGACAAGATCCATGACAACAACGATCTGATGACTTACATTTTCGACCACATCGACCACAATTATTATGATCACTAAGAACATCTCTACAATGATTCTTGCAGCAATATAAAACCCTCTTCCCTTTATCTGTTTTAACACCATTGCAAATATTATGTTTCCCAACTTTACATTTATCTCCTCTCTTTACCTTCATAGAGTGAGAAGCCAAGAATCGGCTTGTTCTCGTAAGATTGTAATCCGTAGAAGAATCGAGTAAGTATTCTTCGTCTTCGACCCAAACCCCATCTTCGTATTCAAATGATTCTTCTCCATTGAATCTTTGTATCAAAAGTATGAAAAAAAGAACAAAGAGAATGGCTTTTAGATCAGATCTTGCCATTTCTCTGATGTAATGAGAAAGACAAAGATGGCATTTATTCAGACACTTAAAACTTCTTACAGTTTTAATCTTTTCTAGTTTAGCTGTAATTAATCTGATAAAATGAATATAAAATGAGGTGGGCTTGATAATTAAGGTTGATTCTAATCCTGATTCTCTTTAATTAACATTTAATTATGTATTTAGAACATCCAGAATTATACTGACTTTGATGTCGTAATAAGAAGAAAAATCATTTGGCATTAACAATAAAAGGGGCAAAATTGTTAAGTTTCAAAAACCCTAATTCCTAATCTATGTCTGAATTGTAATTTTATTCCAATATGTCACGCTTTGACCTTAAATGTAGGTTTAAGCAACTTGGACAAGTTTTGTCAACGTGAGAAATTGTACTTAATGTTTTGTCTGTACGAAATTCTCGAAAAGTAGTATTGAAATTATAGAATTTGACCAAAATTACAACGAGAAGATATAAACGAATGAGATTAATTGGAGGAAACCACATATTTAAAATATATGATCCAATCAATTACAATGGTTCACAATTCATCTTATAAACTAATCTAAATCACATCTCATTTTCGATGTGTTATAATTATTTCATATTTTAAGACACTCCCCTTTAAGTTCGACCATCTGATAAATTAAACTTGATAATTCAAATCGACAAATTACCAACCGATTAATGAAATTAAGTCGGATTAACCCCTACAAGGTCACTCAAGATTTTTCAAACACACTTTGATACCATATTAAATTTCTAAAATCAAGTCAATTTACGAGAGGAGTGTGGTCATATATAAAATATAAGAGGGAATAGATCACACCATAAATTCTTGATCAAATTTTTAAATGTGTTACATTCTTCCCCTATTTCCGTTGGTTAACGCACTCACGTCGTAATTTTATTCAGACTTTATAATTTCAACAATTACGATATTCCACATCAAAATAAAAGTGTAATAACTTTAAAATTTATGTTCAATGAAATTATACTAAAAGATATCCTTGGTATTAGCCACTACAATCACAAATTGTTTGATCTATTTATTTGACATATTGTATATTTGAAATTTATATATTGTATTTATTATTAATTTATAATATTTGTAATTCTAATTGCCAATACCATCCGGTATAACTTTATTAAGTGAACACCTCTAGCAAAACTAGATGTGTACAATTCCATGACTTGTACGTTAGCCATTTTAGTAATTAATATAAGGAATAATTAACTACACTAATTTTACAACTTTTCAATAATCTACACTAGGGAGGGGTCTTATTTATTTATTTACTTTTATATAATTTTTTATTCTTTAAAAATACAATCTCAATATAATTCAACTCGACTTCATAAAAATATATCAAAATTACCCATGCAATTAAATTTCAAACCGGGTAATTTAGTAATCAAAATCGAGAAAATTGCAAGGATGACCCTCAATCTTTGAAATAGTGTAAAGGCGATGCATTTATAGTTTCAAATTGCGTATGAAACACCCAAAGTTCCAAAAATTTTTATATTTGACCCTTACGTCCGGTATTTTTTTGAGTTTATATACAAAGTAAAATTACCATGAAATATAATAACAAAACATTGTAAGACAAATTAGTCTTTTAGCAAACGGATGTTACATATTTCTCTAGTACATATTTCCCCGAGTCAATTCTGAACTCTTTAATATATTCGGGGGCTAAATATCAAATGAATAAACAAAATCAGTCAATTTCAACATGTGGAAAGAACGAGGTCAATTGCGAAAAAACTCAAAAAAATACTAGACGTGAGGGTCAAATATAAACGGTTTTGAAACTTTGGGGGCCAACCATGCAATTTTTAAACTTTGAGGATATGGTATTTACAAATTTTAAAAGTTATAGGGTCAACCACATACATTATGTAAACTTTAGGTGATTCGTACACAATTTTGAAACTATAAGAGCATCGTCTTTACACTATTTCAAAGATTAGAGGTCAATGACAAACATCACTCAATCGAAATCACTCCTAACTTTTTTACTTAATTATCTTTTATGATATAGACCAAATTATGTTTTTTTTAAATAAATAATTTAAAAAATAAAAAGTATTTAAATTTTAAAATAAGTATGAAATATATAGATTTAAAATCGGTGTACTAATTTTAAATACTGAGATCGGTTGGTAAACTAGTATTGTTGATATAATGAGCATTAGGGTATATTGGTTGTTATAACTTATACCTATCGTCTTGATAGTATTACTTATAATCGATACAATACATATATTTCATTTTACAAATTAGGCAGAATATTGCATTTTTAGAAATTTTTAAAATATATAAAAAATTACAGTTGAAAATTATAAGTGTTCTAAGGATAAGATGAAATTTATTTATATAAATATTTATATTAATATTAAAAATAAATAAAAATGATGTGTATAGAGAGAAAATTAATGTAAAAAAAGATAATGAAATTTTGGGACGAAATAGTTGGATGCAATGTTAAAAGAATAAACTTCTAAAAAAAATACGAAAAATAATCATACCATTCTGAAGTAGTATTAAGATGGATGACTCATATAAAATTTTTAGTTAATAAAAAATAGAACCAGAATAATTATGTATAAATTATCGAATGAGTGATGGTTGTAACTACCCCATAAATTTTATAATAGTGTAAAAACGGTGCTCCCAAAGTTTGCAAATTACATATAAAGCCCCCGAAGTTGATATACTATACGTCGTTGGCATCTCAACTTTGAAATGTTATAAACATAATACCCTTACAGTTTAAGAATTGTATAGTTGACCCTCGAACTTCCAAAACCGTTTATATTTGATCCTTATATTCGTTAATATTTTAAACATCTACTGAGTTTGTATTTAACCCATTAACCTTGAAAATATGTAATGACTATGCCTCCAAACTTTGAAAATTTTAAAAATAACGCATAAATTATCAAAACTACTCACTCGAGGATAATTCTTGAACGGTTTTGAAACTTCGGGTACTTCTTACGTAATTTACAAACTTTGGGAGCATCACATTTGCAACTCTTAGCTACCTCAGAGCTTAAAGGGATAAGAAGGTAGTTGGCTCCCCGGCTCTATTGTATTGATCCTCCGTTTCTTCGGAGAAAGAGAAATGCCACCTATCTCTTCATCCGTTTGCTAGGGTAATTTTCCAATAAGAAGTCGTAATCCGTCCACGACAGAGAGAGATGACCTTCTCGGACGGTTCGGAGAGCACTGAATTAGAATGGTCAATTACGCAATTTCTCATTATATCGGATTTAATTTATTCCAAAAATATTATATTGTAGTTCTTGAGTGATTTAGTATTGGCACGTTTGGAACATCGTTTGATAAACTGCGGTGAGATGAGATGACTGTATTATGCTGTGAGGTGAACTGATCATGATTTAAAAAAACTGTTTTGAAACAGCGGTGCAATGATCGTGATGTCATAAAATGATTTTTTTGTCCTTATTTTTAAATAATTATTTATAACTTGATGAGAACTTTAGGATCGGGTACCTTGTGATGGGTAAGACCAATCAACCGTTGGGCCGATTCAAATAGTGAAAACGAACCCCTACAGCCCATTTACACACGTAAGAAAGAGCGGCCCGATGTTCAACGAAAGGACCGAAAGTAACCTTAACGAATAAAGCGTTTTCTGCCAACTGGCACCTGAGTTCGGTCCGAACGGTTACAGAACGGTCACAATTCACGTTTTCCACGCTTCGGGCCTTCCCACGTTTACCGCGCTTCGGGCCCGATCACGCAGACCACGCCTCGGTCCCAACCTCGTTTTACATCCCGCGATAACAACCTCTAACAAACCTGTCAGAGGCGGTTACAGAGCGTGATTTACACACGCTATGAACTCTATAAATACAGGGCAAGACGACGGAAATAGCAGGACCCTTTGGACG